>CM050424.1:17662061-17712061 GCA_027564155.1 Gymnocypris eckloni scoliostomus
GGTACTTGTGTCGTTTGGGACTCGTCCTCAGATCATCACACACACACACACACACACACTCTCTCTCTCTCTCTCTCTCTCTCTCTCTCTCTCTCTCTCTCTCTCTCTCTCTCTCTCTCTCACTCTCACTCTCTCTCACACACACTCTCTCACTCTCTCTCACACACACACTCTCTCTCTCACACACACACACACACACATTCTCTCTCTCTATTTCAGTGCAAAAATTCTCCTGTAGTTTTTCATCCGCTGTGACTTCTAATTGTGTGTTGAAGTATCCCATGCTCTCTGATCTCTTGTGTTAGCTGGTACTTGTGTCGTTTGGGACTCGCCCCTCAGATCCACGACCTCTGCGGGAAGGTCAAGTTCACAGGTGAAGCCGCTTCGTCTTTCTAACGCGATCAGAAGCACAGCGGCGGCTTTTCTAAAGTGTGTGACATGTTCTGCAGAGGAGGAGATCAATAACATGAAGCTGGAGCTGGATAAATACGGCATTCAGATGCCAGCGTTCAGTAAGATCGGAGGAATCCTGGCTAACGAGCTCTCTGTGGACGAGGCTGCAGGTAAAGCACAAGCCTGCACCGCGACACTCTCTCCACACCATTACATTTACAATTAATTTAAGCGCTAAAATAAATAGGTACATTTTTTTTTTTTTTTATACAACAGTTATGCATCCAGATCAGTGTGTTGTTGTAGTATCACTGAGACACTAATATCGTTTTTAATTAACTTTTTATTTTAAACTTAATTTTTTTTTTTATGTCTATATAGTTGAATTTTTATTTCAATTTTAGTAAATCATGTTAAACTACATTAAAATGAGATGTCGCTGAAATAACGTTTTTTTTTACTTCAGTTGACATTTATTATATTTCAAGTGGATTTAGATGTAATTTTAGTTGACTAATAACCCTGATCTTGTTTTTCAGCACAAATGTCTAAACTTTCTTAAGATACTTTTACTTGAGATGCAGAATGGCACAAGCCTTGAGAAACTGATTAAAAATAAGTGAATGTATGCTTAAAACGAGAACAATATCTGTCAGTAAAGTCAGAAAAATACAATAATTTTTTAACAGATATGTGTTTTGTTTATGAATTTTTGTCACTGCATCCCAAGTAAATGTATCTTTAGGTGTTTGTTCTGGAAAACGAGAGGAAGATCAGCAGTGTGAGCAGAACAAATGTTTTTGATGTTTAAATGTCCTCTTCATTTGCCAACTTGAACAAACCCCGAAGTATAAAAATACACTTTATTTTTAAACACAAGCAGAATGAGGCTGTGAGGTGTTTGTGTCGTGTCTGCAGTGCATGCGGCTGTGATCGCCATCAACGAGGCGGTGGACGGAGGCTGTGTGCAGGTCACCGCTCAGGCCCTGAGGAACCCTAACGCCATGCTGACCGCTCTGCAGGACACACTCGTGGCCGTCTATCAGGAGATGCTGCGGCAGGCGCGTCTGCAGAAACACACACACGTGAGCGCCTCACAGCACACAGACTCGTGATGAGAGACCGACACACTGCTGAATGACTGTGTGTGTTTCAGGGGAACGGATCGGCAGAGAAAGACATCTATGAGGAATATCTGACGCAGAGAGAAATACAAGACTGTGTTAACACGGTCAACAGTGAGTGCCTAAACTACACACGTCTGGGTCACATGACAAATAGAGGAAATCCATTAATCACATCCAAGATAAAAGTCTTTGTTTACATAATGTGTGTGTGTGTGTCTGTCTCTGTGTGTGTGTGTGTGTGTGTCTGTCTCTGTGTGTGTGTGTGTGTGTGTGTGTGTGTGTGTGTGTGTGTTGCAGTGCGGGCGGCGGTGGAGCGGGTGGACGAGGCGTTGGACTGCGCTGATTCTCTGGCGCTGATCTCCGCTCTACAGAACTCCAGTCTGGCGCTCACAGGACTGATCCGAGATCACTCCGGCTGGTACCTGGAGCAGCTGACCGCTGACCGAGAGCAGAAAGCCCTGGTGAGATGCTCACCATCATCTCATACACAGTACACACACCATACTCCGCTGACTGAGGTGTGTGTTTGTCAGGACCTGGGCTGTATGGATCCTCTGGAGAGAGATGAGCTGCAGGAGGGCATCAGTGTGGCCAATGAGGAGGCGCAGAGAGACCGAACACGTCAGTGATGCATCTAAAACACTCTCGTACCAATGCAGGCCTGTTATTAGTGAGTGAGCTGTGGAAAAGGGCAGTCTGTGGTGTTAAAGTTTGTTTGTGTGTGTGTGCAGTGCAGCAGGCGGTGTGTAAAATAAATGAGGCTGTGCGGTGCGGAGAAGCTCGTCAGACGGTTCAAGCTCTAATGAATCCAGATGCTCATCTGCCAGACGTTTATCCGTTTGCTGCGGAGCTTTATCAGAGAGAGCTGGCACCACTGCAGCGCCAGTGTCCACAGGTAACTCACACACTCTCTCACACACTCACTCTCTCACGCACTCACTCTCTCACTCACACACTCTCACTCACACACTCACTCTCACTCACTCTCTCACACACTCACTCTCACACACACTCACTCTCTCACTCACACACTCTCACACACTCACTCTCTCACTCACTCACTCGCTCACACACACACACTTTCTCACACGCACACACACACTCACACGCACTCACTCTCACACACTCACACACGCACTCACTCTCCTCACACGCACTCACTCTCACTCACACGCACTCACTCACCTCTCTCACGCCTCACTCTCACACACTCACTCTCACACTCACTCACTCACTCACACGCACACACTCACTCTCTCACACTCACACACACACACACACACACACACACACACACACACACACACACACACTCTCACTCTCACTCATGTACACTCTCAAACACTCACTCACTCTCTCTCACACGCACTCACTCTCTCTCACACACGCACTCACTCTCTCTCACACACACACACACACACTCACACTCACACACACACACACTTGCTCACACACACACACACACACACACACTCTCACACACACACACACACACACACACATTCGCTCACTCACTCACTCTCTCTCACACTGACTCTCACACACACGCATTCACTCTCTCACACACGCACACATCACTTGATTATAATACTTTGGGTTCTAATGTCCACACACGTTATAAAACACACACACACACATGTGTGTTGTCTGCGGTGGCTCTGGTTAATCAGGCCGTGGAGGTTCAGGACGTGTGTTCAGTGCTACACTGGTCAGTCCTGCAGCTGGACTCGCCGACATCGATGACAGTCTGATCCAGAGGTCTGACCACTCGCTCATCAAAACCTGTCACACACACTTCTGTCGTCTGATTGATAGTTTAGAGTGTTTTATCCAGTAAAAGCTTGTTTAGTGTAATTGTGTTCAGCGGCTGCTTCAGAGTCAAATCTGGACTGATTTTGATCAAGTAAGCGTCAGAATAACTGCAGTAATATCTCCTGAAGCAGCTCAGCTTTACTTGATTCTCCATCAATCATGTTTTAGTCTCAGATCTGATCATCAGGATCTTCTGAGGAGTGTTTGTTTCTTCATCTCTCAATCAGCATTGCATTATAAGTTTGAATCACTTACATCTCATCTTACTGAGAGATATTACTGGAGATATAGAGCGACTGCTGATATTTAGATCATTTTATGTCAGTATCTGCTGTATACTGTTTACATCACAAGCGCCATAAATATCAGCATCTGCTGCAAATTCATATTTTTGCTCTGTTTGAGCTTCATATTCTCACTATATCAGACTAAATGAGCCATAAAAGCCTGATTGGGGAAATATGACACAAAACATGTTTTTATTTTATTGTTTATCAATAACATTGTGTGTCTCTCTCTCTCTCTCTCTCTCTGTGTGTGTGTGTGTGTGTGTGTGTGTGTCTCTCTCTCTCTGTGTGTGTGTGTGTGTGTGTGTCTCTCTCTCTGTGTGTGTGTGTGTGTCTCTCTCTCTGTGTGTGTGTGTAGGTATTTCGAGGAGCTGTGTGAGCTGAAGAGGAGGGCAGGTAAAGCTCTTCTGTCCTGGAACGATCTGCAGACGGGACTGAACGCCGTCAACACGACTGCTCACGAGGAACATGATCGTCAGTTCATCACAATGATTCTAAAGTGATTATAATAGTTCGCCAGCAGCATTAGTGACGTTCTGGTGGTTGCTCTCCGCAGAGATTCTCACCATCGGTCTGATCAATCAGGCTCTGAGCCGCAGCGATCCTCAGAAGATGCTCTCGGCGCTGATGCTGCCCTCCAGCGGCCTGCAGGACATCTTCCCGCTCAACGCCAGACGCTACCACGATGTGCTGACCCGCGCCAAACGACACAAGGCTGAGGTGACCCTTCATTCATCTCTGCTGCTTTACTCACTAGAGATGAGACCGGAGCGATGCAGAAAGATGAATGCACTTTGGGAGAGGGATAATATTAATATGAGGGGTTCAGTCATTCATTCATAAAGCTGCAGCTTCTCTTTATTGCCATCTTTGATTGAAACATAATTGTAGAATATAATATTTTTTGTGCTTTTGCATGTAATGTTACTGACATTTAGGGAGAGGAAAATCGCTAAAGTTAAAATACTGGTCATAATTTGTGTATTATTTTATTAATTTTCTATGCACAACAATCTCGGAATACTTCGATTGACTTATTGCATAATGTTATGAAAATTATGAATTTACAAAAAGTTATTATAATTAACTAAAACCATAAAGAAATGTTCGTTTTAATTACTTAAAATAAATGTTAACTACTAACAATGTCAAAACCACACAACAAAATGTAAAAAAAAATATTAAAATGAAAACAAAATATGAAATTAATACACAATTATAATATCTCAATGATATCAAAATAACCTCGTTAAGAATATAGCACTCGTGTGAAATTGTAGTCTTCGTCTTTCTTTGTATAGAAATGATGTAAAACTGAGATTTTCTGCTAAATCTGACTCAACAGCTCAAATCGTTCTGAGCTTTGATGTTGACGTCCATGCACCTTTAAATGTGTTGAGTGTGATTGCTCCTGAGTGCTGAATGATCTGTGCTTCACGTCTGAGCGAGTCAATGACGATGTGTTCTTGTGTAGTTGAGCCGTGACGCTGGAGCTGAGCTCTGGTTGGCTGATATTCAGGACGGTGTGAGACTGGCCAATCAGGACACTCAGAGAGCGCTGAAGAGTGAGTGGACGCACCTGACACACGTATAACTGCAAAGGTTTCCTATAGATTTTTTTTTTAATTATAACTGAAGGCAAAACCTTTTTTTTTTTTTTTTTACCCCTCCCCTCTCAAACTAGTGGAAAGAAACCTCCAAAATACACATTTAAGGGTTCATTTTATTGCACTACATTAATTCCAATCCATAACTTTAGAGTATCACACACACACACACAATCACTCTCACACACACATTAACAAGAAACACAGACACTCAGACACACACACACACACACAGTCACTCTCACAGACAGACACGTGCACACACATACACTCACAGACATGTGCACACAGACACGTGCACACACATACACTCACAGACATGTGCACACAGAGACACACGCGCGCACACACACAGTCACACGCACACACAGACAGACACAGTCACAAACACACACACCAAACTTTACAGGAGGAGTTTATCATATAATTTTCAGTCCTCACATGGAAACAAATGTTAACTTCCTGTTCGTATGTGCGCCTGTGTGTGTGTGTGTCTCTGCGTGTGTCTGTGCGCCTGTATCTGTGTGTGTGTGTCTGTCTTGCGTGTGTGACTGTGTGCGTGTGTGTCTCTATCTCTCTGTGCGTCTGTGTCTGTGTGTGTGTGTGCGTGTGTGTGTCTCTATCTCTCTGTGTGCGTGTCTCTATCTCTCTCTGTGTGTGTGTGTGTCTCTATCTCTCTCTGTGTGTGTGTGTGCGTGCGTGTCTCTGTGTGTGTGTCTCTATCTCTCTCTGTGTGTGTGTGTGTGTGTGTCTCTATCTCTCTCTGTGTCTGTGTGTATGTGTGTGTCCTGTACAGTGTGTCTGGCGGCGGTCAATCAGGCTGTTAAAGAGGGCCGAGCATCTCAGACGTCGCGTGTTCTGCGTCTGCCAGAGGTGGCGCTGCGGGCGTGGTTTCTGAATGTGCTGATGGGTATCAGACGGAGCTGACCGCCCTGCTCGCGCCAAAACACTGAGGGTCAGTCCAACACACACACACACAACTATAGCTCCGTTACACAACTGGACCCGACAAGCTGCTGCATTAAGTGTGTAACGTCCAGAGTTCCTATGGTCCCTGTCGAGTGTAGGGTTCGTGGCGGGATTTAAGTTTAATGCTATTTATTTTATGCTTGCACAGTCTTTGAGATTTAACTTGTTATAGTGGATGCAGCTACAGAGGACATGTTGACTTCAACACTAATGTGTCCCTGGAGCACACATAAGCAGCACAGGTATATTTGTAGCAATAGCCAACAATACATTGTGTCGGTCAAAATTATACATTTTTATTTTATGCCAAAAATCATTAGAATATTAAGATCATGTTCCATGAAGATATTTGTACTGTAAATATATCAAAACTTAGTTTATGATTAGTAATATCCATTGCTATGAATTTCACTTGAACAACTTTAAAGATGATTTTCTCAATATTTAGGTGATAACAGAAGCCCGTGGATGAGGATGAAGCTGCCAGACAGCAGCTCTTATTTCTTTCACCTGCAGAAGCTGGAGGGCACCTGGGAAAGACCTCAAGGCTTCGTCCAGAACAGCGTCTTCCTGACACGCGAGGAGATACAGGTACAGAGAGATACAGAGACACACACACACCTGAACCGGAGAAGACTAGGGGGGATGCACATCAAAACAGCGTAACTTCTGCCACACTCTACAACAATAATTACTGTTTTTGCATGCTTGTAAGGGTTAGGTGTAGATGTTAATAAAACCCAATCTAATTTTCTGTGCCGCCCCCTGCAGGCCGTGTGCAGTAGTGTGTGTTCTGTGTCGCCCCCTGCAGGCCGTGTGCAGTAGTGTGTGATGTGTGTTCTGTGTCGCCCCCTGCAGGCCGTGTGCAGTAGTGTGTGTTCTGTGTCGCCTGCAGGCTGTGTGCAGTAGTGTGTGATGTGTGTTCTGTGTCGCCCCCTGCAGGCCGTGTGCAGTAGTGTGTGATGTGTGTTCTGTGTGTTCCCTGCAGGCCGTGTGCAGTAGTGTGTGTTCTGTGTTCCTGCAGGCCGTGTCAGTAGTGTGTGTGTGTGTTCCCTGCAGGCCGTGTGCAGTAGTGTGTGTGTGTTCTGTGTCGCCCCTGCAGGCCGTGTGCAGTAGTGTGTTCTGTGTCGCCCCCTGCAGGCCGTGTGCAGTAGTGTGTGTTCTGTGTCGCCCCTGCAGGCCGTGTGCAGTAGTGTGATGTGTGTTCTGTCGCCCCTGCAGGCCGTGTGCAGTGATGTGTGTTCTGTGTCGCCCCTGCAGGCCGTGTGCAGTAGTGTGTGTTCTGTGTCGCCCCTGCAGGCCGTGTGCAGTGTGTGTTCTGTGTCGCCCTGCAGGCCGTGTGCAGTAGTGTGTTCTGTGTCGCCCCTGCAGGCCGTGCAGTGTGTGTGTCTGTGTCGCCCCTGCAGGCCGTGTGCAGTAGTGTGTGTTCTGTGTCGCCCTGCAGGCCCGTGTGCAGTAGTGTGATGTGTGTTCTGTCGCCCCTGCAGGCCGTGTGCAGTAGTGTGTGATGTGTTCTGTGTCGCCCCTGCAGGCCGTGCAGTAGTGTGTGTATGCAGGCCGTGTGTTCTGTGTGTGTCGCCCCTGCAGGCCGTGTGCAGTAGTAGTGTGATGTGTGTTCTGTGTCGCCCCTGCAGGCCGTGTGCAGTAGTAGTGTGTGATGTGTGTTCTGTGTCGCCCCCTGCAGGCCGTGTGCAGTAGTGTGTGATGTGTGTTCTGTGTCGCCCCCTGCAGGCCGTGTGCAGTAGTGTGTGATGTGTGTTCTGTGTCGCCCCCTGCAGGCCGTGTGCAGTAGTGTGACCGTGGCTCACAGCAGAGATGCTCAGTGGAAGGCCAGTGAGCCGCTGGTGCTGATGCTGCAGGCGCGCATGCGAGGAGTCCTGCTGCGACAGAAGCTCGCCGAGCGTCTGCACTTCCTAAACAAACAGCTGCCCGCCGTCATCACCATCCAGGTGAGACTCATGTTCAGGGTTCCTACAGGGTTTGGAAAAGTATGGCATTTGATTTAAATATTTTCCAGGTCTGGAAAAGTATGGAAAAAGAAAGCAGAGCATGGAAAAGTATATGTTACTAGACTTTTGCCCATATTTATTTTTTTTATAATGGAAAGTTACGAATTTATTGAAAATAAATTTCATGTACAAGACTGAATAATTCAAGGTGAGCTTTTGATTATGCAAAATGCAGGTTATAAGCATTTTGGGTTTCTTCTCACAATATTCTTAGCACCATATTACAAAGGACCTTTGCAAAAATAAAAAATATACAGACTTTTATGTCTGCATGAGGAACTTAGCATATAGGGCGATGCTTATTGAGCCACACATTTTGCAGTGTGGTATATGTATGTCCCTGGAGCTTAAACGCAGTCATAAGCAGCACCGGTATATTTGTTGCAATAGCAATATACATTTTTCTTTTATGCCCAAAATCATTAGGATATTAAGATCATGTTCCATGAAGATATTTGTACTGAAAATATATCAAAACATAATTTTTGATTATTAATATGCATTGCTAAGAAATTCATTTGAACAACTTTAAAGATGATTTTCTCAATATTTAGATTTTTTTGCACCCTCAGATTCCAGATTTTCAAATATTATCCAAACCATACATCAATGGAAATATTATTCATTCAGCTCTCAGATGATGTAGTGATGGAGTTTACTCTGGCGATGCAATGTGTTTGTGTGTTCAGTCTCACTGGAGGAGGTTCATTCAGCAGAGAGAGTATCGCCACAGACTGCAGTATCTCTATCAGAACTGGAGAGCCGTCGTGAAGGTAAAGCACAATGAGGAATACGTGTGTGTGTGTGTGTGTGTGTGACTGGACGTGTGATTCTCCGCTCAGATCCAGGCCATGCTGAAGATGTGGCTCGCCGCGGGAGATACCTCGCCCGCCTCGCTTACTTCAGGAGACACGTGAGGATCACGCCTGCTTGGTCACCAGCGTGTCTGCGTCTGGCGTACGTGTTCACGTGTTTGTGTTTGATTCATCTGCTCAGGTCGGAGCTATAATCCGGATCCAGGCGTTCTTCAGAGCCAGCAGGACCCGAGAGGAGTATCACTTACTGGGTCAGTCAATGCAAACACAATATTTGAGTCTCTTCTTGGTTTGGGAATCGAATTACAGAACCTGATACTTGTTGGTAAATTAAAATTTACCTTTCTGTGTGTGCGCATATATATATATAATTATTTTTTTAAAGCACTGATTCATTCAGTAATGAAAGTGACTCTTGAGCGAGTCATTGAATCATGAATTACACGAGATATTGTTTAGTCGTCTAATATTTTTTAAACTCATTTAAATTTAAAAAATTTGTGCACTCAAACGGCTCTTAATCGAGTTAGTTTTTATGTATTATTTTTCATAGTATTCAGCTGCAATTCAATATTTTGCAAAAAAGAGACCTAGAATAAATATGTTTGATATCTAAATGTTTAATTATTATAATTGTTTTATGTTGGAATCAAACCTGGGAATTGATAAGAATTGTAATTGATAAAATACATCAAAAATACAGTAAATATTATTAGAATTTAAAACAGCGGTTTTCTATGTGAATACGTGTTAAACTGTAATTTATATCTGTGATCGAAGCTGCATTTTCATCATCTTCAGTGTCACATGATCTTCAGAAATCATAATAATATGCTGATTTGCCATCACTGTCTCAGACAGACGATTCACGAGACAAAGGGTCATGAAACTAGTTAAATGACATGCTTGGGTAGTTTAATCACAGTATTCATGATACACGTCATCAAGAGTATATAGACTCAAGCTGATGGACTGCAGATGTGTTTGTGTGGGAATGAACCGGTCCGTGTTGAATGTGGTTCAGTTCACTCCAGCGCTCCGCCGCTCTCCGTCGTGCGTAAGTTCGCTCACCTGCTGGAGTTTGGAGACAGTGACATCCGTCCAGGAGGGAGAGCTGCAGCGCCTCTCAGAGAGGACGTGGTCAGATCCATCCGCGCCAACAGACAGCTGGAGACTGACCTGGACCTGATGGACCTGAAGATCGGCCTGCTGGTCCGCAACAGAGTCACGCTGCAGGTCAGGAGAGACGGCGGGGAACCCACAGCTCTGTGTGTCTGTCTGACCGTCTGTCTGTCTCTCTCTCTGACCGTCTGTCTGTTTGACCGTCTGACAATCTGTCTGTGTGTCTGACCGTCTGTGTGTCTGTCTGACCGTCTGTCTGTCTCTCTGACCCTCTGTTTCTTTCTCTCTGACCGTCTGTCTGTCTCTCTGACCGTCTGTCTGTCTCTCTGACCGTCTGTCTGTCTCACCGTCTGTCTGTCTGTCTGACCGTCTGTCTGTCTGATCGTCTGTCTGTCTGATCGTCTGTCTGTCTGTCTGACCGTCTGTCTGTCTCTCTCTCTGACCGTCTGTCTGTCTGACCCGTCTGTCTGACCGTCTGTCTGTCTCTCTCTCTGACCGTCTGTCTGTCTGACCGTCTGTCTCTCTCTCTGACCGTCTGTGTGTGTGACCGTCTGTCTGTCTGATCGTCTGTCTGTCTGATCGTCTGTCTGTCTGATCGTCTGTCTGTCTGTCTGACCGTCTGTCTGTCTCTCTCTCTGACCGTCTGTCTGTCTGACCATCTGTCTGTCTGTCTGACCGTCTGTCTCTGTCTGTCTGACCGTCCTGTCTGTCTGTCTGACCGTCTGTCTGTCTGATCGTCTGTGTGTCTGTCTGTCTCTCTGACCGTCTGTGTGCGTGACCGTCTGTCTGTCTGTCTGTCTGACCGTCTGTCTGTCTGATCGCCTGTGTGTCTGTGTCTGTCCGTCTGTGTGCGTGACCGTCTGTCTGTCTGATCGTCTGTCTGTCTGATCGCCTGTGTGTCTGTCTGACCGCGTCTGTCTGTCTCTCTGACCCTCTGTTTCTTTCTCTCTGATCGTCTGTGTGTCTGTCTGACCGTCTGTCTGTCTCTCTCTCTGACCCGTCTGTGTGCGTGACCGTCTGACAATCTGTCTCTCTCTCTGACCGTCTGTGTGCGTGACTGTCTGACAATCTGTCTGTCTGATCGTTTGTCTGTCTGACCGTCTGTCTGACCGTCTGTCTGTCTGACCGTCTGTGTGTCTGTCTGTCTGACCGTCTGTCTATCTCTCTGACCGTCTGTCTGTCTGTCTCTCTGACCGTCTGTGTGCGTGACCGTCTGTCTGTCTGTCTGACCGTCTGTGTGCGTCACCGTCTGTCTGTCTGTCTGTCTGTCTGTCTGACCGTCTGTGTCTGTCTGTCTGATCGTCTGTCTGTCTGATCGTCTGTCTGTCTGATTGTCTGTCTGACCGTCTGTCTGTCTGTCTGTCTGTCTGATCGTCTGTCTGACCGTCTGTGTCTGTCTGTCTGATCGTCTGTCTGTCTGATTGTCTGTCTGTCTGTCTGACCGTCTGATCGTCTGTCTGACCGTCTGTGTGTCTGTCTGTCTCTCTGACCGTCTGTCTTTCTCTCTGACCGTCTGTCTTTCTCTCTGACCGTCTGTCTTTCTCTCTGACCGTCTGTCTGTCTCTCTGACCGTCTGTCTGTCTGTCTCTCTGACCGTCTGTCTGTCTGTCTCTCTGACCGTCTGTGTGCGTGACCGTCTGTCTGTCTGTCTGACCGTCTGTGTGCGTCACCGTCTGTCTGTCTGTCTGTCTGACCGTCTGTGTCTGATCGTCTGTCTGTCTGATCGTCTGTCTGTCTGATTGTCTGTCTGTCTGACCGTCTGTCTGTCTGTCTGTCTGTCTGTCTGTCTGATCGTCTGTCTGACCGTCTGTGTCTGTCTGTCTGATCGTCTGTCTGTCTGATTGTCTGTCTGTCTGTCTGTCTGTCTGTCTGTCTGATCGTCTGTCTGACCGTCTGTGTGTCTGTCTGTCTCTCTGACCGTCTGTCTTTCTCTCTGACCGTCTGTCTTTCTCTCTGACCGTCTTTCTCTCTGACCGTCTGTCTGTCTCTCTGACCGTCTGTCTGTAGGAGGTGGTGTCTCACTGTAAGAAGCTCACTAAGAAGAATAAGGAGCAGTTGAGTGACATGATGGCTCTGGACAAACACAAAGGCCTGAAAGCTCTCAGTAAAGAGAAGAGAGACAAACTGTATCAGCACCTCTTCTACCTGCTGCAGGTAGACACACACATCACACACACACACACACAGCGCACACACACACACACACACAAACACGCACACACACACACACACACACACTTCTGTTTATTTCTGTTGTGCTCCATCTCACTGATCATAACAAGAGCATGAACAGCCCCTAAACTGTTTATTTATATCAGAGTTTCCCAAACTAGGGTTTGTGAGTTCATGATAAAGCTAATTAATAAATAAATCATAAAAATGTAAATAAATTGTACACTCCATACTCCATTATGACAAAACAGATTTGTGATCATTTTGCAAATGTTTTAGAAATCATTGTGTGTGTCTCTGTGTGTGTTTGTGGCTGTGCGTGTGTGCGTGTGTGTGTGTGTGCATGTATGTGTGTGCGTGTTTGTGTGTGCGTGTTTGTGTGTCTGTGTGTGCGTGTTTGTGTGTGCGTGTTTGTGTCTGTATGTGCGTGTGTGTGTGTGTGTCTCTGTGTGTCTCTCTCTCTCTCTCTCTCTCTCTCTAGACGCAGCCGCTGTATCTGGCTCAGCTGATCTTCCTGATGCCTCAGAATAAAAGCACCAGGTTCATGGAGACGGTGATCTTCACGCTCTTCAACTACGGCTCAGACTTCAGAGAGGCGTTCCTTCTGCTGCAGCTCTTCACCGCCGCGCTGCGTCACGAGATCCAGTACAGAAACACACACACACACCGCTCGTGCCATGTTGCATCGCCTCATTCACACACAGTCAAACCAAACCTTATTCAGACACCTTCAACATTAATCACATCATCAGTTTATTCTCTATAAGTTAGAAAATAGTAATAAAATGAGTTAAACTGTGTCAGAACAAACTCATCTTGATAATAACTTTGATAGAAAGATATGTAATGAATTCAGTTGAATAGCTGTCAGCTGTTAAACTTAAGAACACAATTAGATAATCCCAATTTAGCTCCAATTACCAAGAAATGCTTCATTTTATTCAGTCGGTGTAAAAAGATCGCATCAGCAATTGCTCAGATCTAAGTGTCTGGTTTTATTTTACTGCTAGTCCACTATATGAAGACTTTTTGTGTATAAATGTCACCGTTTACTTTATTCTGCTATCTTCACTTACATAAATGAACTATAGTGTCATGCACCGACTAGTAAAATAATATCTGGTGTCTGAATAATTTATTATATTAAAGGGACAGTTCACCCAAAAACTCATTCACTCAGCATCAAGTAGGTTTGTTTTGCTATTTTTTTCCTACTATGGAAGTCAATGGTGTCCCAAAACACCTGATTACAAACTTTCTTCAGAATATCTTCCTTTGTGTTCAGAACAAACATACTTAAGGCTGAGTGCATGATTTTGGGTGAACTGTCCTTTAAATACATTCACAATGACTTGTGGTTCTTTCATAAATCGATCTGCATTGAAGTTAGATGAAAAGTCAACTGATTCCTTTATTGTCATTGAAACATGTTTGTTGGTAAACACCTGCAGAGTGAAGGTGGACCGGCCGCAGGAAGTGGTCACAGGAAGTCCCACCGTCATCAAGATGCTGGGGCAGAACGCGCTGAAGGACGTCCTCGGACCCGCCATCAGAGACGTGCTTCAGGACCGAAGCCTCAACATCCGCAGCGACCCTGTGGAGATCTACAAGAGCTGGATCAACCAGAGCGAGAGCCAGACGGGGCAGAAGAGGTGCGTGTGCCACACACAGCTACATCCGGTTTCAGTTCAGCTTTACTCCTTAATCACGTTCTGTACACGCAATTCACTCGAATACGGGAGTGACAACCGCATTTACAGTAATTATATGCGGTGTGAACTCAACTACAAAAAAAAAAAGTTGAGCAAACTTACAAATTTAAGGCAAGATTGAGTTTTCAAAACTTATTTTTTAGGAGATTTTTGAGTTTCCTCAACTTTTTTTTGTATAAACTTAATCTGCTGAGAAAACTGGTAGCCTTAAATGTTTAAGTTTGCTCAACTTTTTTTTTTTTACAGTGCTGTAAAAAATCAAGTGTTAGGCACTTTATGGATTTATTAAAATGGTCTGTTGTGTGTGTGTCACACACACTCACAGCCGCTTCAGGTGAGGACAAACACTCACTCTACTCTCGCTCTTCAGGGTGAGGACACACTCACACTCTCTCACACACACACAGCCACTTGGCAGGGTGAGGACACACTCACACACTCTCTCACACACACACTCTGGCAACTTCAGGTGGGGACACACTCACCTCTCACACACACACTCAGGTGAGGACACTCACACACACAGCCGCTTCAGGTGAGGACACCTCTCTCATCACACACTCTGGCCGCTTCGACAACACACACTCACACACACACTCACAGCCGCTTCAGGTGGGGACACACCTCACACACACACTCACACCCAGCCGCTTCAGGGGACACACACTCACACACTCACAGCCGCTTCAGGTGGGGACACACACACACTCACACACACTCACAGCCGCTTCAGGTGGGACACACACACACACACACACACTCACAGCCCAGGTGAGGGACACACACACACACACACACACTTCAGGTGAGGGACACACACACACACACACACACACTCACAGCTTCAGGTGAGGGACACACACTCACACACACTCACACACACACTCCGGCCCAGGGTGAGGGACACACACTCACACACACACACTCACAGCACACACACACACACACACACACTCACAGCCGCTTCAGGTGAGGGACACACACACATGCACTACACACACACACACACACACACAGCCGCTTCAGGTGAGGGACACACACACACACACACACAGCCACTTCAGGTGAGGGACACACACACACACACACACCTCATAAGCCGCTTCAGGTGAGGGACTCACTCACTCACACACACACACACACACACACACACACACACACACACAGAGACACACTCAGCTTCAGGTGAGGGACACACACACACACAGCCGCTTCAGGTGAGGACACACACACACACTCTCACACACACACACTCACACCGCTTCAGGTGAGGGACACACACACACTCACAGCCGCTTCAGGTGAGGGACACACACACACTCACAGCCGCTTCAGGTGAGGGACACACACACACTCACAGCCGCTTCAGGTGAGGGACACACACACACACACTCACACACACACACTCACACCCGCTTCAGGTGAGGACACTCACTCACACACTCACAGCCGCTTCAGGTGAGGACACACACACACACACACTCACTCACCGCTTCAGGTGAGGGACCACACACACACACACACTCACAGCCGCTTCAGGTGAGGGGACACACACACACACTCACAGCCGCTTCAGGTGAGGGACACACACACTCTCACACACACACACTCACCCGCTTCAGGTGAGGGACACTCACTCACACACTCACAGCCGCTTCAGGTGAGGGACACTCACTCACACAGCCGTTTCAGGTGAGGGACACACACACACACACTCACTCACAGCCGCCGCTTCGAGGGACACACACACACACACACACACACACTCACTCACTCACAGCCGCTCAGGTGAGGGACACTCACTCACTCACTCACACTCACAGCTGCTTCAGGTGAGGGACACACTCACACACACTCACACACACACTCACACCCGCTTCAGGTGAGGGACACTCACTCACACACACTCACAGCCGCTTCAGGTGAGGGACACACTCTCACACACACACACTCACACCCGCTTCAGGTGAGGACACTCACTCACACACACTCACAGCCGCTTCAGGTGAGGGACACACACACACACACACACACACTCACTCACTCACACTCACAGCCGCAGGGTGAGGGACACACACACACTCACAGCCGCTTCAGGTGAGGACACACACACTCACACACTCACACCCGCTTCAGGTGGGGGACACTCACTCACACACACCTCACAGCCGCTTCAGGTGAGGGACACACACACACACACACACACACACTCACTCACTCACACTCACAGCCGCTTCAGGTGAGGGACACTCACACACACACACACTCACACTCACACTCACAGCCGCTTCAGGTGAGGGACACTCACTCACTCACACTCACAGCCGCCTAGGTGAGGGACACACACACACACACCTCACACACTCACAGCCGCTTCCAGGTGAGGGACACTCACACACACTCACAGCCGCTTCAGGTGAGGGACACACACACACACACACTCACTCACACTCACAGCTGCTTCAGGTGAGGGACACACACACACACACACACACACACACACACACACACACACTCACACACACTTCACACTCACAGGTGAGGGACACTCACTCACACACACTCACAGCCGCCTTCAGGTGAGGGACACACACACACACACACACTCACAGCCGCTTCAGGTGAGGGACACACACACTCACACACACACACCACACTTCAGGTGAGGGACACACACACTCAGACTCACACACACACACTCACATCACACACACACACACACTCACAGCGCCGCTTCAGGTGAGGGACAACACACACACGCTCACACACACACACTCACAGCCGCTTCAGGTGAGGGACACACACACACACAGCCGCTTCAGGTGAGGGACACACACACACACACAGCCGCTTCAGGTGAGGGACACACACTCACAACCGCTTCAGGTGAGGGACACACACACACACACACACACACTCACAACCGCCCAGGTGAGGGACACACACTCAGACTCACACACACTCACATCACACTCACACACACACACACACTCACAGCCGCTTCAGGTGAGGGACACACTCACAACCGCTTCAGGTGAGGGACACACACACACACACACATACAACCGCTTCAGGTGAGGGACACACACACTCAGACTCACACACACACACACTCACAGCCGCTTCAGGTGAGGGACACTCACTCACTCACTCACTCACTCCTACTCACACACACACCTCACTCCTCACACACACACACACTCACAGCCGCTTCCAGGTGAGGGACACACTCACCTCACAGCCGCTTCAGGTGAGGGACACACACACATTCACAGCCGCTTCAGGTGAGGGACGCACACTCACACACTCTCACACACACACACACACACACACACACTCACAGCCGCTTCAGGCGAGTGACTGATGTCAGAGGAGCAGCTCAGAACACACACTTCCTGTCTCAGCGCTCTGTTGTCTCCTGCTACAGGAAGTTCCTGCGCGCTGTGTGTGACGTGCCGGAGCCGGAGGAACGCTTCAACATCGACGAGTATTCAGAGACGCTGATCCTCAACAGACCCGTGATCTACATCTCCATCAGTGAACTCGTCAACACACACCGAGTCAGTCTGCTCGTCTTAGATCACGATACTCAACCAGTTATGAGTATGAGATATATCATGTTTATGGAAACATTAATGTATAGTACTAAAAATAGTAATTGTCATTATGACACTTCACACACTAATAGTAGCATTGACTTGCATATTTTTTTCATTTAAATAATCATGAACACTGCAATTAAACAGCTTCATTAATAAATGTTATACTATTTTATCTATTGTTTTAAATTCAAAAACAGCCATTCAGAAATTGCATTAATTTTCACAAGCTTCAAGTGCGCAAAAATTGCTTTTTATTGAATTAGATGTCAATAATGCACCAAAAACTAGTTTTTTACCAAAATTAGTTTTCCACCAAAACAGAAATTAAAGTTGATATACATGTGTGTTTGTGTGTGTATATTTATATTATTTGATTGGGTTTATTAATTAATAATCAAGTTTATTTCTCAAATAATTCACTCAAATAATAAATTGAGTTGCATGTAAATATTTAAATTGCAATGTAAAAAAAAAATAAGGTTATAATTCTTTCTGCTCTTATTCATTGTTGAAATAAACATTTAAAGTTGCTGCAATAAAACAATATTTTTATGCAAGATTTCTTAAAAACATGCATTCAATAATGAAAACTGGTAGTAATATGAACTTCTAAAATAGTGCATACAGTATATTTACCAAAACACTCCTAAAAATAATGTACAAATATTCTGAAACTGAATAAATGTTTTGCAGAATATTTTCAGTTGCTGTAATTTCGGTGCGTCGCTAAAATGAGTGAATTTGACTTCACTTAATATCTCATCAGATTCAGTTTAGACTGTAAAATGATATTCATAAATTGTGTAAATGTGTTTCTTTATGCTGTGGTGCTGGAGGTTATGTTTGTAATTGTTTATTGTGTACTGCACTCGGTCCGTTTACTACTTAAAGTAATAGTAACTGAACCAGTGTCACTCAGTATGCAGTGATCCGCTTCTAACAGTAGTACACTGGGGTCACGTGACCTTGTTTATGTTCTGAAAAAGATGTGTAGTTAATTATATCTGTCCCTGGAGCTTAAACACAGTCATAAGCAGCACGGGTATATTTGTAGCAATAGACAACAATACATTGATTGGGTCAAAATTATTATTTTTATGCCAAAAATCATTAGATATTAAGATCATGTTCCATGAAGATATTTGTACCGTAAATATATCAAAACTTAATTATTGATTATTAATATGCATTGCTGAGAACTTCATTTGAACAACTTTAAAGATGATTTTCTCAATATTTCGATTTTTTTGCACCCTCAGATTCCAGATTATCAAATATTGTCCAATTATAACAATTACAGGAAACATAAACAGGAAATATTATTTATTCAGCTTCAGATGATGCATACATCTCAGACCCTTATGACTGGTTTTGTGCTCCACATTGATTTGATAAATATGGATGTTTCTCTCGGAGCAGCTGCTGCTGGAGCATCAGGATTGTCTGTGTCCCGATCCGTCGGATCCTCTTCAGCAGCTGCTGCAGGATCTGGGCTCGGTGCCGTCCGTTCAGGACCTCGTAGGTTCGTCACGCTCCACGTTCATTTGCTCTTGCTCTGTACAAAGCCCAGTACCTAATGTGTGTGTGTGTGTGTCTGTGTGTGTGTGTGTGTGTGTGTGTGTGTGTGTCTCTGTGTGTGTGTTGTGTGTGTGTCTGTCTGGTGTGTGTGTGTGTGTGTGTGTCTGTGTGTGTGTGTGTGTGTGTGTGTGTGTGTCTCTGTGTGTGTGTGTGTGTGTGTGTGTGTGTGTGTGTGTGTGTGTGTGTGTGTGTGTGTGTCTGTCTCTGTGTGTGTGTGTGTGTGTCTGTCTCTGTGTGTGTGTGTGTGTGTCTGTCTCTGTGTGTGTGTGTGTGTGTGTGTGTGTGTGTGTGTGTGTGTGTGTGTGTCTGTCTCTGTGTCTCTGTGTGTGTGTGTGTGTGTGTGTGTGTGTCTGTGTGTGTGTGTCTGTCTCTGTGCGTGTGTGTCTGTCTCTGTCTCTGTGTGTGTGTCTGTGTGACTGTGTCTGTCTGTGTCTGTCTCTGTGTGTGTGTGTCTGTGACTGTATGTGACTGTGCGTGTGTGTGCAGGAGAAGGACATCTCAATCCTTCAGATCCAAACGTGGAGCAGACTTTGTCTAAGATGGAGGTTTCTCTGACCCTCACCAGCAAGTTTGACGTGTTTAAGAGCTCTGATGATAAGTCTGACGCGCGGGGGGTCCTGCTGAGGTGAGCTGCGTCTGTCTGTCTGTCTGTCTGTCTGTCTGTCTGTCTGTCAGCAGCTGTTCTGCGATGATGATGATGAAGAGTTTGGGCTGATTGCCTGTCTGGTTGTTCTTCAGCACTAAGCAGCTGATCATCGATGTGATCAGAACACAGGCTGGTGACACACTCAGTGACGTGCTGCGAGACTCCGCCTCCAGAGATCAGGTACAGATGACTCCGCCCACACACACACCTCTATTGTCCTCAATTGTCCCATTTTTATTTTAAGTTAGAGAGCCGAGATGGGCAGCTCCGGTCCTGTAGCGGACAGTCCTGCAGACTTTAGCTCCAATCCTAATCACACACACCTGCCTGAAGCGTTCTAGAGATCTCGAAGACATTGATTAGCTTCTTCAGGTGTGTTTGATTGAGGTTGGAGTTAAACTCTGCAGGACCGGTTCCCAGCTCTGGGTTAGAGGAGAGAATATACCGTTTGTACCATATCAAAATCACTACATCTATGGATAATCCCCATAAAACTCAACGCGTGTGTGTGTGTGTGTGTGTGTGTGTGTGTTCAGGAGGTGCAGCACGGCTGGATGATGCATCAGCGCGCTCGGAGAGACGCACAAACACCAGAGAAGATGAAGCGGAACCAGTCGCTGATCGCAGACGGAACCTGACGTTGGAGGAGAAGAGGAAGATCCAGAGGAACCTGAGGAGACTCGAGGCCATCGACCCTTAGCCCCGACACACACACACAGATCCTGCAGCTCATTGCCAAGGTACCCAGAGTCGTGTGTGTGTGTGTGTGTGACTGTCTATGTGCATTTGACTTGTTTATGGAGGATTCTTACTGCTCTAAGACTCTAAAATATCAGTCATTGATATCGACCGTTGAGAGCCTTGGGTACAAGTGCCAGCTTATTGTGCTAGTGTTTGGTAGTCTGGGTCATGTACACAGGCTGGCGATCCGTGGACTTTGCATCGGGGGGCTATCTAAAACAAAATACTGCTCAATCTCAGCAACTATAGGAAGCATGTTTATTTGGAAGAGGCGATGTTTCCTGTACCCTTAGAACTGTAGAATCCATAACAATGTGCTGATCTGTTTTAATCTGTTGGATTATTCAAAAAATGTGATTCCTAAAGAACTTTAACTTGTAATGTGGAATCAAATAAAGTATATATAAATGTGTGCGTGCGTTCTGCTGTGTGTGTGCGTGCGTGCTGATGTTATGCTCTGTGTGTGTGTGTGTGTGCGTCCTGCTGTCTGTGTGTGTGTGTGCGTGTGTGTGTGCGTCCTGCTGTGTGTGTGTGTGCGTGCTGACGTTATGCTCTGTGTGTGTGTGTGTGTGTGTGTGTGTGTGTGTGTGCGTGCGTCCTGCTGTCTGTGTGTGTGTGCTGTAGGACATCCGTCATCAGCGTGTGTATCGTCAGAGGCGTCAGGCGGAGCTGGTCAAACTCAAAGAGACACTGAACGGCCTGCAGTGCAAGAGCTGCTTCCACTCAGAGCAGGTGGATTATTACAGCCAATACATCCACACCTGCCTGCAGAACCTCACCAACAGGTACAACACACACACACTCTCATTAACACACTCACTTGTGCACACACACGCACACTCTCATACACACACACACACACACACACTCATACACACACACACACACACACACACACACTCATTCAAACTCATATACACACACACAACCCTACTCCTACAAGAAACTTTCTGCAATTTTAGATTTGCAAAAAAACGTAATTCTGTGTGATTTATAAGCTTGTTTCCTCATGGGACATTTGTACACTCACTCACTCACTCACACACACACTCACTCACTCACTCACACACACACACACACACATATCAACACCTACCTGCAGAACCTCACCAACAGGTACAAGACACACACACATGAAGTGAAGGTGTGTGAGTGACGTTCTCTGTCTCTGTCCGTCAGTAAAGTCAATGGGAAGAAAGCGTCTGACAGTAAAGGGAAGAAGAAGTTGGCGACTCTCACGTACACCGCTGCTCGTCTGCATGAGAAAGGAGTTCTGCTGGAGATCGAAGACCTGCCCGTCACACAGTACGACACACACACACACACACACACTCGATCCCATGCTCGATGCTGATTGGTCGATACACTGATTCCGAGCCTGAGTGAATCAGTCAATGACTTTGTGAGTCTTTTTGAAATAAATTAATATTTTCATATTCATCAAAGATGCATTAAATCGATCAAAGCTGAGAGTAAAGACATTTCTAATGTTACAAAAGATTTCTATTTCAGATAAACGCGGTTCTTTTGAACTGTCTATTCATCTGTGAATCCTGAAAAATGTAATATAACTCGTTTCCACAGTGATAATGTTTCTTGGGCATATTATTATGATTTCTGAAGATCATGTGACACTGAAGACTGGAGTAATGATGCTGAAAATACAGATACATAAAAGAGTTTAACACACATTCACATAGAAAACCGCTGTTTGAAGTCACAGAAGAGCCTCGTTCACAGTGTTGGTTCTCGACCTGTCTGCAGGTTCAAGAACGTGATCTTTGACATCGCTGGCGGCGAGGAGCACGGCACGTTCCTGGTGAAGGCTCGGTTCATGGGTGTGGACATGGAGAGGTTCCCGCTCAAATATCAGGTGAGGTTCTCCTGCTGCAGATGCTGTGAGCGTGTTTGATGGGAAGCTGAGCAATAAGCCGTGTTTGTGCAGGATCTGCTGCAGCTGCAGTACGAGGAGGTCTCCGTGATGAAGATGTTTGATAAAGCCAAAGTCAACGTCAATCTGCTCATCTTCCTCCTCAACAAGAAGTTCTTCAACAAGTGACGTTGATATTATTACACTTGACATTTATGACTGGTTAGATTCATGACACTATCATATACCATATATATATATTCAATTATGAATCATGTGCTTTTATAACGAAGCTTTACTTTATTCGAGTGAGTCACAGAAGATGTTACGAGGACACTAGTTATCCGGCGATCGTTAGCGCTCATTAATGCTCTTTTACTGGAAAGTGTCTCAAACTAATAAGTGTAAATATTTTCTCTTTTGAAATCTTTTCTCTTCCTCTCGTCTGTTTTATGAGTGTCCAGTTACTCTTTTAATAAGCTGGGGTTTCTTATTGACAATAAAAGGTTTTGCATGAATAAACAGTGTTTGTGTCTCATTGTGCATGTTTTGTTCATTGAGTAATATTTTTATATTTAATCGCATCATATAATCATTGCATTAATAGTGTTCACCGTGTGTTTGATTGCGTGTAATTTGTATTTAAATGCATGATTTTTACTGTACATTTCTGTCATAGTCACCTCTAATAACCTGCTCCTAAATATAATGTGTATATATAATATATGTATAATTTATAACTTCATATTTTCTGACAAGCTGCTTTGCAACGATTGGTATATTGTGAATCTTGTATATTTCTGGCAGGTTTTCTGCCGTTATATTGGACTCGTGGTTGTTTGTCGTGATGTTTGATGACCCGAAGGATCAGATTTGGCTCAGTTTGATGATATTTGGCTTTATGATTATGAATATGGTTTCAGAAATTCATCTGTTAAACTGCTCCGAGTCTGTCTTGTGTTATTTTTCATTATCTCACTTTTACACGTTTTTATTAAGTCTACTTCTGGATTAAAATGATAAGCATTTGTCATTTTTAAATGTTCAGATTTAAAAATAAAATTATAATTTTCATAATCAGTTCCTGGAATTGAATTGTAAATCATATTTTGAAAAGTCATATTTATTGGCAGGGCAAATACAGTCATGATATATTATAAATCATTTAATCTTTTGACTTGAATAAAATGTAAAGGAGGTGAATCTATTTCATTATCTTTAAGAAAGAAAAGGAGGGGGTTCTGCTCTGGTTTTATTTAAATGTATTAATTTTATTGGGAATTTTCTTTTCTTGGAATATTATAGTTTAAATAAAGTTAAGTTTAATAACAATAGCATCCCATCTGTCAGGTTAAATAATTGCTGTGATTTCAAAATCTTAATATTTCTAATTTTGTTATTCAAAATCAGTGTTTTTGTGAATTAACCATATTTCGGAGGCACATTTGTACCCAGGGCAAAACCTGACTGAACTTTTATTTTGTTGTAAAAACCCTGATTTGTTAAAATTGCGTAACAATGAAGTTAGTTTGGGTTAAGTTGTGAAACTGCATGCTTTAGGCTCAGGTGCAGCCAAACAATAGAAGTCCATACAATGAGCCCTTTGTATATCGGAGTAAACGTGTGTGGGTTTTATGAATAATAACTATCATATCTCATCAGATCTGATCCATCTGATGCGTGACCGAGAGGA
This sequence comes from Gymnocypris eckloni scoliostomus, assembly GCA_027564155.1. Classification (NCBI taxonomy): domain Eukaryota; kingdom Metazoa; phylum Chordata; class Actinopteri; order Cypriniformes; family Cyprinidae; genus Gymnocypris; species Gymnocypris eckloni. The sequence goes on from CM050424.1 coordinate 17,686,217, forward strand.
GGAGCTTCTCCATGATTCTCACCTGAAGAATGACAAGAACCCAGACCAGAGAAACACCAACAACAAGGTAACACCATCTACATATTATCATTCATTTCACACAATTTAGTGACTTTAAACGGGTAGATCTGAGTGTTGTGTGAAGTTGAGAACAAAATCTGTTCTTAAGACCGCTGTAGTAGGGTGATTTCAGGTTAAGTGGGACATTTTCCCAGTCATCTCAATGGCTGAAACTGTCCCAATTTATCTGACCTCACACATGTAGTTGATCAAACATTGATAGGAATAAATGAGATGTTGTTTGGAGATTGTGCTGCTTGTATAAACATCTGATTTGACCCAATAACTGTATACCGCACATAATCACTAATAAAATATCAACACAAGATTCGGTGAGTCAGTATACATCATTTTCAGACCTGAAGCTAAATTGAGAGCAATTAAACCATCCGGGTGTCAGAGAATCTGAGCGCCGGCGCAGGTTCAGCTGGTTTTTCTGCTTCAAGAATGTGATGAACAATGTTTTAGTTCTTCAGCTGAAGGAATGAAAACACATGATTGTGAAACTCACATTCATGTGTGTGTGTGTGTGTCTGTCTGTGTGTGTTTGTGTGTGTGTGTGAAGATGTCCAGAAGGGTGCAGGTGATCATCAGCTCCTCAGCGCCGCAGGATCTGGATCAGGACGAGCCTCCTCTTCGGATCACGGAGTCGAAGCCCGGAGAGCATCCAGGAGTCAAGGGCTTTCTGATGATCAAGCCGGCCATTCTGGGGGTGAATACTTGTGCTTCAACAGATCATATCAGTGCTGAGAGTCTCTGAGCTCGAGCTCAACCTGTGTGTGTGTGTGTGTGTGTGTGTGTGTGTCTCTCTCTGTGTGTGTGTGTGTGTGTGTGTCTGTGTGTGTGTGTGTGTGTGTGTGTGTGTGTGTGTGTCTCTCTCTCTCTGTGTGTGTGTGTGTGTGTGTGTGTGTGTGTGTGTGTGTGTGTGTGTGTGTGTGTGTGTGTGTCTCTGTGTGTGTGTCTCTCTCTGTGTGTGTGTGTGTGTGTCTCTGTGTCTCTCTCTCTCTGTGTGTCTGTGTGTCTCTCTCTGTGTGTGTGTGTGTGTGTGTGTGTGTGTGTGTGTGTGTCTCTCTCTGTGTGTGTGTGTGTGTCTCTGTGTGTGTGTGTGTGTGTGTGTGTGTGTGTGTGTCTCTCTCTGTGTGTGTGTGTGTGTGTGTGTGTGTGTGTGTGTGTGTGTGTCTCTCTCTGTCTCTCTCTCTCTCTCTCTCTGTGTGTGTGTGTGTGTGTGTGTGTGTCTCTCTCTCTCTGTGTGTGTGTGTGTGTGTGTGTGTGTCTGTCTCTCTGTGTGTCTCTCTGTGTGTGTGTGTGTGTGTGTGTCTCTCTCTCTCTCTCTCTCTCTCTCTCTCTCTGTGTGTGTGTGTGTGTGTGTGTGTGTGTGTGTGTGTGTGTGTGTGTCTCTCTCTCTCTCTCTCTCTCTCTCTCTCTCTCTCTGTGTGTGTGTGTGTGTGTGTGTGTCTCTCTCTCTCTCTCTCTCTCTCTGTGTGTGTGTGTGTGTGTGTGTGTGTGTGTGTGTGTGTGTGTGTGTGTGTGTGTGTGTGATTGATTGATTGATTGATTGATTGATTGATTGATTGATTGATTGTTCTGGCAGTGGCTGGAGATCCTGACCGGTTCTGCAGTGTTTGGACTCGTCTATTGGAATTATACTCTCTGGTTGTTAATACCGGCTAGCTTTGTGAGTCTCTTTTATTATATACACTAACAGAGAAAAGTTCAGAATAATGAGAATTTATTGTGGTTTTTGAAAGAATATTCTTCTGCATTCTCCAGAAATGCTGCATTTATTTTATCAAAAATACTGTAAAAATTGTGAAATATTATTGTGATTCAAAACAGCTGTTTTCTATGTGAATATGTGTTAAACTGTAATTTATTCCTGTGATGCGCAGCTGTATTACTGTATTTGATCAAATAAATGCAGCCTCGTCGAACAGAAGAGACTTCTTATTATTCCAAATGTTTAATCTGTAGTCCACACATAATTGTTTTAATCTGCATGATAAATAAATGCTGAATACTGATCATATTTCTCACCTGTATGATGTTATTGTGCGCATCTGTAGGTGATTTTAATAGGAGTTATAACCGCTACAGCTGCATGTACCCACAACCCTTGTCTGGTCAGTACAGAAACCACATACAGCCATCAGATGTGTTAATATTAAAATAATACGATGTTTGTCACGCACAGGTGATCTCTTCTCAAGTGCTGAATCTGCTCAATATCTGCAATGTGATGACGGCCGTCCTCATGTTCCTCGTCAGAGTCTTATTTGTGTTTCTTGGAGATGTGAGTGATTTCTTCTGCTGCTTGTTTTGATCAGAATGCATGTAATGCACATTTAAACCAATGTTTGAAATCAGATTCAGACTTCCGTGCATGTAAACACACCATAAAAGTAGTCAAAGACTTGACCAACTCAACAATTTATCGCACTTAAGTTAACTCAACTATAGCAACCGACAACTTAATGAGGTTGTTTGAATATAAATGTGTGTACATACTATAATAATATCCATCCTCTTTCTCAAATCATGCTGTGCTGAGATTCCCGTCACAATGATGTAGTTCTGCACAGGCCCCGCCCACTATACTTGATTGACAGGTCCGTCTTACCTTAGCCCCGCCCCCTGAGTGAGCTGAGAGCTGTCGACTAGATAAGACAAGATAAGCGATTGAGGTGTTTAGTTGTTGGATGTAATAATTAATAAAGCAGTCATCATTTACTCCCGACATCTGAGCCGTTGAAGGAGGATTAACGATAATTAAGTGATCCTCGATCTACATAAATGCATCTATGTTCGCGCGAATCATTCGTGATCCTGCTTCATCTACAGAAGAATGTTTTTTTATGAATCTTTGCAAATCGCCTTTCCTAATAATGTGCTCGTTAGCCAGTTTCACAGCTGAAGTTTACAGTCTGACGGAAGAGAGGGGCGGAGTCAGCAGAGCTCATTAGCATTTAAAGCAACAGTGTTGCTTTAAACAAGTGTTTTTTACACTAAAATTTAGAAATTTTAACCAAAGTATGGTATTGACTTTTCATTAAGACCCTAACGAATCATATCAACTTGTGTAAAATGGTCATCCGGTGATCTCTTTAAAAACTTTAGTTCATTTAATCAATAAAAGTCAGTTTATTGAGTTTTAAGACCAACCAAAGATTTTAAAATCTTTTTGAACAATCCTCTTTCTCTAAGCTTGTTTATTTTCAAACCCATAATATAATATGTGTAGTAATTGTTTCTCAAAACTAAAGGCTAAGCTTTATGCTGATAGACTAGTGTATTAAATGCAGTATTTGCAATCAGATGCACACGATTCTCAAACATGGTGAAGATCAATCAACAATCACGTGTTAAATCAGTAATAATATGACCTCTGATCCACAACTGACAGCAGCATCCGTCCTAAATAGTATCCGTAAATATAATTAGTACATCCCAAATCTTAGTATGTTGAAAAGAGTACGCCAAAGATTCTGATACTTACAGATCAATGCACGCTCTAACGCTAATATTGCTCACAGGGTGCACGAGGATTCAAATAGAACTACAAATGAGCACGTGTATAAAACTACAAACATGGCGGATATGCGTGATGAGTGAGAAAAAAGGGGTTTGAGTGGAACAAATTGGATTTATGTTATGTGCATTATATTTCATCTGCAGCAACATTGTGAGCTTTTATAATGGTAGGTTTAGTCATTAACTTTTAATTGCATCTTTATGCAAATATATGAAGGGCATGACTCGCAGATAAACATGCCTCTAATTTATCTCCAATACATTAGGAATGAAGTTGGTTAAATTGTGATTAAGATGATTGACAGGGCAGTTTAAAGGATGCACATAACTCGGCAACAAAGCGTCCATTAAAAACACAAAAGTGCAATGCATGCTGGGAAATTGAGCAATACTGTTCAATGTCAAATTTTGGGTAAGACTTAGTCCACTTTAGACAGTCTACTAACAGTGAGTAACTACATGCAGTCGTTAGAGTATTAGACTTAACACACAACATACTGAGTATGAGAAACTTTAGTATACTCAACTAACCCTAACCCTACCCTACTGAGAGTTAGTAGACATGTAGTTACGTACAGTTAGTAGAGTATCGAAATGAAGTGTAACTTGATTTAGCTCTATGTTGAAAAGTTGGGAGAACTTCTGGATGTGTTGTGAATGCTCGAGTATCTAAGTGAGGTAAACAAATCAACTTTAGAGTATTTTTGTTCGGTTCACACAATAAAATGAAACTAACTTCTAATAAAAATTCTTTGTTCAAAAAAGTAGGACTTTCCGAAAGTTGTGTAAGGCTATGTTCACACTTGACGTCGTTTTACATTATAATCCTACGGAGTAAACAGTGTATTCAAAACAGTCCCGAGCGCTTTTTAAAACAACACGCCGGCGTCTTTACTGCAGCTCAGAGCGTCTGCTCATGTTGAGAAAAGCTGAACTTTTCACGTTTTTGACTGCTGACCAATGACAAGCGAGATCGTAGATCTAGTTTCGGTTCGTGTGAAACCGTGCATCGTCCCGCCCGAGCTCCTGGACTCAATAGTTGGGCGAAGATCTTATCCTGGGATTTTTATTTAATTAGACGATATTTTGGTGAGTGTGTTGTTGTGCTGATATCTGAATACGTGCACAGCTGCAGTTTGATATTCTTCATATTCTGTGTGCTCAGTTCACATCAGTGATAAAATTAATATTTTCATTTAAGTTTAAATAGATTTGTAACATTTTGTTTCTAAAAGTGTACATCTTTTGAGTCAAATTGTTACATTTAATCAGTCAATTAAGATAATACACATTTAGGCTGTTACTAAACACATTAAACCAGTATTATTAACATTAATCTCTGCAGACGCTGCATCTGAAGATGTCTGTACACACGGTTTAATGCAGCTCAGAGGGACATGGAGTGCTTTAACCAGTTACACATGCATCATTTGACGTTTTAAACATAAAACATTGAATACTGATATTTAAAATTATTTAAAAAAATTTAAATAGACTTTAAATGTGAAATTAAATCGCCAGCAAGTGGCAGCACGTCACTGTTAACAAGTGAGTCCTTGCGACTGAACCGAATCATTTAAACGATTGAATAATTTAACAAGTGAGTCACTACGACTGAACCGAATCATTTAAACGATTGAATAATTTAACAAGTGAGTCCTCATGAACGAATCATTTCATTGAATAATTTAACATGAGTCATGACTCAATAATTTAACATTGAATAATTTAACAAGGAGTCTACGACTGCATCATTTAACGATTGAATAATTTAACAAGTGAGTCACACGACTGAACCGAATCATTTAAGATTGAATAATTTAACAAATGAGTCACTACGACTGAACCGAATCATTTAAACGATTGAATAATTTAACAAGTGAGTCACTACGACTGAACCGAATCATTTAACGATTGAATAATTTAACAAGTGGTCACACGACTCGAATCATTTAACGATTGAATAATTTAACAAGTGAGTCCTTGCACTGAACCAATCATTCGATTGAATAATTTAACAATGAGTCACTACGACTGAACCAGTTTTAACGATTGAATCATTTAACAAGTGAGTCGCGACTGAAAATCATTTAACGATTGAATAATTTAACAAGTGAGTCACTGACTGAAAATCATTTGATTGAATAATTTAACAAGTGAGTCACTGACTGAAGAATCATTTAACGATTGAATCATTTAACAATAGTCACTAGACTGAAAGTCATTTATGATTGAATCATTTAACAAGTTGTCACTAAACTGAACTGAATCATTTAAATTGAATCATTTAACAATGAGTCCTACGACTGAAAATCATTTAACATTGAATCATTCAAAAATCACTGCGACTGATCATTTAATTCATTTTCAACAATCACTCATTTGTTCAGAGCATAAAACAAACTTGAATAATCACTCTTAATGCATTTTTGATGAACCATGCCGTGAAAGAACACGTTAGTATTAATTCATCACCACGCAGGATAATAGTTGTTTTGTTGGGTTTTTCAATACTCAATATTGTCAAATTGCACATCGTTAAAACAGCAATTACGATATTATCGCAGACGATATATATCGCACACCCCTACCTCACAGTTTCCATCCCTGTATAATGTCGCGTTCCCATTAACGTCTCCTCGTTAACTTCAAAACCTGACATCACACCGCGGTATGCTACCGTTACATCTGTTGTCATTGCAACAAAAAACGCAATTTGTAACCAAAACACAATTTTTTATTTGACTAAAAAGCTTTTTCCGGTCAAGAAGACGTCAAGTGTGAACACGGCCTAATGCTGAATGTCTTGATGTGTATCAGTGACGTGTTTGTTGTAGATCGTGGGAGCGGTTCTGCGCACACATTTCCTGAGCGGCCGCTTGGAGACGTCTTCTTCTCAGACCGCGAACATCGCCTTCATCGCCTGTAATGTTCTGGCGCTCGTCTTGTCTCTCATCATCCTCGTGACGTCGTGCTGCTGGTGCAGATCGGTAAATCAGTGTTTGTCTGGGACCCTGGAGCACAAAACCAGTCATGTGTAGCGCAGTAGACAACAATGCAGGCTTTTTTTTATGCCAAAAATCATTAGATCTTAAGATCATGTTCCATGAAGATATTTAGTACCGTAAATATATCAAAATGTGATTATTGATTATTAATATGCATTGGTAAGAACTTCATTTGAACAACTTTAAAGATGATTTTCTCAATATTTAGATTTTTTTGCACCCTCAGATTCCAGATTTTCAAATATTGTCCAAACCATACATCAATGGAAACATGATTTATTCAGCTTTTTCACATTATGCATGCATCTCAATTTCTCAAATGGACCCGTATGACTGGTTTTGCTCTCTTTTGAGATGTATGACGCCTGCATGAGATGCTCATGTGTCTGTGCTGCTTCTCCATTGATGGTGATCATGAGCGCAGCTTAGCCACCGTGGATTATCAGAACTTTTATAGTTTCCGTCTTCAGAATTGTGTGAGTCATTCATTATCACAGAGCCGAATCAACTCAGATGACTCTTTTAAACCTCTGGAGCTCAAACATGACATTTGCACATTTCAATGAAACAGATATGCTATAATTTTTGATTTTATGATTTTATAGCGCTTATTACCCGTGAATCACTTTTTGAGCGTAGACCTGAAAACGAAGTTTAACTTAAAATGTTATCAGATTTAAGAAAGTTGGGGTCTTTAAAAAGCTGATTATTGATGAAGTGAGGGTTTGATGCACAAAAAATACTATTTTCAAATATTAAATATGTATTTTCCAAAACATGCTTTACTCAAAAACTGTGAAGATCTCAAAGTTTATTTAAATGAAATTTGAGGTTATCACAAAATTTTTTCATAAAAATCACAATAAAAATTGCATTTGGGTGCAGTACCAAACATCTCCACTAGATGAAATTAATTTTTCAATAATTTAAATTTTTTTCAGAGCCATTTAACCATTAACTTTATTTTTTGTGTGTTCACAAAAGTCCCAAACCTTTACCAAGTTTTATTTTGATGAACTAAAATAATAATAATAATAATAATTGTCAAAAATGACCCAAGGGCACTAAAGGGTTAAAAAAAGATTTTTAAAGCATCCCAGCATGCACCTGATGAAGTTTACAATAATGCATTTGGACGATGAAAACGAAATTTTACTTAAAATGTCATCAGATTTAAGAAAGTTGGGCTCTTTGTAAAAAAGCTGATTATTGCTGAAGTGAAAGTTTGATGCACCAAAAATTGAACATGCACAAAAAATACAATTTTCAAATATGAAATATGTATTTTCCAAAACATGTTTTACTCAAAAAACTGTGAAGATCTCAAAGTATATTTAAACAAAATTTGAGGTTATCGCAAAAAATAAAATCAAAATCACAGTAAAACTTTTATTTGGGTGCAGTACCAAACATCTCCACTAGAGAGATTTTAATTTTTCAATCATTTCCAGTGCGAAAATTTCAAGTGTGATTCATTTTTTTCAGAGCCATTTAACAATTAATTTAATTTTTGTGGGTGTTCACATAAGTCCCAAACTTTAATCAAGTTGTATTTTGATGAACTAAAAAATTATGTTAAAAAATCTGTCAAAAAATGCTTTTTAAAGCATCCCAGCATGCACCTGATGAAGTTTACATTAATGCATTTGGAAGATGCTTTTATCCCAAGCAACATGCAGTGCATTTACCTTCCACATGTGATCAGTTCATGCCTCCTGGTGCTCCGACCCACTGTTTGAGCTCCAGAACGAGTGAACCTGTGTCTTATTTCAGCGTTTCCTCGCGGTGCTTTTACTCTGAAGTGAGTAGATGATGACGTGAATGTCTCTGTCGCTGCAGGAGGAGCGCCGCTCGACTCTTTCTGGCGTCTCGACTCAGAAGTGGGCTATGAGAAAATGGAAAGAAGAACTGCAGCGCAGCAGAAAACCCATCCAAGTCTGACCTTATATTCCAGATCAGTGAGATTTCTATGCTCTGAATAGAGTTTTAATGACTATCCGATCTCATAATGTCCACAGCGCTCAGTTTAAGACCCTTTATTAGTGTACTGTCTGTTATCATGACACCATTTTATCAGATGCACATCTCAGAACTTTCTGCATTTTATCTGAAATATGCTTTTTTATCATTTTGACCAATAACCTCATTAGAAGGTTTTAAAAGAGCAAAAAAAGTCACGTTCTTAAACTCGTGGCATTATGAATATCTCCCTCAGTATTTTATCTAACCATCCTGAAATCAAGAAATGAAGTCTTGCTTTTCTTTTAAAGACATGTATTAATATGAAGGACGTTTATGGCGAATCAAAACTTGTTTTTGCTTTGAATGAAGTTGATTTTTATGTGTTGGACTTGTATTCTCCTCATGCTTTGAATTATAGAAATCATTGTATTCACGTTTAGGACATATTGAAGTATTGAGTTCCCTTTTATTTATTCCTTTAGTTTTAAAGTCTTACATTTACGTTCAGACACACAAGATTTGAGCATTATTCACGGGAAAGGAATACGATGAAATGCTGTTTAAATGTGAGTTTGGTGAGTATTCGGTATCAGGAGCTGTCTTTGCATGACTGAAAACAACCGCTGAGATATTATTTATGATATTTCTTCATTTATGTACAGTTAGAAAGTGCTTCTGCATTACCTCAAACTCACACGTTCGTCTTGTGTGCGATGTTAACTATTTAATGATGTTTTTTCCTTTCTTATGCACATTGTAAACCGTTTTGAAGGTGTGATATAAAGTTCATGTTTTGTTCTTAGTGTCTGGTTTCTCTCAGAAAGACCGTCTGTTACCGTTTCTCTCAAAACCTCTGAAGATGTTCGTTCTCCAAACTCTGGAAACAGCCAATCGGGACCTTTTCATTCGAGTACAAGTCTGAATTCAGTGGATGATTTCCCAAAAGTAACGGGTTGGTTTCATCTGATCCGTTTATGATCCGTTGGAGAAATTGCATGATCGTATTGAAATAATGATGATGTTAAATTCTATAAATAGACTATTCATAATTGAGCAGGACTCTCGCAAACTACACTGAAAAAAAGCTACTACGTTTTTTAATGTAAGTGGTTGCAATCAATTGATTTTATCTACATTTAAATAAACATTTTACTTGTATATATATATATATATAGCTAAAATAGATTTATTGCAACCACTTACCTTAAAAAATTTTAGTAAATTAAATTAATCTTTAGTTTTTTTCAGTGAAACGTAAGTCATGCAGTTACTTCAAAAATCATTAAACACTGCTACTAATTTTTTTTAAAGGTATAATTTATTTTTAGCTACATAAAAAAAGAAAAATGCAAGTTAGTCAGCTACATGTGTTTATTTAAATATAGCCAAAATAAATTGCTTGCAATCACTTACCTTAAAAAAGAATAATTCTGTGAATTTTTTCAGTGAATGGTTTAATTTGACGTCATCAAACCTAACACGTTTGTATTTTAAAGGGATTTTAAAATGTCTTTTAAAGGGACAGTTCACCCAAAAATGAAAATTGCCATCATTTACTCAAGCTCAAGTCGTTCCGAACCTGTACGAGTTTTGGTGAACACAAAAATATATTTTGTAAACTATTTTTAACCAAACAATTGCTGGCAGCCATTGACTTCCATAGTATATAAAAACAGATACTATAGAAGTCAATGGCTACCAGCAATGGTTTGGTTACAAATAGTCTTCAAAATATCTTCTTCTGTGTTCAGCGGATGAAACAAACTCATACAGGGTTGGAACAAATATGATGAAAAAAATTATATTTTTGGTGCACTGTCCCTTTAAGGGACTGGTCACATGTTCTTCGGGCTCCATACTGTGTTCTTACACTAGAGGTCAGTGCCCTCAACATTTAATGTACTTGATGCATATTTCTATCTGCACAACTTCTGGATTCCGGTTCATATATAATAATCCACCATATGTTTCATGCAGTATTTTACATGCATCCAGTCTATGTTCATAACTCAAACATATTTTGCAGATCCATTTGCTTATTAATATTTCTTTGATCTGAGCTAGATTTGCTGTATTGTGATGTTTTTTAGCGTTATGATTTTTTGGTCACATTTTAGTTTGGGCACCAGTTCTCACTAACTATTAACTACTTAATAAACGTAAATAAAAGCCTCAATAAACTCCAAATTTCTGCTTATTAATATCTGGTTATGTAATTGCAGAATATGTGTTTTATATTAACAGCCATTATAATATGCATGTTAATAGACAACTAGTTAATCGTGAGAATTATTGCCTAAACTAAAGTGTTATTGTTTATATATATATATATATACAGCTTATATATCTATAGTTGTGGAAAATGCACCACTTTTCAAAACTCTTTGTTGAATTTCTGAATATTTTTTTCATTATATCATGCATACTTTTAATTAATAACACTATATTTAGAAGAAAAGAGATGTTTTAATTAAAAAAAAACACACAGCAGTGGTTTTAATGCATATAACAGCATTTTCAAAATGACACATCATCTTACTTTGGACAGAAATGATTTGCTTGTGATTTTTAATAAATTACAAAAGGACCAAATTGATGAATTCAGTTTTGCAGTTGAGCACATTCCCACCGAAGCCGTCCGAGACTGGAGGCGTCTCTAGCCGCTGCTGCAGAACGCGTCATGGCCGACGGTCTTGGCGCTTGATGAAGTGTTCCTCACACTTGACCGCGGGAGAGTTCTCCGCTCACGGAAACCCGCCGCCGTTTGCACACCACCGAGTAAATGCTCGGTTCCACAGAGTCTAGAGGTTTCAAAGACGCCGGTGTGTGCTCCGTCCAGGCCGCGGTCTGACTAAACGCGTGTTTCCTTCCCGTGATTTGTCCTTATCTGGCATGTGGTCGTCTGTGAGGTCCGTGGGACTCGGTCTGGGAGACCAGGGCAATCCAGACGCCACTTTTCTGGGGTACGAGCCCCATCCCGCGGTGACGGAGGCGAAGGCGGCGTCGGGATAGTAGCCCAGCGGGTGCGCGGTCTGCAGAGGTACGGATTTGAAGCTGTACGGTAATAACGAGCTGGAGTAATCGCCCTCGTATGCCGTCAGCTCCAGCGTGCTTCCACCGGTTTGCTGCACTGAAGTCACCAGCCACCTCTGCGCAGCTCCAGCGTCCTCCACCGGAGGAGAAAGCATGCTGTTAGTCTGCGAAACGGTCCGGTCAGGGTTATAAAGGCGGCTCGGGGTCAGATTGTTGACGAACTGATCCTGCAGAAACGGTTGCATGGTGTAGCGTGTGCGAGGTGACGGTGTGAGTCTTTCACGCTCTGAAACATCGGTGTACATCCTGAAAAATCAATGCATTTAAATAAATAACAGTTCCTCAAAGAACCTTTTCCACCAAAGCAGTTCCAGTGCTGTTCAGAGCCTAGTTTCAAAGCGGTTCTTTGTCTTTCGACACCCAAAGCACCAGCTCCGAACCAAGAAAAGCGGTTCGTAACTAGCACCAAAACATTGCTGGGCTAGAACGAAGAACGCTTGCGTCAGGGTTACCGTGACCAACAAGACGAACAGAAACTTTGGACCGCCATATTTGAAATAGCAGCTAAACACGAACACGTTTGGATGCCGATGTAGGTTCACAGAGCAACATCAATAGCAACACAACATCCGCCGTTGTTGATAGTTTGTCTAGGGATGGATCGGCGCTGCGAGGACCGGTCGGTGCTGCGGGAGCGACTGGAAAGCACACGGCTCTTTGTGCTTCTGGATCGCTCTCGGTGCTTTAGTGTGTTGTGTGCTGATCGATTGATTTATCGGTCTCTGCGCGGCTCCGATGCACCTCGAACAAGCCTGTTGTGCCGCGCTAGTCAACCAAAACATGACTCGTATTGTGATCTAAGACCTGGCTCTGTATTATGGAAAAGCAACCGGTTCTTAAAGGGCTCGCCAGTCCGAACCAACTAAGAACCGGCAAAAGCACTGGCTCTGAACTAGCACCTGGTTCCTGCTGGTGGAAAAGGGTATCAGTGAACGGTTCTTTAGTGGTTCCACACTCTTAAAAATAAAGCTTTCATAATGAGGTTTTCACCGTAACCTTTCAGTGAAAAGTTCATAAAAGAACCAGTGGTAACACTTTAGTTTAATGCTATTACATTTTAACTTGTACTTACTAAAATTATGCATAATTGCATGCAAGCCAAACCCTAGGTGCATGTAGTTCATTAATATTGCTCGGTGCTTAAATGTATTATTAGACTGTAACAAGGACTCCTTAACATAGTGTGATCCAACCATTTATGTCAAGATTTAATGGTAGAAAAGGTGGAACGTTTCTGTGGATGTTGAAGGTTCATCATTAAACCATCAATGCCAATAAATAATCTTTATTTATAAGAGTAACTGATTTGGGTTCCTCAAAGAACCTTTCCAGTGATCTCACTTCTTAAAAGAACCATTTAAAGGACTTTTAGTGGTTCCACGCTCTTAAAATGAAAGATTTCAAAGTGAGGTTTTCACAGGGTTCATTTCATTAAAGAACCATTTATTTCAAGATTTTAATTTTTTTTAGAACCTTTTGTGAAATGGAACCTTTTTATGGTTCTTCATGGAATCATCAATGCCAATAAATGATGTTTAATGAACAAAGTTCGGGAGGAGCGCGTCAGATACTTGGCCTAATCAAACACAAGTGGTACTCAATCAAGGTAATCAACACTTGGATATAAATACAGCTGACTTGCCTCCATTCATTTGATGGTTAAGCAGCACCACTTCTCCACCAATATCACTAGACTTCTCATCTCATCTGGGTTCGGGCCCTTCCCCAGGACCGCACGCCAACAACGGATTACCATACTCGCCAAATACGCATTACGTTTATCGGGCTAATATATGCAAGTGTGAAATCGTGAAAGAACCTTTATTTGTAAGATGTAGAGGAACTGATTTGGGTTCCCCAAAGAACGTTTTTAAAAGCACCATGTTTTTCTTAGAACCTTTTGTGCATTGGAAAGACTCCCTGGATGTTAAAGATTACCATCGATGCCAATAAAGCAGCTTTATTTTTAAGAGAGTATGGTGAAATATCAGTGGGAATAATATACTCACGAATCATAATTATCTCTAAAACCCTTTGCGAACGGATTGTGGTCGATCTTGAGTTGAGTGATCTAGAAGAAGAACACAGAAGTGAAGATCACTAACACTAATTAAGTGTGTAAAGTACACCTGTCTTGATTTATGGTCATACATCAGTGTTCTGGTAGGCCGTAACCGCGATGAACTGGTTCTCAGGAAAGGTGAAGATCTGAGTCTTAGAATCGCGTTCAACTCCGTCGTCCGAGACTTCAACGATGTGAAGCCTTGGTTGGTACTTGTGTAGAGACTGAAGGACGATCATCTAATTAAGAGACGTAAATGAGATGAAAACAGAACTGAAACCTCTATAGACTTTGTGCTATAGCTGCTAAAACGGTAACACTTTACAATATTTGTTAACCTTAGTTAATGTATTAACTAACAATGAACAAATCATTTATTACACTATTCATGTTTGTTAATGAAAATACCGTTGTTTATTCATGATAGTTCACAGTGCATGAACTAATGCACAACTTGTGATTTTAATAATACATTAGTAAATTAACTAAGATTATTAAATGCTGTGGAAGAGTTTTTAATTCTTAGTTAATGAGCTTTATTGTAAAGTGTTACCGCTAAAACTATTCTAGCACCAAAACAGAGCCTAATGCACACAAACACAAATTATTTTAGCATCAGTAATTAATAAAAAAAATGATATGCGTTATTTACCTGTGCAGAATTAGTATTTGCTCCTTTGTTGTTTGTTAGTTTGAGTTTACCGAAAGATATTTCTTGTCTCATCCAATGAGCGCCGGTATTTGGCGATTCAGGGTGGACGAAAATCTTATTTCCTAGAATCACAAATGTAAATGAAGTAATAATCAGTGTCGGGGGGGTAACGCATTACAAGTAACGCGAGTTATGTAATAATATTACTTTTTTCAAGTAACTAGTAAAGTAACACATTACTTTTTAATTTACAAAAAATATCTGAGTTTTTCAAAAAAGTGCACCGTGTGAACATGTTACTGTAGTTATAGACTAAATGTGAATGTGCATTAATTAATCACAAAAAACTGATTCAGTATTTATCAAAATGAATTAAAACTCAGAATATGATGCAAGCCTGCAATAATTAAATATGTTAAACAACACAAATGTATCAAATTAATCCCATTTTATTAACCGATGTGTTTGCTGATGACCTTTGATGATCCAGTTCAATCATACTAATAAGCAAAAATGACTTTACATTAACAATGGTACTTGATTGCTTTTTAATTGCTGAAGAGTGTTGATCTTCTCCTGTGTTCTTCTGTACAGACGTGATTTACTCGTCCTTCAGTCTGAGGTTTATTCATTACACTTTTTGGTGTGAAAGGCTTTTATATTTGCTATAAATATAACTTCTTGTATTAAAAACAAACAATCAAGCCCTGCTCATATTTAAAAAGTAACGCATAAAAGTAGCATAACGCATTACTTTCCATAAAAAGTAACTAAGTAATTAATTACTTTTTTTAGAGTAAATATTGTAATACGCATTACTTAACATCTATAGCTTCAAAAAAGACATCAAAGCGCGCGTTACTGTTGCTATAGTAACAGTCAGTTAATTTCGCGCCAGGTTAATACTTATTCTTATGATCTAAATATTGAAAACACATTTCTGTAATCAGAAACTATTTTTAAGATCCTCTCATGTTGTTTGTGATTTGGGCTACTGGTATATTTATTAAAACAAAACAGTTTATTTGTCTATTTACAGTTTACCATTATTAAAAAAACATCTATAGCTTCAAAAGTATTTAGTTCAACACAAACGCGCGTTACTGTTGCTATAGTAACATTCCAGATCTGGATCGCGTCGCGTTATTATTTTGCGCCAGGTAAAAATACTGTATATTAATTTAATCTAAATTCTATTTAAAACGTTATTTCTGTAATAATATTTTTTAACTGTTTTTTTTTCAATCCCTTCATCCGGCTGTTTACAATAATGTCTATTTTGTATTTTAAAACATCTATAATAATACAAAAATGACTAGAATTGACGGTTCCCGCGCTGTTCGCTCCGCTCACCTGCCCTGTTTGGTGATGATCATCTCGGTTTGGTGCCGGTGGAATTTGAGCCACAGCGGCCGGTTGCACAGGTACACCTGAGCTCGGTGTCCCGTCCCGGACAGAGCCATGGAGCCGATACCGGAACCGGAGCTCTGGTACGAGTGGTAGCTGTTCCCAGAACCGTGTCCGAACTGATATCCCGCGCTGAAGTCGCCGCGTCCCGCGCACAGAGACTGGCAGAAGCCCGCGGAGGGAAGCACGGGGCCGTAGTGCAGCGACGAACCGGCGTACACGCCTCCGGTCTGGCTCGTGTACGGAAACAAGGAACACGGACTCGAACTCTCCTGCGTTTGCTGCGTCGAGCCCATCATGAAATAGCGATTGGACCCGAGCCCGTCGAGTATGTACCGGCCGCCGTTCAATAGTTCATCCTCACAAATGATCGGTGAAACTCTCCCGTTGTCCACCTCCGCGTCTGAACCGGATCCTTCCCCGGGCATGTTTGGGTGTTCTGTCGAACCGAACCCGAGGCTTGATAATGCGATCTCCGTCAGAGACTGTCGGGTCGCGGCATCACTGCAAACGACAGAATCAACCGGGTTTTCAGTCAAATCTACAGCAAATTCGATTTGTAAAAAATTAAATATTATTTTTCTATAACCAGGTTACATAAAATTGTTTAAAAATGCTTCACCTGAATTTCAGTCACAGATAGCGTAGCGACATTGAGAACGTTTTTGCTTTTAGGGATCTGAAATAAAACAATTATCCATTGCAATTAAAATAATAAAAATACAATAATTTTATTTATATTCATCATACTTTAGCTGTTAAATTAAATGTATTTGATTTAATCGCGAGGCGTTTATTACGCCTATACATCAGATATTCGTTTTTAAAATACTTCCTAAATATCACTTTATTATTTTCTAATATGTGCAGGCAAGCAATATTATTTAATTACGTTTATAGCATTAATTAATTGAATATGTTATGTGCGCTATATTTACCGCTCCGTTAATGCCGGGTTTAATCGAATAACAAATACTAATATTTTTTAGAAACATTAAGCATACATAAATATGACGCTTTCGATTTATAAAATTAATTGTCAATATGTATGCAATTAAGACTTTATTATTCTCACGTGACCGTAAGCTTAATGTTTTCGATTTTAGCGTCAATTCTGCTTTTAATGAATTAACAAAAAACAACCGTTTAATCCTAATAATTACCTAAATTCGTTTTTAACCAAGTTTATTGTAAAATAAGGTCCGTTTATTAATCTTTAAGTCTTATATTAAACCAATTGCATAAACGAATTCTGCAAAAGTAACACAATAATTAATCTCTGACTTAAAATAACTGTATTTTTTATCACAATGACGCGTTAATTAGCGCTTCATTAGCCATAAGTGAAATCCGTCTCGTGGTCGAATTATTCTTTTTATACATCTATATTTAAAAAATATTTTTCTGGGAATTTGTGCGTAAGAAAACAAAATTACGCCTATTGATTAATTAGGTTTCCGATAGACAATTAGACACATAAATATATATATATCTATATTTCACTGTTAAGTGCTTTTCTAAAATGATTAAACCAAATAACAACATGATGGTAAATATCAGAGAGGATGGTTCCGTGACCAGCTTCTGGTTTAGATGCAAAAGAACAGTAAATATCATGCGTTATTAAAACAAATATGAATAACTGACCAGTCTTGATCTCCTCCACTGATCGAGAACCGATGGCTCCGGTTGACCGGGGCTCCTGAGGGCCACTGACTCCGTGAACGAGGGAATGACCGACTGAAGCACCTGCCATGCTGCCGCTGTATTTATCGCCTCGGCTCTCGAGCGCCTCCTAGCGGCAGCGCGTGGCGGTGACTCCGGCGCTGTGCGTCACAAATATCCAGCTTCTCTCGCTGTGTGTGTGTTTTAGCTCCATTACAAATGTCTTAAATCACTTTTTGTAGTTTTATAGCTACTCCGAGCACATTTTAATATCCAATATTATAATTTTGGGATATTGATATCTATTGAGTATAGCCTATGAAGTGAAAGCAAAACCAAACTGCGTGTCACACGTGGACTCATTTTAATATTTACTAATCTGAAAAAACAGGTTTTATGATTCTTTTGGATGTTTAGTTTGTGACAACATGCCCCGGTCACAGTGTGCTGTTCATGATGTCAGAGGTAAGAGATATTAAACATGTACCTTCCTTACAAGCACTTGAGCAATGAAGAGATGAATGGATGAATATTTCTGTTTTCACAAATATGATCAATGATGTTTCGAGGCTCTGTTTGCTCTTTAAATGATTAGAAAATGTCAGTTTCTGACCAAATGCATGCAGCTGGAGTTCTCCGTATCAACATTGATTTGCCATTACAAAATCTTTTACCAAGGGTTAGACTAGGCTTAGGTTAGGTTAAGCCTGGCTTAAGCCATATAGTGCACTTGGGGAATTTAAGTAAGGTGTAACACACTAATGCTGTGCATCTTGAGACTAAACAATAAAGTTATTTTAAGATCAGACAGTGCAAGTTTCTTTCAGTTAAAACCGCTCAGACGTGCATTTAAGCCTGGCTTAAACCTGGTCTATGAAACCAGGGATTAATGTCTAAACGAGTTTGTGACTTAAAATATCATTATTTTGATCTTAATAAATCATGTTCAAAGGAGCTCGTGGCTTGACATATTTGTTTGTCTTGATGGCTTTTTCAATCATCTATTATATTTCTCACATTTGATCTTCTAAAGATGCATTTCTGAGTAAAAACAGGAGAATCTGTGAATTTGATCAATTATGAAATTATTGTAAAATAAGAGTGACTGATGATGTCAGAGAAAGAGTTTATGTAACGTTTTCTGATGAATCGTTCACAATAAGGGACATGAATGAAAGTACAGTAGAGTCTGATATAACGTGCATGAATTAAACTCTATAAACACAACTGCATATCATATTACTGTACATATGTCTTGTTGACGTTATACTATATGTGCGGTCTTCACTGAAAAAGCAAATATTTGTTTCTCTTATATTTTAATAATTAGGCTGGACGGCGAAAATGCCAATTTTATTAATACAACTAAAATGATCTGCTCCGTTATGTTTTCATCTTGAAGCAAACTATGATATTGTTCTTCTCATGGACTGTAGGTGATCTAGACGAGGTGTAACACGAGTCAGAGATGCTGCACACTTCTCACACGTGTCAGACGGAGAAACTCACCTCCAACGCTTGTAGTATTTGTTTGCGATTTTGGTTTTCGTTTATTCAGATGTGTGTCAAACCAACGCCTGCGCGAGAGAGAGAGAGAGAGAGAGTGTGTGTGTGTGTGTGTGTGTGTGTGTGTGTGTGTGTGTGTGTGAGAGTGTGTGTGTGTGTGTGTGTGTGTGTGTGTGTGTGTGTGTGTGTGTGTGTGTGTGTGAGAGAGAGAGTGTGTGTGTGTGTGTGTGTGTGTGTGTGTGTGTGTGTGTGTGTGTGAGAGAGAGAGTGTGTGTGTGTGTGTGTGTGTGTGTGTGTGTGTGTGTGTGTGTGTGTGTGTGTGTGTGTGAGAGAGAGAGAGAGAGAGTGTGTGTGTGTGTGTGTGTGTGTGTGTGTGTGTGAGTTAGTGTGTGTGTGTGTGTGTGTGTGTGTGTGTGTGTGTGTGAGAGATATATATGTGTGTGTGTGTGTGTGTGTGTGTGTGTGTGTGTGTGTAGTGATATATGTGTGTGTGTGTGTGTATATGTGTGTGTGTGTGTGTGAGAGAGAGAGTGTGTGTGTGTGTGTGTGTGTGTGTGTGTGTGTGTGTGAGTGTGTGTGTGTGTGTGTGTGAGGTGTGTGAGAGAGCAGAGAGTGTGTGTGTGTGTGTGTGTGAGATGTGTGTGTATAAAATGTGAGAGAGAGTGTGAGAGCGTGTGTGTGTGTGTGAGAGAGAGATAGTGTGTGTGTGTGTGAGAGTGTGTCTGTGTGTGTGTGTGTGTGTGACAGAGAGAGTGAGAGAGTGTGTGTGTGTGTGTGAGAGAGAGTGTGTGTGTGTGTGAGAGAGAGAGAGAGAGTGTGTGTGTGTGTGTGTGTGTGTGTGTGTGTGTGTGTGTGTGTGTGTGTGTGTGTGTGTGTGTGTGTAGTGTGTGTGTGTGTGTGTGTGTGTGTGAGTGTGTGTGTGTGTGTGTGTGTGTGTGTGTGAGAGCACCAGACCAGAGCAGGCCAGACTGACTGTCACGTCTCCTGCTGAAGGCAGACATAGTGTTGCTCTCTCAGGTGTTGACCAGCGTCTGTGGCGAGTTTCCACTAAACGCTCTCAGAAGACTTTGAACACACAGCTGTGAGACCCAGCTGGCATCTGATCACAAACCTCAATCTGATCGTCTTACACATTGTTGAGGTTTCTCTCGCCTGTTCTTCTGTAGGTTCCCATGAAGACTTCGACTGAATTCAGCAGGAGGCCGAGCTTCTTCAAGAGCTGGTTTCTACACTTGCATGCGTTTCAGAGCCTCTCCTGCAAAGCCCTGCGGTGAAGCCGAGGGGAAATCTCGACGCTCAGACGGTGGGAGGGTGTCAAACCCCGGAGAACTCATCAGTGTCTTCGGTTTCAGGTTCGATCCTGCCTCGTCACGCCGGTTGTGATTTATCTCCACACTCCCACAGACGCTCCTGCTATGAGAACGCTGCTATCTGCCCCAGCAACACTTTGTCATGGGGTTCTTCAGGCCTTTACATCAAACGCTCTCAGGCCTTACGTCTCCTCTCTCGCCCCCCCGGTGCTTTTTACTTTCAAATATGAGATGCACAAACATCTACACCATCTTAAATCAAGACGCGTTCGATTGAGACATTTTTAATTTCTTCCAATAGAGTTTCTGTATTTCTGTGGACAGTATTTTCTGTTTCATCAAGTGATAAAATGAGAAATGCACCCCGGAAATGAATGCAAATTAGTGCATATTTAATTAGGTAATGATTTGTTTAGAACTTTAAATACAATTTTATTTTGCAATTCAATAATGTAATCAACTGAGAAAGTATGGTGATATATATTTTATTATTTTTTTATTTAATTTAACTTAAAAAAATATTTTATTATTAATTTTTTATTTATTAATT
This sequence comes from Gymnocypris eckloni scoliostomus, assembly GCA_027564155.1. Classification (NCBI taxonomy): domain Eukaryota; kingdom Metazoa; phylum Chordata; class Actinopteri; order Cypriniformes; family Cyprinidae; genus Gymnocypris; species Gymnocypris eckloni. Next base: position 17,707,020 of record CM050424.1, read on the forward strand.
TGTTTTATTTTTTTATTATTATATATTTTTTTTTTTTTTTAATTGTTATTATTTTGTTATTTATAATTATTTATATATTTTATTTTTATTTAATTTATTAATCTTTTATTTTTATTGTTATTATTTTGTTTAAGTTATTTACCTTATTAGTATCTTGTCTTAAAGGAAAAACGAGTTTATTTGTATAACTCCATTGGCAGATTTACTAATAGACTGATTTTCATTTTAAAGCACAAAAGTAAGATCAATAAAAAAATGATGCTATCCATCTTATGCCATTTTGCATAATGTTTTTTGATTCAAGAATAATTTATATTTCTATTCCATCTACTTGTGTTCTTTTATTCTTTAATATATCTATTATAAAAACTGACCTCTGACACTAAAGTTATCTATTAATTTTCTATTCTATTTATTGTAATTAAAATAAAAGATAATAACTTGACCATCTAACACTAGATCTTTTCAGTCTACTTCTTATGCCTTCCATTTATTACAATGAACTCGTTACAGCACGTGCTCGTTGGTTGGTTTTGCTTCTATTGTCCTCATGGCGTCGGATAAAAGCATCGATGTTTAATACTAAGAAGATCATCATTTAGCCAGTATCTGCTGCATGCACTACATCTCCTCAGAACGCGGCGCACGCAGGGTTGAGGGATCGACTGAACCAGGAATGCATGAACGGATCCCATGCAAAGCTTGAATGCAACGCATAAGAAGCGTGAATGTCGTCTAGATGCTGCCAGCGCGTTAAGAGCAGCAGACAGTGGGGAGGTTGCTCAAATACTCGCGTCCCCTGTGCTTTCTTTTTGACACGTCTAAAGGGCCCTTTCTGTCACGATGCCACTCTTCCCTGTCGAGTCCAGGCGGGTGGAAAGAGCCTGTGACCTCGGCACCACGGTCTTGGCAGAGAGCTTTATCCCGAGCAGAAGGGCCGAGCCAGATACACGGCTATATGAGCATCAGATGCTCGAGGAAAGGCCAGTTCGGGTGGGTTTTCAGTACCGTCTTGCTCTCTTCCCAGAAACTTGGGTCAGTATTTGGACGCCAGAAGGTCAAGCCCCGTTTTAACCCTCCCTTTTCACATCCCCCCCGTGTCTATATTTATGGTCTGCTCCTGTCTCGTGTAAGGAGCAGCAGCAGGAGCGGACCGTCACATTTGGTCCCCAGCGTGGGGGCCGCTGGCGTCCAGCTTTCCCGCCGAGCCGCTCTTCTGCTTCTGTCCTCATTTGCATCTGCTAATTACATCCATTTTGTACACGACGCCCCTTTAAAGCACAAACATCCAACGAAGATGCTGTTAAAGATACTAATTGACTTGTGTAAGAGGGAGCTTCTCTCTTTTTATCTGCGCATTCCCGGATGCTTTGTCTAATTAAATATACTAAATATGTATTAATAACTCCAAAGCACACAGTGGTCCTTTAACGTTCTCATATGTTCCCTATTTCTTGGAACCAAAAACTAACCTTCACAGAACATCATGAGGGGAAATTTGCACAACCCACACAGAACATTGATATTTTTAGGGTTATAACCATAACATCATAATCACAGAATATTTCAGGAAGGGTTTTGTAATTACCTAATTATAACTGATATACAACATTCTCTAATTGTTATTATAGATTTCAGTTTTATCAGTAAACTACTCTTCTGTTATCTTTTATAAGGTATATTTTTATAACCTATATATAGATGGTTATTTTTATAATCCTTCCATAATATTCAAATATTTTTTTGCAATAACCTAATAAGAACCTTTCAAGCACGTTCTCTTAATGGTCAATTTTAGGTTATAATTTGATAACCATACAATAACATGTAGCAGGACGTTTTTATGTAATAACCTCATTTTTGCACCAACAACTATCTTTGCTGTTGCTTTTATTTTTAATAACCTAAAATATTGAGCATGTTCTAGGTGTTTATTTTTAATAACCTAAAATATTGAGCATGTTCTAGGTGTTTATTTTATGCATTGCAGGATTTTTAATTTTTTTTGCACCAAAAACTAACCTTGCTCTTGGTTTTATTTTTAATAACTTAAAATATTATAAGCATGAAGTAACCTTCCTTGAACATTACAAGCAATGTTTGTGCAATAACTCATAAAGAGCATTGTCTAATGGATATTAGGGCTTTAGGGCTTTATGGATTTATGGATATGATGTTTTGAGTAACTTCTGAGCTCTATTAGCATTCCGGGGCTCTACAGCCGAGCTTCATTTGAGTCATTGATTGATTTATTGTTTCTGCGGTTAATCACTTTCCCAGAGGTATTTGTAAGCTCTTTATCTTCACCAGAGGTAATTAATCCGATTTCTGTAGGTGATGCATCGTGAATCAAATATCAACGACATCAGTTCGTGTATAATCACAATCTGAAGGCTTCATCAGAAGTTCAATCATTTGTAAAGTCTGCATCATTTCAGATTATGATCTTGTGAAACACATTGCTACAGACTTTTGATTTAATACCAGCTTTAATTTTTCCACTAATCAGTTTAGAAAATCACAGATACCTGTTTTGGCTTTACCTGTGGTAAAATCACCGTAACGCATGCTCTCGAGTGACTTTATTCCTTTTGTCATCCAGCACTGATAATCCATGGTGTTGATCCTTAAAACATCTTCTGTCAATAAATTGCCGATCACCTATTAAATCTGTTTCTATGTAGCTGAAATAATTGTGTTTCTCTTTGCTTGGTGTCTTCTTTATGTGCAGGTTATATGTGAAGGTCACGTCTGGTCCTCGAGGCGGCTGCGATATGTTCAGGTCTGTCAAAACCACTGGATTCTTCCCCCCTGTTATGTTTTGGAGATGCTCTTTTTGTTATGTTTAACAGTCTGGTGAAATCTTGAGCGATAGAAAGTGGCAGCACAGAGAGAGACGAGGTTAAAAAGGCCTTCAGAAGCGCCCGAAGCATGAGATTTAAGATCACCTTGAACCCAGAGTTACACGAACACTTCACCCCAAAACAAATCAACTCACACGGGTGCAGACCTCTGCGCTGTGATTAACCGTTTCAGTGAAATCAGTGGAAGAATTAGTGTAGAATTGAGATGAAACGTCAGATTCCAAGATGTAAAATCAGAATTGCTAAATACTAATTCATTTAGAAGAAGAAAGTCAGAATTGTGAGATAGAAATGCCGAATTATTGTAGAATTGAGAAGAAAAGTCAGAACTGGAAGATAAATGACTAATCATTCTAGAATAGAAGTCAAATGTGATATGCAGAATTGAATAGAATTGTTGTAGAATTGAGAAGAAATGTCAAAACTGCGAGATATCAATGCAAGATTTTGAAGAATTATTGTAAAATTAAGAAGAAGAGTGAGAATTGTGAGATACAAAAGCAGAATTTTGAAGAATTATTGTAGAATTGATAAGAAGAGTGAGCATTGTGAGACATGAATGCATAATTACATAGAATTATTGTAGAATTAAGAAGAAGAGTGAGAATTGGAAGATAAATGCAGTGTTGTGACTAATTATTGTAGAATAGAAGTCAAATGTGATATGTAGAATTGAGATGAATTATTGTAGAAATGAGAAAAGAATCAGAATTGTGAGCTATACATGTAGAAATGTGAAGAATTATTGTAGAATTGAGAAGAAATTTCATAATTGTGACATTTTTGATTCCATGGCAGAAATAAGCACACGTGTTTCTGGGTGAACTAATATTCCAGTCCGGTTCTGTAGTGGTCTGAGAGCAGACGTCGTGTGTGTGTGTGTGTGTGTGTTTGATTATTACCGCTGACACACACACAAACAGAGAGAGACACACACACACACACACACACACACACACACACACAAACACACACTGAAGCTTCTCTCCGCTGTCATCTCAACACCAAAATATGAAAGCAAATGTTTTTTCGTGTCATTAGAGCTGCGTGTCTTTTGTTCTCCTCGGACCTCTGCTTTCTGCCTTTCGTCTGCTGGACCAAAGCAGGTCCAAACTTCTCCACTCTGTAATTAACATCCCCAGCTCTCTGAGAGGAGAGTGCAGCAGAAGTGCATTCAAGAGAGAAAGAAAGAAATAAAGAAGTATAGAACAGCACATTGCAAAATGGGTTCTGAGAGCGTCTGTCTCGTGAGGCCGATCCCATTCAAAGCATCCGCCGTTCTTCCTCATCCTCTTCTTTTTAACACATGTGAGCTGCAGCATGTAATGAAGGAAAGCTGTGATATATGTGTCCGAGAGCAGATCTTTCTCTCTTAATGAATACAGAAATACACAGCGTTTCCTCCTGAAGAAGCTCTTATTAAAGCACATAAAGCACAGGCAGAGAAAGTCATTTTCTCCTGGTGGCTGAGCTTTTATGGAGCTCGTAATTATTTCGCTGAGAGTCCTCAAGCACAAACCCGGGAGGCTTTGTATCTTTTTGACATTTTTGGGAGAAAATGGATGTCATATTAACATTTCTGTCATTTCAGTTTCAAGTTCTTAACCAAGCACGTGCTTTATTAAACACTTCAGTGTTTTAATCGTATTATGTTTGGGTTCATTATTTGCTATTCAAAAGATTTGCAAATCTGGAATAATTGACCAAATCTCATTTTAAACTGATTCTTTTTGTAAATATTGTCCAAACATTTCTTCTCAGTTATTGTAACATTAAGGCAACATTGCATGTGTTTATTGGAACGATACTTTTGGGTCTTCTTTAAGCAACAAAGTAACATTGAAAAAACCTTTAGATGAATCTAAAACATTCCTTGAATGATATATAAATAATGTTTTTGTTTTAATGTTTGGCATTATTAAAGACCAGGTCACTTTAAATGAGCTTTCTGTTAACGTTACTGGAAGAACATTTGTTCAGAACATAAAACTTTGTAATGTTTACTCTACTTTATAATGTAACATCCTCATTATTGTTATTGTATCCATTTTTTATTGTCACTGGTAACTTCTGATGATTAATAAATTGTCAATTTCAAAAAGTCAATCTTACACCAATTATTTTTTGCGTATGCTGATAAATTTGGCATTAATATATTCAACTTTATATAAAGAGATG
>CM050424.1:17719561-17762061 GCA_027564155.1 Gymnocypris eckloni scoliostomus
TCATAATAATAAACAATCTAGTCACTAATAACAGCAACTGAAGTGTAAATGGATTCGTCTAAAGCAGGTACAGCAAGATTTTAATTCCCGCTGGGGTTTGTGTTGTTCCGCTCTTTTCTGAATGCGCGTGTAACGTAAACATCAGAACTACAACAACACTAACTTACAGACTTGTTAATGTTATATAAAACATTTAATTAATTCTTAATCACATACTGTGGCATCAGGAGCCATTCTGAGTGAATAAGAACCAACACTCAGTCTGTTTAGTGTTTAATTATTTAATTAAATTAATAATAATATGAATGTTATGTCACTCAATCTCTAGCACTCTCTATTCTAACTATGTATCTATTTATGTTTTATTTATTTACAACACTTGACCTTCTAACACTCATACACTATTCTATTTCTATTCTACTTGTTATTATAATATTCTATATTTATTTCTGTTCGCTTGACTTGTTTTATTTGTATTTATGGGTTAAAGATGTCCGCATAAAAACATTAGTCCACAGAAAGCACATTACATGTAAATAAAGTGTCTGCTTTTAAGATTTCAAACAAGTTTTTGGAAAATAAAATTGTATAATTTGGTTGAAACAACACAATATTTCTATACAAATCCAAACAACACGCTTATTCTGACTTATACATATTAATATATATAAAACATTAAGGGCGCATATTAAACGTCTTGATGTCTTACAGACAAATGGGAGAAACCTAGGATAGTGGCAAATAAAAAAAATTTAAAATTATTACTAATTAGTATTTGGGATGAAAGTAATTAGTCTTTTAATATTGATTTTTGTTGTATATATGCCTGGCAAGATTGTTACACCGAATGATATTTTAGCAGCTGTCTTCTCTAAATCAAGATAAAATGTATGATATTTCATTTTTGCTCATAAAAACAAAATTGCAATTGAATTAAACCGAAAACTATATTTTTTTTGGGGGGGGAAACAGCAATTTAAAGCAGTATTACACTTATTGTTTTTAAGCTTGAACCATTTTTGTCTTTGTCCCTTATGTAATAAAGAGACTAGCGTTCCCGATTCTATTTCTATTCTATTTCTCATATAAAACCCTTTTGTAAGGCTAGATCTCACAGCACTTGCGTATCATTGGTTTTGATTGCTTCTGGTTTGTATAAAAGCGTCTGCTAAATGACTAAATGTTATTTGTCCTCCTCCACAGAGCTGAGGCACGTGGAGAAAGATGTGTTGATTCCTAAGCTGATGCGGGAGAAAGCCAGAGAGAGATGCACTCAACATGTGGACGGTATGAATTATGAATCTCAGCTCAATACAGTATATTCTCATCATACAGCTACACTTTTTGATTATGCAAAATGCAGGTAATATGCATTTTGGGTTTCTTGTTCTTAGCACTGTGTTACATAGCCTCACTGACCTTTGCAACCATAAATATAAATATACAGACTTGTATGCATGCATGAGAAACTATTAAACTTATCATATAGGACGATGCACACTGAGCCACTTATGTCATGCTGCCTTAACGAAAGCCAAATCACACACACGCACATGCCTACACGTACACACTCACACACACACACACACTCTCTCTCTCTCTCTCTCTCTCTCTCTCTCTCTCTCTCTCTCTCTCTCTCTCTCTCTCTCTCTCTCTCTCTCTCTCTCTCTCTCTCTCTCTCTCTCTCTCACACACACACACACACTCACTCACTCACTCACTCACTCACTCACTCACTCCTCTCACTCACTCACTCACACTCACTCACTCCTCACTCACTCACTCCTCACTCACTCCTCTCTCACTCACTCACTCACTCGCTCTCTCACTCTCTCTCTCTCCCACTCACTCTCTCACTCACTCACTCACTCTCTCACTCACTCACTCACACACACACACACACACACACATTGGACATCAGATCTTAATAATATTAGAGGTACTACCATAATAAAAGCCAAGTAGATCTTTATTAATTAATGTGCATCCATGCTCTTGTTTTAATCATAGTAAGATGGCAGTGATGCACAAAGGTTATATAAAACCAGAAACTAATGCATACGCATGCACAACATTTCCATGCACATGTTAATATTTTCTCAAGGGAATGCATTAGTCACTTAGAGAAAATGTATGTTAAAAAAAATACAAATATTTACAGATGACTATAATATATAGCAAATATAAAGCTGCAAATAAACCATTTGTGACCCTGGAGCACTTAAGTTTTAAGTCGCTGGGGTATATTTATAGCAATAGCCATTGTATGGGTCAAAATTATGAATGTTTCTTTTATGCCAAAAATCATTAGATATTAAGATCATGCTCCATGAAGATATTTTGGAAATATTATTTATTCAGCTTTAGATTATGCATCATAACAAGAACAACTTTTCAATATTTAGATGTTTTTGCACCTCAGATTCCAGATTTTCAAATATTATGGAAATATTATTTATTCAGCTTTCAGATGATGCATAAATCTCAATTTCATTAAATTGACCCTTATGACTGGTTTTGTGCTCCAGAGACCCTCTCTGTGAAATCCAGGTTAAAGTCTCAAAATCAAATTATGAGATAACAAGCATCAAAGTTTGATTTCTAAAATTAATTTCAATTTTTGACATGACCCTACTCAGTCAATATTAAAGATATAAAGGTATTAATCACAGAATGTTCTTTACCATATGAAGGATGATTTCTTGTAGAAAATGACGTTTTCACCGAGAGGGTCATATGTTAAATATGGTCTGAAAATCTAAAGAGAGGTTTGGAAATTTGAGTATGGAAAAGTATAGAATTTTGAAATAGAAACCCTGCATGACCCCTTAACACATTCGCCCTCACCTGAGATAACTCTAATAACTCTACACATAATATTAGGTGACGGGTCACGAACCAGCTGGTCACATACACGACTCTGCTGTAGTTAGTGTGTATGAACACTCATGAGGGTGTGTGAGCGTCTGTGATCCCTCAGAAGGCAGCTCATGAGGTTTCAGAACAGAGCGCTGGGTACTAAAAATATAAACATAACAATAATGCATCAGGGGACTTTATGGGTGTCTGTTTGAGACCACAATGAAAAACACTTTCCGTTGACCCATAAGTGACCTTAAATGGATTCAATGCATTTCACTAAAAATCATACTATGGAGAAAAAACAAGTAAATCCAAATCTGTTTAAAAATATTCATAAACATCTTATTTAGTTTTAATTTTGGATAACGAAACCTGACATGAAGTTGTAAAAAGGAGAGAAAATATGGTAAATAATAGGTATATATATATATATGAATCGCGATTTAAAATAAATGTTTGTATACATAATATATGTGTGTATGCTGTGTATATTTATTATGTAATCCATCATTTGAGAAAAATATGTTATGCTTATATTTTATATAATATTAATTATATGAATATAAATATATACATGCAAATATTGTCTAAATATATACGGTATGTGTGTCTCTTTAAATATACACAGTGTGATATCTCCCAAGGGTAACATGTAAAGCATGAAAAGTAACGGTCCTAGTACTGAGCCTTGAGGTACTCCATACTGCACACACACACACACACACACACACACACACACACACACACACACACACACACACATGATATCTCCCAAGGGTAACATGTAAAGCATGAAAAGTAACGGCCCTAGTACTGAGCCTTGAGGTACTCCATACACACACACACACACACACACACACACACACACTCACACACGATATCTCCCAAGGGTAACATGTAAAGCATGAAAAGTAACGGTCCTAGTACTGATTCTTGAGGTACTCCATACTGCACTTGTGCTCGATATGATATCTCTTCATTCACTGCTATGAATTGATGGTGGTCAGATAAGTATGATTTGAACCATGCTAGTGCACTTCCACTAATGCCAACTGAGTCTTCAAGTCTATTCAAAAGAACGTTGTGATCGATCGTGTCGAACACAGCGCTAAGATCCAGGAGCACTAATAGAGAGATACAACCACGATCAGATGATAAGAGCAGGTCATGTGTCACTCTAACGAGAGCAGTCTCAGTACTACGAGATGCTCTAAATCCTGACTGGAAATCCTCACAGATATCATGTTTCTCTAAGAAGGAATATAGTTGTGAGAATACTGCCTGAGTGTGTGTGTGTGTGTGTGTGTGTGTGTTAGAGAGAGAGTGTCTGTGTGTGTGTGTGTGTGTGTGTGTGTGTGTGTGTGTGTGTGTGTGTCTGTCTGTGTGTCTGTCTGTGTCTGTGTGAGTGTGTGTGTGTGTGTGTGTGTGTGTGTGTGTGGGTGTGGGTGTGTGTGGCGGTGTTTGCTCTCAGTGACTGTGATTGTGAGTGTTGTAGTGGAGTATTTCTCCTCCCGCGCGCGCGCGTGTGTGTGTGTGTGTGTGTGTGTCTGTCTGTCTGTGTGTGTGTGTGTGTGTGTGTGTGGTGTGTGTGGCGGTGTTTGCTCTCAGTGACTGTGATTGTGAGTGTTGTAGTGGAGTATTTCTCCTCGCGCGCGCGTGTGTGTGTGTGTGGAAACCCCCTCCACGCGTTTGCTCATGTCTTTCACACCTCTGCGCCGCAGCGCTGCAGGGACGAGTGTTAGTGTGTTCTGCACACGCATGACAGTCTGATGAAAGCGCTGGCTGGAGTCGTTCTGAGACCACAGCGAGAACAAACCTCTTCATTCTGCAGAGCTGCTTTACTCTCAAGAGTTTCAGACGTTCAACTGCCACATGTGCCACGTTTGATCAGACGAAGTCAACATATGAGCTCATGGGAGCATTGATTGTGTTTAATACGCTCATGGACTTATTGATAAGGTCACATTGTTGCAAAGAAAATTATGTTTAGAATTCTTCAATCAAAATGCGATAACTTGCTCGGTCTCTGAATGCTTTTCAGTGTCGAAATGTTTTATAGATATTTTTTTTATAGTGATAGAAATACATAAATGTGACCCTGGAGTCTTACGTCACTGGGGTATATTTGTAGAAATAGCCAACAATGCATTGTATGGGTCAAAATTATACATTTTTCTTTATGCCAAAAAACATTAGGATATTAAGATCATGTTCCATGAAGATATTTGTACTGTAAATATATCAAAACATAATTTTTGATTAGTAATATGCATCGCTAAGAACTTCATTTGAACAACTTTAAAGATGATTTTCTCAATATTTAGATTTTTTTGCACCCTCAGATTCCAGATTTACAAATATTATCCAATCATAACAAACTATATATCAATGGAAATATTATTTATTCAGCTTTCAGATGATGCATAAATCTCAATTTCTAAAAATTGACATGTATCCAGGGTCACAAATATAGAAGAAAGCCAAAATATTAAATGTCATGGATGAATATTTACTGAGTAATCCACTGTTTTGTTTGCCTAATTACAGGGTGTTAAAACTGACTTTAGAAAGGTGGCAGCATCAGTTATTTTACTCAGAGATCAGTAGGTCTGTTAGTAAAATCTGAGTTGCATTATGTGTCAATGCTGACCATTCAATAATGGGGGAAACGGCACATTTCACGTTTTTCTCCTAAGTTTGCAGGCTTGTAACTCAAAAAGTGTTTAACACATCTTAACGCCCTTTTAGACGTTGGGTCTTAACAAACTTCTCTTTTGGTGTCTCCATTTGTAAAGCCCTATATGGTTCGATTCCAGAGATAATGTAATGTCAATATGGCTCCAGGAGTAAAATTGTACATTTTCCAATGGTCAAAAACCAAATGTGGGTCACTTTGCAAAAACATGATGCTGCTTTAGTTTAAACAGGAATGTCTGAAGAACAAATAACGTTGAAACTAAAGATATATCTCGTTTAATTCTGTCTGCATTGAATATTATTGTCTGAGTGCCATACATATTATTTTTCCAAAGTCTCAATGAGGCTCCATTGAAATATTGAAAACTCAGAATGGCCACCTACTGTAACTTTTATAGCCAAATTACAGGGGGGTAAAAATACTTCAGAAATATGACACAGATTGGTAGCTCTATTAAGAAAATCTGATGACTTGAGCAATCTTTGTGCCAATTATTGCCAATGGTGACCATTCAAAATGGCAGAAAATACCTTTCTTGTTTGTCGTTCTGAAGTTTGCATGCCTGTAACTCAAAACATTATAAAGGTATCTTAATATCTTATAGATTATCTTTTCATGTTTTAATTAGTAAGGTCCTATAAGGTGCTTTAACAGAGATATTCCAGTGATATGGCTTCATGGGTAAATTGTTAAATGTACCAAATTGACCAAAGTGGTCAATAACCAAATATGGGTCACTTTGCACATAAATGATATGTTTTTCTCTTTTAAAGAGGAATATGTGAAGAACAAATAATGTTGAAACTATCAAATTTAATTGAGCGTATCTAAGTGCCATTAATATAATTTTTTCACAGTTTGCATGTAATTCCATAAATGCAATATCCTTTTAAATTCTCATTTTTAATACTTTTCTTCTGGAATCTTACATTTTAAGGTTCAGTTCCAGAGATATGAGGATCTCAATGCAGTTGCATGTCCAGATTTGGTATTTTGACCCATTTTTAGTGGTCCAACCCCAAATGTTGGTCACATTGCACACAGCTGATACTTCTTGTATTCAAAGAAGAATATATGAAGAATAAATAATGTTGAAATTAGACATGTATACTGCATACAACATGCCTCTCTGAGTGCCAAAAATAGTCTTTTTCCAAAGTTTGCACTCCTGTAACTCAAGAATTATTAGAGATATCTTAACATAATTTTAAAATCTGGTTCCTAAGAAACTTTTATTTTGGCGTTTTCATGTTTTATGCCCTGTGTGGTTCAATTCCAGAGATATTGGGATCTCAATGTGGTGACATGCAGCTCCAATACTGACCTCTTGGTAGCTTCAGACGCAGTTAATATACCTGATATTGATTTAAATATAGAATCACAAATAGAGCAAGTTAATGCACTTCAACCTGATTTGATCGAAGGAAACCAGCTACAATTCTAATTTCAACATTATTAAATATTCAGACATCCCCTTTAAATATAATAAGTATCAGCTGTATATAAAGTGAACTACATTGGGTTTTTCCTCCATTGAAAATGGGTCAAATTCAACTATTTAGCCACATTGAGATCTCCGTATCTCTGGGACTGAACTATATAGGGCGTTAAAAATGAAGATTACACAAGAAAAGTATGTTTAGAAACAGCACCTGAAATCATACCGAGATATCAGTAATATTTATAGAGTTACAGGCATGCAAACTTTGTAAAACTGATGTTTATGGCACTTGGATAGATGCAATTTTTTTGACAAAAGGAAAAAAATGACATTAATAGAGCCTTAAAAATGAGGACACATAATCTAAATCTTAAAAACGCGCGCATTTTTGTGTTTTCTGTTAAAAAAAATTGGATTCCATTTTTATAATTTAACTACATTTCGAAAAACAAGTCTAATCAATTGAATTAATAAATCTTTTAAGATGCAACAATTTATTAAAATTGTAATAATAATTGTAAATTTTGTATAATTTTAACTTTAACAATGCACCAATTTATAAAAAAAATTATCATAATTTTTACTTTTTTAAATAATTTAACTGTAACAATGCAACAATTTATTACAATTTGTATAATAATTGTAACTTTTTAAATAATTTTAACTGTAACAATGCAACAATTTATTAAAATTTGTATAATAATTGTAACTTTTTAAATAATTTTAACTGTAACAATGCAACAATTGATTAAAATTTTAAAAATAATAGTTTCCAGTAAAAAAAATCCAGACATTTTCTCTTTTTATTGGATTCTGTGTTTGCATAAAATGTTAAGTTTTTATTCTTTTAAAAATGTTATCAAATCAAAATTAAGTGATAACAGTGTTATTTCTTGAAGATACATTGTCAAGACTAGTGAAGAACTTTAGACTTTCTGTGTTTTAGTTAATTATTATTATAACTCATTAGTAATATGTGGCACTGAATGCCATATTTATTTTGCAGAAGTGTGGTTATGAATTTATAACATTACATGTATATATATTTAAATGTATTTTTAGGACATAACAATATATTTTTTATTTTGTATGTATAATAATCTTTGCCTCCTGTACATTTTGTTTGTGAAAATGGCACGAGATTTTCATGTCAACAATAATTTTATTGTTTAGGATATTTAATAAAAAAATCACGTCTTTTTTGTATGCAATAAACAAAGTTACACATAAAATGTCTAAATTTAAATACTGATTGTATATAATATGTAATGAATATTCACTAAAATATTTAAATAATTAGAAATTACAATCAATTTGATTCATGTCAAATGAGTCAAACGCTCTTCAGTTCTTAACGACTTGTTTTCTTGATTTGACCGAGACACGTTAATATCAGCTGAAGTGTGTGTGTGTGTGTGTGTGTTTGTGTGTGTGTGTGTGTGTGTGTGTGTGTGTGTGTGTGTGTGTGTGAGTCAGTCAGATGAGTGTTTGTGGAGTGTTTAGCTTCATGTTTATGCATCAGATGATCTTCATATGTATCAGATTAGTCTCACGCTCCTGCTCTCTGGAATTGGTTTTGCTGGATCTGCTCTGCATGCAGATGAAAGCAGTAATTACAGAGATGTTTGGTGAGCTTTGAGATGCTGGAGAGCTAGTTAATGTTTGACAGGAGCGACCCTGATAACAGAAGCACCAGCAGCCTTTTCACACACCTTTCAATAAGTTCAGTCTCAAACACACACACACACACACACACTCACACGCACACACACACACACTCTCTCACACACACGCACGCACACACGTACACTCACACACACACCACACTCACACACACACACACACACACACTTCTCTCTCACAGACACACTCTCTCACACACACACACACACACACACACACACACACGCACACACACACACACACACACACACACACACACTCAAACACGCACACACAGCTGAGTGTGGAGGTGTTTTGAGAGAGTATCTTGTGTTGTGTTGTGTGTAGAGTTCAGTCGCTGCTGTAAGGACGCCGGCTTCTTCATGGTGTTCAGGTGTCGAGAGGAGAACTCCGCTCTGAAACAGTGTCTGACGCTGCAGTGAGTCTCTTCATCATTACTCTAACAATACAGCACAGCTTCTTATCATCGTGTGTTAGTTGTGTGTGTGTTTGTGTTAGTTGTGTTGTTGTGTCAGTTGTTGTGTGTTTGTGTCAGTTGTTGTGTGTTTGTGTTAGTTGTGTGTTTGTGTCAGTTGAGTGTTTGTGTCAGTTGTTGTGTGTTTGTGTCAGTTGTTGTGTGTTTGTGTCAGTTGTGTGTTTGGTGTTAGTTGTTGTGTTAGTTGTGTCAGTTGTTGTGTGGCTGCTCTCAGTTATCAGGAGTAAACAGGAGTATCTCCGAGAGAAACACGATTACCAACAGACGGGGATTCCATCCAAGAACCGGCAGCAGAAGCTCCCCACCAGCATGTAGATGCCCGTGATGAAGAACACTGATGATGATGAAGAACACTGCAGTGATGATGATGATGATGGTGAAGATGGACCATGAAAATCACTTCTGGAGACGCTGTGGTCTCTAAAGGACGTTCTCTGTGTCTTGTTGGTTTATATTCATGATTAGCTCTTATAAATCATCACAGGCACCTAAAGCCTAATAAAAATTCATAATGTTTTTGAATCCCATCAGATGTGTATCGTCCCTCCTCCTGGGAATAACTGCCACAGAAGCTCGAATCAGATGCCTGCTTTTTGTTGTAAAATACCACCTCGGAGTTATTCACGATGATTTTCAATCAGTTTCTGCTTCAGTTCCAGGAAACGAAGTTATTCAATTATAACCGCCAGGAATGTGTTCGCTTTCTGTGTTTGAGCGTCTTTTTTTTTCAAAAATATAATTATATAAATAACTGGTGGCATTAATTGTGAATATTTTAAACGTGTCCCTGGAGCACAGATGCAGTCATAAGCAGCACAGCTATATTTGTAGCAATAACCAACAATACATTGTTTGGGTGACAATTATCAATTTTTCTTTTATGCCAAAAATCATTAGATATTAAGATCATGTTCCATGAAAATATTTGTACCATAAATATATCAAAATGAATTTTTGATTAGTAATATGCATTGCTGAGAACTTCATTTGAACAACTTTAAAGATGATTTTCTCAATATTTAGATTTTGTTGCATCCTCAGATTCCAGATTTTCAAATATTGTCCAAACCATACATCAATGGAAATATTATTTATTCAGCTTTCAGATGATCAGAAATATCAATTTTGAAAAATTGACCCTTATGACTGGTTTTGTGCTCCAGGGTCACAAATATTGTTCACCAAGGCTGCATTTATTTGATAAAGAATACAGTAAAAATATAATATTTTAAAACGTGTTTTCTATGTGTTAAACTGTCATTTATTTCTGTATTTTCAGCACCATTACTTCAGTGTCACATGATCTTCAGAAATCATAATAATATACTCGAGAAACATTTCTGATTATTATCAATGTTGTAAAAAAATAATATTTTTGTGCAAACTGTTGCATTTTATTTTTCAGGATTCGCTAATATTTTAGAACATTATGCATTAAGCAATTTAAAACATTTATAATCTTACTGAAAATAGTACAATGATGAAGCCATAAAATATATGCAATTATTAATGTTAATGCAAACTGAAAGTATAAAGTATGTGATCCCATAAAAACTTGAAATATTAATATATTTTAATCTGGACTATGCAGATGTTCTTAAATGGATAGTTTTAATAAACCGTGTACCATATGAATATGAAAGACAATCTATCACTCATAAATAATAGTTTGGTGCTGAAGGTCATAAGAGCATCAGATACAATTAATATATAAGTTACAATAATTACATAAGTTATCATCACAGATACAATAACATTACATCAGACCTTTTAATAACCCTAAACTTAAGCAGACAAAATGTTCACATGAATTCATTTATTGAGTATTTACAGACTTTTCAGGATGAATAATCCTACTGTACATTGCATTTTGGTGCGCAGTAGAGCCGAACATGTGTCCCTCTGCTGATTGGCTCCCGATGAGGTCACATGACAAGCTGTCAAATCAAATCGGCAAATGCATTACAAGCTTTTAAACACAAGACAACCTTTGATACCAGTTTGTTTCTCAAAGTGCGACTATTATAAGTTTATATACACACAGTCTTTGTGCTTCTAACATGACCGAATGCAGTTGATATCGAGACTAACACATCTTACTGTGATCTGTGACGAACATTGGTCCGTCTTAAGGTGCGTTCCACACCAGATGCGAATGAAGCGTTACGCGCGAATGATTTACATGTTAAATCAATTTGAAAAATCTGAACTTTGGCGGATATTTGCGCCGCGTTAACCAATCAGGAGCTTGCTCTAGCAGTGACGTGATTACGAGCGGAGGCAGAAAATCTGAAACAACAATGGAGCACTTCATTCGCGTCTGGTGTGAACACACCTTTACAGTGCCGTGCGTTCACACCAGACGCGACTTGAGTGAATAAATCAAAAATATATTTGCGCGTAGTTGGACGTTTGAACATTTTGCGCGTGAAATTCACTTCACAACAGACGCAAATTCGCGTCATGGGAGGGGGTTCTGCTGCAGCTTCTGTGTTGGTGTCTCAATTCGCGCCGCGTCATTCGCGCCGAATCGCGTCTTTGCATTGACTTAACATGTAAATAATTCGCGCTTAACGCGTCTGGTGTGAACGCACCATTAGTTCTTTGTACATCATTAATGCCTTTACCGTCTCAGATTTTAGCCATGTATACTTTTACAAACATCTCTTGAGTGCACAAATTACTTTAAACGATGCATCAGTGCACGTTATTATAAAGAAAATAATCATTCATCAACGTAAAATTCTGATTAATAAAATCCAATTTTCTTCATAAATATTCATCGGATTGCTAAAATAAATTGGCCTGTTTCATGTTGACTTTAAACAGGGTTCCCGCAGCTTTAGTTTATGGTTTTTCAAGAATTGCAAGAATCACAAAAACAACGTGGAACGAAGCCAAGCATCAGATCAACCGCAAGAACTAGTGATTAAAGACATTTTAAGATGATTTCAGTCAAAATAGCTTAAAATAAATAAAATGCCATAGCTAGTAATATGATTTAATGGTTGATCTCTTTTGACCACTAGGCGGTGGTGTGGTTAGTGTGAGGTGACATGACACAAGATTTGGTGTTATGTCAAAGCTTTGCAGAGATACAGCCTCGGATGCAGTTTGGAAACATGCCAGCAAATTCGTTAATGCGGTTAACGATAACCGTTTCATCTATCGACACAAAATTGCCAGCAGAACCCGATGATCTGAGTTGAATTTGGTGAAAATCGGACCAATGGTCTAAGAGTACGACAATTTTTTTTTTTCAGAGAAATAAAAATGGCGGACAGGAAGTTCGGCCAAATATGGTATAATTGGTATCGACGTTCTCCGCATAATCTAAGGAATCTATCAAGACCACTTTTATTCAAAAATTAATACCATTTTTTATATATGATATTATAATTGCCCAAAGCTTTCCAAGTACATTCAGGGAATGATACCGATTCATTCATGAACACACCAATGCAAGTTGAAAGATACCCAATATTCCCATATCAGCTATTTTTATTTTTAAAATTAATAATAGCTGATATGGGAATATTGGGTATCTTTCAACTCGGCATGTCGTCACGAAAGTAAATTGACCAGTCTTGTGATTTTTGGCCAAATCATTCAGAAGTTATAATTCAAAATATAAATTTTCAAAACTCCTGTCCACTAGGTGGCGCTTTGCCAAAACTGTGCAGGTAACCTCAGATCATGGTTGTTATAGCACACCAAGTTTGGTTTAAATATGCTAAAGCGTTGCGAAGATACAGCCTCGCGTCCATTTTGGCATGCTCTTCTGTAAATTCGTTCACACTTTATTTTATAACGTTTGACTAATCAACTAATAAATCATAAACTTTTGTCGGCATGGTCTGAACTGAACAATGGCCTAAGAGGACTTAGATTTTTTAAATACTCAAAATGGCGGGAAATTTTTCAAAAAGACATCAAATCGTCACGAGCCAAGAATTTAGTTTTTAAGAGGAAACTCTATAAAATAAATTACGATTTTTCCAAAGAAACGAATTTTTTTTTTCCTAGATATTCACAAATTATTAGCATAAACATGAGTGCAACTTTGAGCTGTTGGTGGCACTAGAGAGGGTTTGAGTTAGAGACTTCAAACTTGGTGTGGTTAATCTTGAGTCTGTCCTCTATCTTCGTGCCAAATTTCACAACTTTCCCGTAAGCGGTTCTATGGGCTGCCATAGACTTCCATAGCGGAAAACTAACAGATACAACAAGTGCTTGGCCCCTAAAAAGAGCAAATAATTTACTACAGAAAGACTCTTTAACATAGAAATGTCTGTGAGACCCTGTTTAAAGCTAAATAACTTGCACATACACACCCGCCGTCTACAGGTCCACTCATTTATTGACTAAATCTAAACACTAAAACATGGTTTTCTCTGATTTGAACAGCAGTGTGGCGCGGGCATCAACACACGACACACGTGTTTCTAAAGAAACAACCTTCGAGGAGTGCTTGAGATACTAAAACCTTCCCTTTACACATTCATAAATACAAGACCGGATCCGTTACGCTTAAGAGAATCGACTCGACCCAGGAGATGAACACAAGCCTATAGGAGACAGTGAATCACAATTCGAGCTTAGGAATAGGGTTGGGAACCGAAAATCAATTCCAGAATCGGATACTTAAAATCAGTCAAATTAAAAATTCAATGAGTGTAATGAAATGAGTGAATCTTGAGTGAGTCACTGAATCATTCATTCAAAAACTGATTCATTCCAGTAATGAAACGAGTCAATCTTGAGTGAGTCATTGAATCATTCATTCAAGAGATTCTTTCAAAAACACTGATTCATTCCAGTAATGAAACGAGTGAATCTTGAGTGAGTCATTGAATCATTCATTAGAGATTCATTCAGTAAACATTCACCAGAGTCAAACATTCATTCAAGAGATTCATTAAACACTATTCATTCAGAATGAAACGAGTCAATTGACTTCAAAAAACATTGAATCATTCATTCAAGAGATTCATTCAAAACACTGATTCATTCATAAATTACACAAAAATACTATCTTGAGTGAGTCATTGAATCATTCATTCAAGTGATTCATTCAAAATACTGATTCATTCAGTAATGAAATAGTGAATTATTGAGTGACATTATATGCATGTATCATTTATTATATATAGATTCATTCAAAAACACTGATTCATTCAGTAATGAAACGAGTCAATCTTGAGTGAGTCATTGAATCATTCATTCTCAGATGATGCATAAATCTCCATTTCGAAAAGTTGGCCCTTATGACTGGTTTTGTGCTCCAGGGTCACACATATGTTTTGGAATCAAAACTGAGAATCAATAAGAACAGGAATTGATGAGAATCAAACGATACCCAACCCATACAGAAAGGCGTCCGCTCAAGGGTTTCTCCGTCCCAGTCTGCTCGAGGTATTTGCTCACCCGGGGTCATCCAGAGAGGGATGTGTGTGTTAAGGCAGGTAAGGTGTGGAGGGCCGGGGCCGGGGGCCGGGACTCAGTACGGTTGGGCCCAGTCGCCGGCGGGGCTCTTGGGCTTGGTTTGGTCCCAGAACAGAGCATCACTGGGTCGAGGAGGGCTGGGGAAGGACCAGGAGCTGTCGTCCAGCGAGCTCATGCGCAGAAGGGGATTGAGCCGACTGCAAGCAGGACAAGGGCTCCCATCATCCAGGCACTGCACTGGAACGGTTGAAGCAGCTGAAACCAACAGCCTCCAGATTTAGTACACAACTCAGAAACATGCTGCCTACTGAGTGCACTCGCCTGACAGACATCAACACATGCATAACAGCTAGTAGTAGCATGATATGCATACACACACATAATCGTTTACATATGCTAAATATATAATTTGATTTATAAATACATATTTACATAATTGTGATTTTTTTATACATTATTTTAAATTACAGCTTTGTATACACAAAGTACATATATATATATAACATCAATAATTATATATTAATATTTTTGTAGTATATATTTAATCTATTATTTCCTACTACACATATTGTTCCTTATAATATACATAATAGAAAATAGATGACATAAATATATTATATATGCATACTGTAATGTGAGAAAACAATAATGATGCACATAACGTAAATATATGCATACATCAAAATGTATGCATAAAATGTGAAATAAGCTATATACATATATTTATATGATTACTGTAATGTGAGAAAATAATTATGTAAATAACATTAAAACAAAATATATTTATATACTGTATATATACACATTTTTATTTTGTTTATAAAAGCTATTTACTTTTTGTACATTATATATATATATATATAACATTAAAAGATAAATAAATGTACACACACACACATATATATATATATATATATATAGAAAAACTATTTTACATGCATACTATAAGGTCAAAAAAATAATAGATTATGTAAAATTGATTTTGCCTCAAACTTCACTGTGTTTGGTGAAACACGATTTCTTCTTCTCTTGTGGTGATGAAGCCTCACCTGGCTGTACAGGTTGAATTCACACCAGATCTCGGAGAGCTCGCGCGAGCACTATTTATACCAGCACAGATGGCGAGTGCAGAAACATAAACACGGCCGCTCCGATTCACACACATCACTGACTCTCTGCTTCTCATCTCAAGAAACAACCAGGGGCTCGTTTGAAAACTGATTATGCTGCTGATCTCTCAGAGGAATAGAAGGGCTATATCTTAAAGAAAATACATATTTCCTCACGCCGTCTCCACAGTCAATGAAATAAACATGGAGCTCTTCCTCATTTTTGGCACATATTCTAATTTGCACCTCTTGCTTTTCCTCTGCGACACACGGGGAATACTAACAATCCCAGACAGACGAGAAGCACGCGCACACACAGAGAGAGAGAGAGAGAGAGAGAGAGAGAGAGAGAGAGAGAGAGAGAGAGAGAGAGAGAGAGAGAGACACACACACACACACACACACACACACACACACACACACACACGCATGCGCTCACACACACACAGACACGCACGCGCCGCACACATTCGCTCGCACACACACACACACACAGAGAGACAGAGAGAGAGAGAGAGAGACACACACACACGCATGCGCTCGCACACGCACACACACACACACGCATGCGCTCGCACACACACACACATTCGCTCGCACACACACATTCGCTCGCACACACACAAGCACGCACATGCATTTATAATTTACAACTGCGAAATTAATGAGAAGAAACTTCCAAATTAGAAAAAAAGTAAAAACTGTGAAAAAAAAGACAATTGCATTTAATTATTTATTGTGTGGCAGAAACAGAAAAACTATAAATTACACAAAAATACTATTTTAGATAAATAAATGTATAAGTGCACAACACTATATATCAGTTCTGTCAAACGATTAATATTAATTTTTTCTTTACATTATATGCATGTATATTTATTATATATATATATAAATAAATAAATACACACACATGTATAAATTTCAGAACATTTGTATTTTTATACATTAAATATATTTACTTAACTGAATATAAATATAGACATGTAAATATTAGAGCTGGGCGGTATGACCAAAAATCTGTATCACGGTATTTTTCTAAATTAAACCGGTTTCACGGTATATGACGGTATTTATTTTTTCATGCATGACCGGTGTTAACCACATTTCTACTGACTGAGGAAAAACTGCAGTAGATTGACTTAGAATGCCATATTTTAGTGTCATGATGAGTGAATATTGTAGAAAAGTCCACACTAAATACAGGGGTTAAAGCAAAAGAAAATATTTTGACTGAAAATATTTCCTCGGCCAAACCCATTCCACAGCCATACTGACTACAGTCACACACACACAGTTTAAGAGCGGTGTTTTCTTGTAATTAGGGCGCTTGTCCTCCTAATTAAAAACATAGGAATACCTTCTGATTAATAAAACAATTCTGATAAAAAAATTAGCCTTCCGAATGAGGTGAGGTTTGACTCCTTAAAGTGACTTACAGGGTATTTTATTTTTACCTTTGCAATAGCATCATTTACATCTACTTCAAATTCAAAAATGTATGTTTATAAGCTTTTTAAAATATATTTAAAAAATAGAATAAGTACAATATGACAAATAAGTTACCAATCATGAAATTAGTATTAATAAAACAATTATTTGTATAATTTGGCACAGAAGAACACAAAAGTGGCTTGTCGTTCATTTTCAGACGTTTAATGAGGCTCAGATGTGGCATGAGTGCAATTACATTCATAGATTCATGTGGTCATTAATGTTTTACATATAAATTTGCTTTTAGTGATGCACAACGACTCAGCTGTTACTTTATTTTGAACTATTTTCGTTGATGAAATAGAACAAAATCATGCAGTACTTGTTTATTGATCTTTTGTATTAAATCAATATATCACATTTGCAAACTCCCCTTATAATTATTAAAAGCTGTCTCCTGATCGCGATCTGTGGGCGCAGACATTGAGAGCGCATGAGTGAGCTCAAGAATCAAAAGCACGTGCACATGTGATGCATTCTGTCGGAACCTGCGGGAATGAGTATAATTATTATTAATAGCCGCGTGTTCTCTGCTAAGAACCCGACTGTAAATGATGCGAGTGGCGTTACTATGTTGTTTGCCGAGGTGGGGATGATTTTTGGTGTTCCGCAGAACAACAACAGTGTGCTACATGATTCCTACATGTTCATGTTTAAATGGAGTGAACAGCAGAGCACACGAGCAGTTTCTCCATGAGCGGAATGTAAAACCCGGAGTGGATCCGAGCGGAGTGATTACAGAACGCTTAGAGCGGAGAGGAAGGGCGTGCTTTAATCCACTCCAGGCTTTGATCACATCCCCTCAACAGACTGAATACACCTCGTCTTTCCTTCATTTAACACCTATTCAAGCTAAAATCAAGACATGTATAGCACTATTTGAGAAATGTAAGCGTATTTACGGTCTTAAAGTTATGAAAAGTGAGTTTAAGAAGGCGGGAACCCTGCAGTTGACGGGAATCCGTCGTATCGCCGGAGAACTTTAGTGTGTGAGAGACGCGGGAGCTGATGCAGCGGATGGTGTGTGTGTGTGTGTGTGAGAGACGCGGGAGCTGATGCAGCGGATGGTGGATATTTGTGGCGGTCGATGTGGATATTGTGGATGACTTCTTCTCTCTCATCACATTCTACTAGTGCTTCAGTTTCGGAACTTTCACATAGTAACACATACAGCTGTATCCTCGCCAAAATGCAATAGTGAAAATAGACCCCTCTCTAACAGTGTCGCGTTTCAAACGTTATTTAAATGACACCGGTATTGCGGTATTTTAAAAATTCATATCGTAAGAAAAATAAACACCGGTATTCGGTATGAACCGGTATACCGCCCAGCACTAGTAAATATTGTGTATGTCTTTATATAAACATAAACAGCACACACATATATATTATGAAACAGACTTTTATTTTGAAAGCAATTAATCATTTGACAGCACTACTTATACATTTATTTAACACACATACTTTGTTTAAATTGCACATAATATACCTGTGCATTGTATATTTGTTTGTCCCTATTTTTATTCTACTATCCTTCTGTGAAGCTGGTCACGAAACGAATTCCTGGTATGTGTGAACACACCCGGCGATAAAGCTGATCCTGAGATTGTTATTGTGTAGCAGAAAGCTTCAGTAAGCGACAGACGTTCTCGTCTTGTTGTTCTGTGAGTGTAAGAGCGCTGGTGAGCTCACCTCGTCTGAAGACGGGCGGCGCTGGTCTGTCTCTCATCTTCCTCAGCAGCTCCGTCTGAGACCGAACGGCCGACTGCAAACGGGACACTTCACTGAGGACGTCCTGATACGAGCCGACGACGGCCTTCGTCCTAAACACAAATCACGCTTTTACTAATAATGCTCATCGTTATGTGTTTTAAATGCGCTGTTGTTAACGAGTATATATGGATTATTTTTATATAGTTTTTTCCCGAATATGTCTGTCGTTTTTTTTTTTTTTTTATTTGTCTATATATATTATTTTGTTCAAATATGTCTATATATATATATATTTTTTTTTTTCTTTCAAATATGTCTATATATAGTTTTTTTCAATTATGTCTATATATAGTTTTTTTCAAATATGTCTATATATAGTTTTTTCTCTCAAATATGTCTATATAGTTTTTTTTCAAATATGTCCATATAGTTTTTTTCAAATATGTCTATATATATATTTCTATATATATATATATATATTTTATTTTTTCAAATATGTCCATATAGTTTTTAAAATATGTCTATATATATATTTCTATATATATATATATATATATTTTTTATTTTTATTTTTTTCAAATATGTCCATATAGTTTTTAAAATATGTCTATATATATATTTCTATATATATATATATATTTTTATTTTTTTTTTTCAAATATGTCCATATAGTTTTTAAAATATGTCTATATATATATATATATATATATATATATATTTTATTTATTTTTCAAATATGTCCATATAGTTTTTTAAAATATGTCTATATATATTTCTTTTTTAAATATGTCTATATATAGTTTTTTTTCAAATATGTCTATATAGTTTTTTCAAATATGTCTATATAGTTTTTTTTCAAATATGTCTATATATATTTTTTTTTTCAAATATGTCTATATAGTTTTTTTTTAATTTGTCCATATAGTTTTTTTCAAATATGTCTATATAGTTTTTTTCTTCTTCAAATGTCCATATAGTTTTCTCAAATATGTCTATATATATATCTTTTTTTTTATATGTCCATATAATTTTTTCTCAAATATGTCTATATATATATTTTTTTTTTTTCAAATATGTCTATATATAGTTTTATTTTCAAATATGTCTATACATAATTTTTTTTTCAAATATGTCTATATATAGTTTTTTTTCAAATATGTCTATATATTTTTTTTTTTAATATGTCCATATAGTTTTTTTCAAATATGTCTATATATATTTGTTTTTTCAAATATGTCTATATATATTTTTTTTCAAATATGTCTATATATAGTTTCTCAAATATGTCTATATATATTATTTTTTTTCAAATATGTCTATATATAGTTTTTTCAAATATGTCTATATATAGTTTTCAAATATGTCTATATATAGTTTTTTCAAATATGTCTATATATATATTTTTTCAAATATGTCTATATAGTTTTTTTTTTTCAAATATGTCTATATATATTTTTTTTTCAAATATGTCTATATAGTTTTTTTTAAATATGTCCATATAATTTTTTCAAATATGTCTATATATAGTTTTTCAAATATGTCTATATATAGTTTTTTTCAAATATGTCTATATAGTTTTTTTTTTTAAATATGTCTATATATAGTTTTTTTAAATAAGTCTATATAGTTTTTTTCAAATATGTCTATATATATTTTTTTTCTCAAATATGTCTATATAGTTTTTTTTTTTAAATTTGTCCATATAGTTTTTTTCAAATATGTCTATATATTTTTTTTTCTTCTTCAAATGTCCATATAGTTCTCTCAAATATGTCTATATATTTTTTTTTTTTTAAATATGTCCATATAGTTTTTTTTTAAATATGTCTATATATATTAGTTTTTTTCAAATATGTCTATATATTTTTTTCTTCAAATATGTCTATATATTTTTTCTTCAAATATGTCTATATATAGTTTCTCAAATATGTCCATATAATTGTTTTTTTCAAATATGTCTATATAGTTTTCTCAAATATGTCTATATATAGTTTTTTCAAATATGTCTATTTATATATATTTTTTCAAATATGTCTATATAGTTTTTTTTCAAATATGTCTATATATAGTTTTTTCAAATATGTCTATATATAGTTTTTTTTCAAATGTCTATATATATTAGTTTTTTCAAATATGTCTATATATTTTTTTCTTCAAATATGTCTATATAATTTTTCTCAAATATGTCTATATATAGTTTCTCAAATATGTCCATATATATTTTTTTTATATGTCCATATAATTTTTTCTCAAATATGTCTATATATATATATATATATATATATATATATATATATATATATTTTTAAATATGTCCATATAATTTTTTTTCAAATATGTCTATATATAGTTTTTCAAATATGTCTATATATATTTTTTCAAATATGTCTATATAGTTTTTTTTCAAATATGTCTATACATAATTTTTTTTTCAAATATGTCTATATAGTTTTATTTTCAAATATGTCCATATAGTTTTTTTTCAAATATGTCCATATAGTTTTTTTTTATCAAATATGTCTATATTTTTTTTTAAATATGTCTATATATAGTTTTTTTCTCAAATATGTCTATATATAGTTTTTTTAAATATGTCTATATATTTTTTCTCAAATATGTCTATATAGTTGTTTTTTTCCAAATGTCTATATAGTCTGTTTTTTTCAAATATGTCTATATATATTTTTTTTTCTCAAATATGTCCATAGTTTTTTTGCCAAATATTGTTGTCAAATTGTACTATTTTTGCTGTACATTGGATCAAATAAATGAAGGCTTTGTGAGCAACCTTTGTGAGAAAACATTACAAATCTTACTGTTCAAAAACTATAAAAATGCCAAGAAATATAGAGATAAAAAAAATATTTCTATAATTGTGGGAACCCCTCCTTTGATTTACATTGGTGAAAATGAAATATGTGTCCATTATTTGGATAGTAAATGTCCTTTCAATGATCATCTCATTTTGTCACAATCACCCCCTCTAGAGGACACCGGCAGCACTGCAAACACCTTAAAACAAGACATACTTCTTCCAAAATTAATCTCATAAATACCTGACGTCTGTCAGAACTTCATGAGACTGATCTTCAACTACACGGTTTTCACAAACATCCTGTAAAGAAAACAATATCATGAGACGGTGTTATATTTTATTTAAATAATAAAATGCATATATATATACACACACAATAAAATTAAAAACATATTACATATATTATTTTATATATAAACATGAGCCATTTATTTACAATGTTATACTTTATTTAAAATAAAATTGTGTGTATATATATATATATATATATATATATATATATATATGTGTGTATGTATGTATAATAAGATACAAATAAATGTACAAAATATATTAATTTAAGTATAATACATTTATTTTCAATTTGTTATATATATTTATATTATATATTTTATTAAATAATAAAGCTTGACACATTAGCATGTGACATTCAGCATGTGACGTGCCTGTTTGAACTGCAAACATGAATTAGACTTTTAATCATCTTTGATGTTGGCATTACAAAATACCTGAAAGTCTGATCAGCCATAAGTGCAGGTGTAGCGCAGGAGTAACACAGGTGTAACAGTTGTAGTGCAGGTGTAGGGGTATGTAACACAGGTGTAGCGTAGGTGTAGTGCATGTGTAGCGGGGGTGTAAAACAGGTGTAGGGTAAGTGTAGTGCAGGTGTAGCAGAGGGAGTAACGGATGTATTACAGGTGTAGGTGTAGTGCAGGTGTAGGGGGTGTGTGACATAGTTGTAGCAAGGGTGTAGTGCAGGCGTAGCGTGTGTGTAACACAGGTATAGAGAAGGTGTAACAAGAGTGTAGTGCAGGAGTAGCGTAGGGTATTTGTAGCGGGTGTGTAGCACAGGTATAGTGAAGATGTAACAAGGGTGTAGTGCAGGTGTAGCGTGTGTGTGTGTAACACAGGTAAAGAGAAGGTGTAACAAGAGTGTAGTGCAGGTGTAGCGTAAGGTATTTGTAGCGGGTGTGTAACACGTATAGTGAAAGTGTAACAAGGGTGTAGAGGAGGTGTAGTGTATTTGTAACGTGTGTGTAACAGGTATAGTGAAGGTGTAACAAGGGTGTAGAGCAGGTGTAGCATAGGGTATTTGTAACGTGTGTGTAACATAGGTATAGTGAAAGTGTAACAGAGTGTAGAGCAGGTGTAGTAAATTTGTTTATCAAGTGTGTGTAACAGGTATAGTGAAGGTGTAACAAGGGTGTAGAGCAGGTGAAGCATTATTATCCTTTTATAAAGTGTAACAGGTATAGTGAAGGTGTAACAAGGGTTTAGAGGCGTGGGGTATCTTCTGTGTGTGTAACATAGGTATAGTGAAGGTGTAACAAGGGTGTAGAGCAGGTGTAACGTGGGGTATTTGTAACGTGTGTAATAGGTATATAGTGAATGTTACAGGATAAGGGTGTAGCAGGTGTGGCATAGGTATTTAGCAACAGTATTTGTAGGTATAGTGAAGGTGTAACAAGGGTGTAGTGCAGGTGTAACAGGTGTCTAACACAGGAGTAGCAGGTGAGTAACACAGGTGTAGTGAAGGTGTAACAAGGGTGTAGTGCAGGTGTAGCAGGTGTGTAACACAGGAGTAGCAGGTGTGTAACACAGGTATAGTGAAGGTGTAACAAGTGTGTAGTGCAGGTGTGTAATAATTGTATTTTGATATATTGTGTGTGTAACACAGGTATAGTGAAGGTGTAACAATGGTGTAGTGCAGGTGTAGCAGGTGTGTAACACAGGAGTAGCAGGTGTGTAACAGGTGTAGAGAAGGTGTAACAAGGGTGTAGTGCAGGTAACACGGGTGTAGCGGGTGTGTAACACGGGTGTAGTGCAGGTGTAGCAGGTGTGTAACACGGGTGTAGCAGGGGTGTAGCACAGGTGTAGCAGGTGTGTAACACAGGTGTAGCAGGTGTGTAACACAGGTGTAGTGCAGGTGTGTAACACAGGTGTGTAGCAGGTGTGTAACACAGGTGTAGTGCAGGTGTGTAACACAGGTGTAGTGCAGGTGTGTAACACGGGTGTAGCAGGGGTGGAGACGCACCTGTCCGGCCCTGCAGAGCTTGTGCAGCGCGTCGTTCTCTAACTGTAAGCGCTCCAGCTGCTCCTGCAGAGAGTGGATCTTCATTTCACTGCTGCATCCGTCCACCTGCCAGTAATCGGTCGTATCGGTCAGACTCTTCATCACTGACAGCAGAAACACAGCATTACAACAACCGCTGAACTGCAGCAAGCCATACTGAATATACACAACATACTAATCATTTGTTCACGTCATCACAGCGTCATATTTCATTTTAAAGTGTTTTAGTAAAAATATATTTGGATAGATCTTACTGTTTGTATGCATTGCTATACCAGAATAAAAATTATATAGTATAATTTTATTCATATAAGTTAATTTGCTTAAGAAAGTTAGTTAGCATAGTAATACTATTTAATATTTTACTAGTACCATTTTAATAACATTAATTGTATTAATAATTATACTATACAATTTTTACTAACTCTTAATAATTCAACAATATTTATTATTAAACTAACATCAATAACACTTTAATAAGCCAACATCACAATATTGTGTAATAATAATAATAATATTTCTTTTCAAATAATAACATTCAATTTTATGCATTTAAACATCACTTAATTCCTACCGTATTTTACAACAAATATTTTAATTTTATAATATAGAAATAATGTATTAATTCAACATTATATACCTTAAAATTGCAATAATAGTTGATGATAACTGATTAATACTTAATTTAATATAATTGAGAAATATACCTTAATTACTTAAATTTGTTACTTTTTGTAATTCAATAATATAAGAAATATTTAACACCATGCAATTTAATAATTTATCAAATGTAATATTATTTAATACACGTATAATACAGAATGCATTTGCAGCTACATTATCCAGGGCTTAGATACAGTATGCTGTACTGACACAAATGTATAAACTGAATGCACTGTAAGTGGCTTTGGATATAAATGTAAATGTAAGCTCTTCAGAAACACTCGTGGTTGTGTTGCATTGACTCAATAAAGCAGCTAAAGTCACCTTGGCTCGTCTCCATCTCTGATCGCAGCTGCAGAAGCTCCAGCTCTTTGGCCTGCAGCTGCTCCGTCAGAAGCCTCTCTGAATCCAGCTTCTCTTGTTTCTGGAAGAAGAGGCAGAAATAAGAGTATTACCTGCACTCGTGATGAGGAGGAGGAGGAGATGAAGTACCACTTTATTGAGCTCCAGCTGTAAGTCCTCCTTCTCGATGTAGATGCCGCGGTACGCGCTGAAGGCTCGGTTCATGTACTGCGGTCCTTCAGACGGAGGCGCTTCGGGACAGAAATGCTGTGGATATACACACCCAGCCGGATCAATGCAAACAGATGATTTGAACACGTCATAAACAGCGTTTAGTGAATAAACAAAAACTCCCTGTTGTATCACTGGCTCAAATGGGTTTAAAAAATAAAAATAAAAATTATATATTAATAAACTCGATTTTATGGTAATTTACTAATAATATTTACAAGTGACATTTAATAATATATTTTTTTGGATAATTCAACAATATTTAATATTTGATTTGTAACATTTAAACATTTCACATAGTAAAAATAATTAATAATTCAACAATATAGCTATAGTTAATATTGACTTGTCATTTTGCATTGTAACTGTATATTTCGCAACTGCAACTCTACATCTCATAATTACAACTTTGTATTTCACACTGTAACTATTTGTATCTATAACACTGTAACTATACAATTGCAACTTCATTTGTAGTAATAATTTCACAATTTGTATCTCACAATGTCACTTTATATCTTACAATTTCAGCATTGTTTCATGCACTGTAACTGTATATATTACAACTGTGACTATATATCATAATTATGGCTTTGTGTTTCGCATTGTAAGTATATTTGACAATTGCAACTTTGCTTGTAACTGTAACTTTATATCTCATAATGCCATTTTATATATCACAGTTGTGGCATTGTGTTTTTTCTAACTTTATATTTCATAATTGCAACTTTGTGTTGCAATGTATTTGAATATGTCACAATTCTGACTTTATTTGTAGTACTTGCAACATTTTGTTTCGTAGTGTCATTTTATATCTCACAAAAATCCCCTGTGTGATCACTGGCTCCAAATGGGTAAAAAAATAATATATATATATATATATATTAATAAACTCGATTTTATGGTATTTTACTAATAATATTTACAAGTGACATTTAATAATATATTTTTTGGTATAATTCAACAATATTTCAAATTTGATTAGTAGCATTTAAGCATTTCACATAGTAAAAATAATTAATAATTCAACAATATAGCTATATTTAATATTTTACTAGTATTGTTTAATAATACAAAATAAAAGTAAACAAATAGAGTGAAGTCCATTCTTTGCTTTCGGTGATCTTAACAACAAGAAACTGTTGAAATTAACATTCTTTCATGTTAAATTTAATCTTCAAATTACAACAATAAAACATTGTATTTATAAAAAGCATCATCAAGCGACACTGATATTAACAATAAGCTAAATAATGTCTAATGTTTTCAAATGGTGAAAATAAAGGACAGAAGTCATATAAATTCATGTTAAACTACAGTTTTAGGTTTAATGCACTGTTTAATAGACTAAAGTGTGAATATTCACTGAATAATATTCTCTGGAATATTGAAATATAACAAACAAAACATCGTATTTTGTTGCATGCATTTCTTAACTGTTTTATCAAATTATTAAAATGTTTTTGTCATTCTTGATTATGAAAACTGCTGACAGCGGTTTATCTATTTACACAGAACTATACTCAAACTGAGATCGCTTGAGATAATAAATCATTAATTTCGATAGAGATGTATTTATTTAGATGTTTATTGGTGAAATAATGGTTCTATAGTAAATGTGAATATAATTTAGCGTGTTTCAAAGCAGTGAATCTTGTATAAAGTTACATGCGGTGGTGCTGGAGCTTCTCCTGAGTGAACAGTGTGTGTGTGTGTGTGTGTGTGTGTGTGTCCACTGTGTGTGTGTGTCTGTGTGTGTGTGTGTGTGTGTGTGTGTCCACTGCTCCAAGTGTGTGTGTGTGTGTGTGTGTGTCCACTGCTCAAGTGTGTGTGTGTGTGTGTGTGTGTGTCCACTGCTCCAAGTGTGTGTGTGTGTGTGTCCACTGCTCCAAGTGTGTGTGTGTGTGTGTGTGTGTGTGTCCACTGCTCCAAGTGTGTGTGTGTCCACTGCTCAGGTGTGTGTGTGTGTCCACTGTGTGTGTGTGTGTGTGTGTGTGTGTGTGTGTGTGTCCACTACTGTGTGTGTGTGTGTGTGTGTGTGTGTGTCCACTGCTCAGGTGTGTGTGTGTGTGTGTGTGTGTGTGTGTGCTCAGGTGTGTGTGTGTGTGTGTGTGTGTGTGTGTGTCCACTGCTCAGTGTGTGTGTCCACTGTGTGTGTGTGTGTCTGTGTCCACTGCTCCAGGTGTGTGTGTGTGTGCTCCAGGTGTGTGTGTGTGTCCACTGCTCAGTGTGTGTGTGTGTGTGTGTGTGTGCTGCTCCAAGTGTGTGTGTGTGTGTGTGTGCTCCAAGTGTGTGTGTGTGTGTCCACACATGTGTGTGTGTGTGTGTGTGTGTCCACTGCTCAAGTGTGTGTGTGTGTGTGTGTGTGTGTGTGTGTCCACTGCTCAAGTGTGTGTGTGTGTGTGTGTGTGTGTCCACTGCTCCAAGTGTGTGTGTGTGTGTGTGTGTGTGTGTGTGTGTGTGTGTGTGTGTGTGTCCACTGTGTGTGTGTGTGTGTGTGTGTGTGTCCACTGCTCAGGTGTGTGTGTGTGTGTGTGTGTGTCCACTGTGTGTGTCCTCAGGTGTGTGTGTGTGTGTCCACTGCTCAGGTGTGTGTGTGTGTGTGTGTGTGTGTGTGTGTCCAAGTGTGTGTGTGTGTGTGTGTGTGTCCACTCAAGTGTGTGTGTGTGTGTGTGTCCACTGCTCCAAGTGTGTGTGTGTGTGTGTGTGTGTGTCCACTGCTCCAGGTGTGTGTGTGTGTGTGTGTGTGTGTCCACTGCTCAGGTGTGTGTGTGTGTGTGTGTGTCCACTGCTCCAGGTGTGTGTGTGTCCACTGTGTCAGGTGTGTGTGTGTGTGTGTGTCCACTGCTCCAGGTGTGTGTGTGTCTCAGGTGTGTGTGTGTGTGTCCCTGCTCCAAGTCTGTGTGTGTGTGTGTGTGTGTGTGTGTGTGTCACTGCTCCAGGTGTGTGTGTGTGTGTGTGTGTCCACTGCTCACAAGTGTGTGTGTGTGTGTGTGTGTGTGTCCACTGCTCCAAGTGTGTGTGTGTGTGTGTGTGTGTGTGTGTGTGTGTGTGTGTCCACTACTACAGGTGTGTGTACTTGGATGGGTCAAATACAGAACACATATACACTGGTTAACTCTGTATATATTGTGTTTGACAAGTAAAAATGTTTTCTGATATGTTTAAAACTGATATCCGATTATAATGTAATCTTAAATATCAGGAAAAGTATCGGTATCAGATATTATCGGTCGACTCTAATCAGTATTATTATCCTTCCTCATAAAGCAGCTGACAGCGAGGCATCCTCAGGCTGCTTGACTCTCCGGCGCAGCAGGTCTCCTCTCTCGTGTCTGATGTCTCTTCTTGATGTGGGCGGTGACCAGGCGAAGTGAGCGCATACTCGCACTCGGCGCTCTCAGGCGGCCCGTCGCGTCTCATGCTTCAGGATGATATCATCATCCACCGCGGATATGAAATCATGACCAGGGAGCTCACCGAGCAGCAGTCAGCTGGACGCGGCGTTCACACGGTACAATGATATACGGTAGCAAAAACACTGCAGACACAACCAGACACTTTTAGAGATGTATGCATCATCTGAAAAGATGAATAAATAATATTTCCATTGATGCATGGTTTGTTATGATCGGACAATATTTGAAAATATGGTGCAAAAAAATCTAAATATTGAGAAAATCATCTTTAAAGTTGTTCTTAGCTTTGCATATTAATAAAAAAAAAAATTATTTTGATATATTTATGGTACAAATATCTTCATGGAGCATGATCTTATTATCTAATGATTCTTGGCATAAAAGACAAATCGATAATTATATATATAAAGGAAATATTTTTGTTTACATAAAACGTCAATTATATCCAAATATAAATATTTACTTACATATATGTGTGTGTATTTATATAAAAATAATACATATACACAGTACACACACATATATTATGTAAACATAAACTTTTATTATATTTTGTCATATTACATAAACCGAGGATTCTCCGATTTCCAGGTTTTTAATACATTTAAAACCAAATGCATGATATTATTGAGTAAAATATAAGTGATTTTTATTTATTTATTCATTTACAATTTCGTTTAAATATTATTGGTTGTAATATATTTGATTATTCGTAATTGAATTAACTTTTATATGTTATGTTGTCCTTTAACCTGAATTGTATGCATGAAAGCTGCTATTTAAATAAACAATATTTGTATTATTATTATTGGCAATCAATGTACAGTATAGAAAGCTGTTGCTGATAACTGAGCATATTAACCCTGTAATTGTCTATCAATAAAACAGTCACATTTATTAATATTTCTAAAGAACATTTAAAAACATGTTTTGCTTTACAATATAATATCACGACACAAATCAATAACACAACATGCATTAAATCACAAGAGTTTACAGTAACGTGTCAAACATTTAATGCACGACAGAAAATATTATTATTATTATTATTATACTGGCTATTATTAGTGCAAATAGATCAGATTAATAATTATTTATACTATATTTTGCCTGTTTAAAAATCAATTAAACACTGATTCACAATTATTTCTACAGAACATTATTATATTATATTATTATGAATACTTTGGTTTATCAAATGTGACAAAGTGTCTAATAAATATAAATATTAGTACTAATATATTGATTTTATAATGCCTTAACTATAAAATACAGTATTGTGTATTGTGTATGTGAAACCAATGATAATTTCTAACAAAACTGATATAGTGTCAAATATTACAATATCACCACATGCTAATATTAATATCAATTATGAATGAAGAGGGCTTTTATTATACAGATGATTTGCTGTCTGTATTAATCAGTCTTTGGTTAAAGTGAAACAGAAAGCAGCTTTGAAGGAGCATGACAACAAGCAAAGGGATAGTGAAAATAAACGAATTAATATCCAAATAAAACCAATCATACGATATCTCGACATATTAATCAAGTGAAAGCAGAGTATTACAGCAGGAATAGCGCATCACAACAGACCTCAGAAATACCGTGTGTTTATCTTCATATGGATGTTCGATGTGAAATATGACAGACAGCAGTCAGCGCGGACAGCAGACACCAACACGACAATAAATCATGATAAAGAGAGCAAAAACAGCGAGTGTGAGAGACTAAACAACACGGACACTCTCCAGGAAGCGCTTCTCCGCTCGCTGGACTTCCGGCGGAAACCGCGACAAGGTCCCTGCGCTCGTGCGTCGCTATAAATCCGGAAAAATCGATTTATTTTAAATGATAAAATGCTTAATGATGATATTCGCGAGGTATTTTCAGCGTGCAGTTACAGCAGACACAAATAAATAATAAATCAATAAATAATAAAGACATAACATATGTATAAAAGTAATATGAACATGTATTAAAGGATACAATAGTGTACGTTTGCTGTGAAGAAACGAACAATCATGATAACTGCTTCAATATCGTGTTTTTTTAAGTGATTATGAAAATTATGATTATGAAAGACACTTTATTACACTAGATCGCATACAAACTAGTGCTGTCAAATTATTAATCGCGATTAATCGCTTCCAAAATAAGAGTTTTTGTTTACATAATATATGCGTATATATAAATACACACACATGCAGTATATATTTTGAAAATATTTACATTTATATATTTATATTCACATAATTTATATTATAAATAAATATTTTTATATATAAAAACGACATATTTTTATGAAATATATACATGCATGTGTTTGTATTTATATATACATAATAAATATACACATATATTATGTAAACAAAAACTCTTATTTTGTATAATCGTGATTAACAGCAACCATTTCAATGCATAAAAATGGAAACATAATAATAATTTGTAATTCTATAATAGTAGGCTAATAATAATTTCTGTTCAATATTTTGTCATATTTATTGTTATAACGTGGAACACACAACACAATTATACATTATTTATTCATCACACATACTTATTTACATTTCAAATGTGCACGTATCATACCTGTACATACATAATTGTCTATATTGCTTTTGTGTACATTGCCTATTTGTATATTATTATTATTTTATGATCTGTGTCTGTGCTGTCATGTCTCAGGAGCTTCTGTCACTATAACAAATCCCTTGTATGTAAACATACCCGGCCAATAAAGCTCATTCTCTTTTCTCTTGTGGGTCACTTTTAACCACGAGGTGGCGCTGCGAAACCGCCTTAGCAATGGTTTTGCCAAAATGAAAATGCACTCTTCCTCAGTTCATCCGAGAGGGGTTGTTGCTTCATCAGGTTTGGAGAAATGTGATACACTGCAGTGAGTGAATGGGTGCCGTCAGAATGAGAGTCTGATAAAAACATCACAGCACTCCAGTCCATCAGTTATCATCAGAAGATTAAACAGATCCAGCATTAAGACGTTTATAACTCAAATACAATAGAGTTCATAATCTATAATAACTCTTCCTTAACTGTTAACTGATGGACTGGAGTGCTGTGATGTTTTTATCAGACTCTCATTCTGACGGCACCCATTCACTTCCATTGCTAAGACGTTGCTCCAAATCTAATGAAGAAACAAATGGCCTGAGAGTGAACACATTTACAGCCATCGTTAGTTTTCAGGTGAACTGTTCCTTTAATGGCCTTTCAATGGTTTCCCAACACACACTCCTCACAGGTCACAGTTTCATAAAACATAAGAGATTTATTCTCAGTTTTATCACCCGAGTGTCCACGGTTATCAGCTAATGCCAAAAAGTTTAAAATGTTAAATATTTTAAAATAGTAAATAACACATGCATA
The DNA here is from genome assembly GCA_027564155.1 of Gymnocypris eckloni scoliostomus. Classification (NCBI taxonomy): domain Eukaryota; kingdom Metazoa; phylum Chordata; class Actinopteri; order Cypriniformes; family Cyprinidae; genus Gymnocypris; species Gymnocypris eckloni. The sequence continues at coordinate 17,751,632 of CM050424.1, forward strand.
ATTTCTGCAATTAAATGTATATCTATTATACAAAATATTAACACAAATAATTTTAAATAAAACAGATTTTAAACAGATTTATACTTTAGATTTACTTACTATGTATAGTATAGTATACTATGTATAGCTTCTGAAGGGTAGTACTAAATGAAAAAAATATGATATTTAGGCAAAACAAGAAAATGTACACATCTTCATTTTGTTCAAAAGTTTTCACGCCTTGACTCTTAATGCATGTTTTCTCCTTCTGGAGCATCAGTGAATGTTTGAATCTTCTGTAATAGATGTAATGAGTCCCTCATTTGTCCTCGGTGTGAAAAGATGGATCTCAAAATCATAAAATCATAACTTAATTACATGGGAAGTACATTTAGTTGCATGTAAGTACAACAGCTACTACTATAAGCACTTAATGAGGTAATTACTCTTTATTATGACACCTTAAAATAAAGTGTTACCTAAAGATGTTAAAATCATGAATCAAATGAAAGTAAACTGTACTCAGATCAGGTAATGCTAGTTTCACATACAGCTCACAATAAATAGAATTATATAAACATAAAAAATATGTTTTCTTATATTAGTTATAAAAATATCATTCTGAATCCTCAAAATGTTAACATTCAATGTTATCATTTTACAAATGTTACTTTTTAAACAAGTAGTAACATTTAAAAATGTCAGATTAACATCCAACTAAAATGATCCAGGAAAAAAAAAAAAATTATGTATAAATTATTTTTTTGTGCTAACATTTTAAAAACATTATTAAAGATCTGATAACTTTGCAATAATATTCTGAAGAGAGTTTCTTCATAACTGGAGAGAACCTAGTTTGAATTCAAGGATTTAAAGTTATTGGCGATATATTGCTTAAATATTGTTTGATTTGCGAACTAAAAATGTCGTTTTTTTATTTTATTAAAATGAATTAAAGGTATAGCGCATCATTTTCTCTCCCTCAAGCTGATCCACACATTTATGAGTTTCTTTCTTCTGTTTAACATAAAAACTATATCTATATATATTGAAGAATGTTCATAATCAAACGATTGCTGGTAGCCATTGACTTCTACACTGTACAAAAATAGAATTTGAGAAAACGTAAAAGTTCAAAGCAAGCAGCTTCAGCAGATTTTTGAGTTTTCTCGACTTGTTGTTTTCAGTTTATACAAGAAAAAGTTAAGAAAACTCAAAAATCTGCTGAAGCTGCTTCATCTTTTAAGTTCTGTCAACTTTAATTTTTTTACAGTGCATGAAAAAATGCACTGAAAATGAAATGCATGCAAAGAAATACCATGGAAGTCAATGGGGATCAAACATTTTTCTTTTTTTTCCTTTTTTTTTTTATTAATATTTACATGAATGCATTTGGCAGGCGCTTGTATGCATTGCATTCAGTTTGATCAATTCATGCATTCACTGAGAATAAATCCCAAAAAATAAAAAATAAAATTATTTGCATGATTTACGCTAAAAGAGTTATTTTAAACAATCACCAAACCAGAAAATCCAAAACAGACAGAGTTTAATATAAAACAATGTGTTTTATTAGAAACCCCAAACCTAGAAATGCAGCGCCAGCACTGCATGACCAACACACAAAACACAAAACATTCAACAAGTGATCACAGATATTAAATATAGTACAAAACAATAAGTAGTAGTACAATCATAATCATACAGCAAATCATTTTTCCTTTTCAAATCATTTTTGGACACAAACCAGTAAACCGTTCGTCCTCTAAGTGCATTTAAAACTCAGTACACACACTGAAGTGTCCGTAGTACTCAAGGGCTTTGTTTCAAATCTAGTCGCCTAAGTAGGCAGCATGCTTGAGAAATGTGTTCAGGTCACATAAGGGCCCCTAGAACGCTTACAGTTACTGGAAACAGGAACTAAAGCCTCGACTCCTGCCTCAACTTGTCATCTTAATTTACTGTTCAGAAGCCGTTCGGGAAAGAGGAACAGTGAACAGACGAGTCGTGGCGGTTTGGCCGCTTCTTATTAGTGCTGTTGACCCGGTTTGAGCTCAGACGAAGCTCCACACCTCCAGATCTCGAACGGTGAAGTCGTGATGGAGGCTGAGAGGACGGTTACAGAAGGTGCTGCATGAGTAACTGGAGCCGCGATACAGATCAGAATCCAGCCACAGGCCAAACAAACCCCTGAACACACAAACAACAGAGCATTCATGCATTTGAACGATACGTGAGCCTGGAGCATAAGCAGCAGCAACAGCCATTGTATGGGTCAAAACTACAGATTTGTTTTAATGCCAAAAATCATGTTGACGGTTTGTAAATTGCCTACTGTAAATATATCAAAACTTAATTATTGATTAATAATATGCATGGCTGAGAACTTAATTTGAACAACTTTAAAGATGATTTTCTCAATATTTAGATTTTTTTGCACCCTCAGATTCCCAAATATTGTCTTATCATAACAAACATTAAGTTATTAAATTGATGCTTATGACTGGTTTTGTGGTTCAGGGTCACATATTTGCTCATGCATTCATTGGGAAATTCTACATAAATTATTCATATTTAAATAATAAGTTTGTATCAGCTTTTTAAATAAATGCACGTTTGAGCTGAAAACTTGCTCTGACATGTTTTAAAATATGTCCTTGCTCTGTGTCAAGATGCACAGATGTAATGTTGAATGTATTTTTGTAACAGTTGCTTAAATGTCTTAATTTAATCAAGGCCGAGTCCTGGCTTAAGCTGAGTCCTGGGGCCGGTTGCATAAACTGTTTAGACTAGTCTTAAAAAGTCATCTATTTTTTTTCCCCCTCAAGACTGGTCATAACTTTTTTAATTCAGTTATGAAAAGGCAGATTGGTCTTATGTGTTGGAGAAGTAAGACTAGTGTGTCAAACAGTCTTAACATGGGGGCTAAGTTTATGCAACCGGGTCCTGTTTGTGAAACCGGGCCATAAACTCAAAATTCTGACTTTTTTCTATAAATTCCAAGTTTATATCCCATAATTCAGATTTTAGTTTTTTTGTTTCCGCCACTGAATAAAAAACAAAAAAGGGAATTTTAACTATTTATCACACAATTATGAATTTTTCCTCTTTTGTGGGAAAAAAGTTGCAATTACTTTTTTCATTTTTAAAATTTAATTAAATTTAATTTAATTTAATTTAATAAAATGTAATTTAATTTCATTTAATTTCATTTCATTTAAATGTAAATTTAAATGTAATCTATTATTTATTTATTTTTTTTATATATTTTATTTTATGTTTTTATTTATTTATTTTATTTATTTATTTATTTATTTTATTATTATAATTTTTTCTGTGTCAGAAACAGACTTCCATAGATATGTGCCTGAATGCACTTTTTTTTAACTCTGTAGTAAAAATCATAATATAGTTTTGTTTTCCAAAAAGCAGAAGCTGAGATATGAAGCAATATTGTGTTTAACGGAAGGATGAACATAATGAGAGCGTGAAAGATGACAGAATACTCAGTTGCTCAATAGACTTGTATTACACTTCCTCGTTCAGAAAGCAGAAGCGACCAATCGTAGCGTAAAACAACTTCCCCTTCAGTCGTATCCTATGAATTGCGGTTCACTAACGTTCATGGTATGTATGATTTATAAAAAATGCTTTTATTAATCATGGATGCCTTTATACTGATCAAAAGGGACATTTATAATGTTACAGTAGATTTCTATTTAAAAGAAATGCTGTTATTTTGAACGTTTTATTCATCTGTGAATACTGAAATATAAAATGTATCACGGTTTCCATAAATGTATCAATGTGTTCAGCATTGATAATAATTAGAAATGTTTCTTAAGCAGCAAATCAGCATATTATGATTTCTGAAGATCATGTGATTACAGTTTAGATAAATTACAGTTTAACGCATATTCACATAGAAAACAGCTGTTTTAAACTGTAATAATATTTGACTGTATTTTTGATCAATTAAATGCAGCCTTGATGAGCAGAAGAGACTTCATTCAGACTCACCCTCCTCCTCCCATCTGCAGAGAGTCCAGGAATCCTCTCACAAAGTAGGAGTTTTCTCCACTCCAGCGGAAGATCTGCAGAGGAACCAGAACCAGAACCAGACTCAGAACCAGAACCAGAACCAGAACCAGAACCAGAGCCAGAGCCAGAGCCAGAGCCAGAGCCAGAGCCAGATCCAGAGCCAGAGCCAGAGCCAGAGCCAGAGCCAGACACAGACACAGACCCAGACCCAGACCCAGACCCAGACCCAGACCCAGACCCAGACCCAGACCCAGACCCAGACCCAGCCTCAGACCCAGCCTCAGACCCAGACACAGACTCAGACACAGACAGACACACACACACACACACACACACACACACACACACACACACACACACACAGACACAGACACAGACACAGACACAGACACAGACACAGACACAGACACAGACACAGACACAGACACAGACACAGACAGACACAGACACAGACACAGACACAGACACAGACACAGACACAGACTCAGACACACACACACACACACACACACACACACACACACACACACACACACACACACACACACAGACTCAGACACACACACACACACACACACACACACACACACACACACACACACACAGACACAGAACCAGAAGCGTACAGATGATCAGTAATTCATACCTGAAACTCTGGACTGAAGCTGTAGAGGAACGTCTCTCCCGTCCCGTAGCAGTATTTGCTGACTTTGAACGGGTCGGAGGAACGCTCAAAACCTGCGGATTCACAACAACAGATTGTTTTATCAGATCAATAAATCACTTCGATGATTAAAGCTACAGGATATGAATGTGTTGCAATAGGCTTTGTATGCTTGCACAACACAATTTATTGATTGTAAAAAAAAATGGAAAAGCACTCAAACAATAGATCTAACTTTTGAATAGTATCACTATCACTATCTTTGAGATTTGATAGTTTTAGTATTTTTTAATTAATCAAGTACTTTCTATTTTCATTTTAAATAAATTGTAAAAATTTGAGTTTCAAATTTGTATTTAATATGTCTATAAACAGTATGTTTTATCAATTTTATTTCAGTTTTAATTTGAATTATTTTAGCACACAAAGTTAAACTAAACAACATGAGACAATTAATTGGAAGCAAACAAATTAAATATTTCCTTCATTATTTATATATATTGTATTAATATATACTTATTTATATATGCTTTTTATAATTTATTTCAGCTAATATTTTAATATTATATATGAAGTATTAAGCTAATGCATGAACTTATCAAATGTATACTTTCAATGCAATGCAAGGTTCATTGGATTAAATCATCTACAAAATGCATGAATGCAATATTAAATGTAATATATATTTTGTTTAGCATACTGTATATTAAATACATGGCTTTTCTCAACAACAAAAAAACAGTTCCAAAACTATAATTGCTTAATACTAGATGAAATACAGTTTTTGTGATATTAATTTATAGAGTTTAAACACAGCTGAAGTGAATTTATTGAAATGCACATATTCTCATGCTCGTATTACATGCATAACACACGTGCATCTGTCATGTAATAAACCTGCCACTGCATTGCACTCTATCGTAACTGCTTTAAATGCATGGATGTAAATGCATGTCTTGGCTGTACCTGGTCGTCCGTGTCTTTGATGACCATCAGGACGGGTCGCTCTAACTCTCTCATCTGTCGGTATAGTGTTTTCAGGCTGGTGCCGTGCTGCGTCGTGCTGTACATCAGCTTCCAAGAGTAACCCTGCGTCCGCGCCGGGATGTGATTCATCAGCTGTGAACACACATCAGACACAATACATCAGCTGTGAACATTCAGCACATATATACATTACTCTCATGCATTGGACACTTTCGTTTAACATGACATACAGTGCATTTATTTTAACAGTGCATGCAATGCATTTATGGAGCACAAAACCAGTCATAAGGGTCAATTCATTGAAATTAAGATTTATGCATCATCTGAAAAAGCTGAATAAATAATATTTCCATTGATGCATGGTTTGTTATGATTGCACAATATTTGAAAATCTGGAATCTGAGGGTGCAAAAAAATCTAAATAGTAAGAAAATCATCTTTAAAGATGTTCAAATTAAGTTCTTAGCAATGCATGTTACTAATCAAAAAATAAGTTTTGATATGTTTATGGTACAAATATCTTCATGGAACATGATCTTAATATCTAATGATTTTTGGCATAAAAGAAAAATTTATAATTTTGACTATTGCTACAAATATACCCGTGCTGCTTATGACTGGGTCACGTATTTAAATTCACCTGTGAACATTCATCACATATACACTTCATGCATAGTACACACACACAGTGCATTCATTTCATCAGTGCATGCAATGCATGTTTCATTGATTAATTTCATAAAAGCACACCTACTTGTTCAAGATGATACTCGTTCAGAATCTGACTGTGGTCTATTAAAACAGGCAGCAGGTCTTCAGATTCAGAGTCTGCAGAGCTACAGACGCTCGGACGCCGCTTGTTCTGCTGTTTCACAGTCACGATCTGGAGGCAAACAGAGGAGAAACATCAGTTAAAACACATGCATGTTGCTCTGGTTTCTCTTTCTCTTCTATCAGAGCGGCACATGTTCGTTTCCCGTTGAATCCCACAATTGAGCTCCACATAAGTCATAAACCAGAGTCATAAAACACTGGTTCTTCAAAGCTCACCTCCACAAACGGCTCCTCAGATTTATTGGCATAGTATAAGATCTTAATGCTCTGCTGCACTGGCCTCATGTTGACTGATCTGCTGTAGTTTCTGAGCTTTCTGTGTGTTTATACAGTGTTTCTCCTCCTCTGCACCTGTGGGTTTGCCCTCAGATTATATTTCAACCATGCTTTCGTTTTACAGAAAGAGCGACAGAAGAGGAAGACCTGCCAAATATGGGCAGATCAAAGCGTGTCGCTGCTCGTAGGAGAGGGTTTTTACCTCCACCCACAGGAAAATACTTCAATAAAGAGATCGCACACAAAATATCATGCTTTTTCTGTGCATCTGTGTTCGTTTTTTGTTATCTGATTGGACAAAATGAATGGAAAATGACTCAAATGTCAGAGAACGACTCCAGTGATACTGTACGTCATTGAGATACTATTATGATTTTTATAATAAAAAACGAGTATACCACAATATCACTGGTTGTAAAATTAGTTTCAATTTTAATATTTTCAGTTTTTGGCAAATTATTAGTACTCTTAATAATATGTCTATACAGATTTTATTTATGAAAATGAGAAATGTTGCATTGGCAACTGCAGCAGTTGAAGAAAAAATATATATTTTGTAATATTTTATTGCAGTTTGATGAAAAAGCATGTCGGCGTTCGGATTTAGGAGAGTTTTTTCCTCCACCCTTGGGAAAGTACACTCGGTAAATCATATTTTTAATATTTCCAATGTTGTATTTCTATTAATGCATTAGAAGAAAAAGATGAAAAAGCTATAATTTAGAGTACATCTCATGTCCATTATTATTTTATTAGAAATATTATCTCACGTATATTTTGCGCATCATGATTTTAGTTTGCTTGCCTTTATTGCTGTTTTTACAGTATTTGAATGAAGTCTCATTACATCAAGATTATCTGCATGCAATTTATTTGTACAATCAAAATAGAAAAACTGAGTTTAAATCAAATTTTATTTCAAATAGAAAAAATATTAGATTTTACTCATGTGCATAAACATAATGTCAACCAAACACAAACACGCCTAATCACAAAATCATGATATGAAATCAGTTTCTTTTAGGATTTAATTCAGATAAATATAAAAAATTGAGGTTAACCTCTCAGGAAAATAACATTTGATTGGCCAGACAAGGCAAAATGGGGAAATTGTCAATTATTTTAACTGTAAATCCATTGTTGACACACTTCTCTTTTGGTCATTTCAGATGCTGTTAAATGATTAAGCTTTGCTATACTAGCAGAGAAGTCACACAGATGCACTGAAACCAAACCAATAGTTGTTTTCTTCAGAAAAGCATCACGTTTATACAAGTTTCGATGTGAAATGTACTCTAAATCATACCGTGACTCCACTAAAACACACTATTAAAGAACATCTCTGAGCAATACTGAACTGACCTTAAAAACTCAATGCATTATGAAACTAAGTGTTATTGTTTTATTACTGCGGCCGAAGCAAATCAACTCAAACCCATGCTTCTGAACTGTGAGCATGCAGCGTAAATGACTTACCTCCCAATTAGTGGAGGCGGGACTTCCGAGGAAAGAGTCGATCACATCTGGATGGATCCTGAGGTAGTTTGGGTTGCTTCGGTGTTTGCTGTTGATGGTTTCTGGAGAACACCGGGCGAAGCACATGTTCAGATGATCCACGCTAAAGGGAAGCAGAACACACGCTTGAGAACCCGAGCTTTGGGTTGCTTCATATGCAAATCATACACTGTAAAAAAATGACTTTAACGGTAAAATACTGTAAAAATGCTACAGTTTAAAAACCTGTTAAATGGTTAACGGTAAATTCCCCTACTATATGGTGAAAAACTGTATTGGACATTACATGCAAATCATACACTGTAAAAAAAATGACTTTAACGGTAAAAACTGTAAAAATGCTACAGTTAAAAACCTGTTAAATGGTTAACGGTAAATTCCCTTACTATATACGGTGAAAAACTGTATTGGACATTACATGTAATTTTACAGTAGTATACCGTTCTTGGAAGTAAAAAAAAACGTTTACAGCAAATAACCATAAAGTGGCATTCCCTGCATTACATTGTAGCATTTTTTGTTGAAATAACTATGTTTCTTCTTATCAGTTTTGTACTTTAGGGTTGTATGTTACATCTAATGTTATTGAATTAATGTTTTGTATTGTATTTAATGTATTGTATATTTAAGTGTTATCATGATGGTGTAACTTAAATTTACAGTTAAATACCGTAATTTTGTTAACTGATATAATGTTAATATACCAACCTATTGAAGTACTGGGTCTGTTTTGTTGATATCCACCAAAAGCAGGTGATGATGAGAAAGTCACACGATGAGCCAAAACCCATCACAAGCAGCTTTTAAACACTAACATATATAGAAAGTGCACTCATTCAAACAAACACTAAACACCATCACGATAACACTTAAATATGCAATAAACATTCATTTAATAGCATTCGATGTAAAGAAGAAACATAGTTATTTCAAAGAATTTGATTTTTTTAAATGCAACGCATATTCTGGGAACGTTAGTTTACGTTTTTTTCCTGTAAATTTTACAAGAGCTTACCGTTAACCATTTAACAGGTTTTACTGTTAAAAACACGGTCATTTTTTTACAGTGTTGGTATATCAACATTATATCAGTTATATCAAATTACGGTGTTTAGCTGTAAATTTAAGTTAAAACAGTAAAACCTAAAATGTCGCTACCGTATTTTTGACGGTAAATTTTCGGCGACCACAGCTGCCGGTTTTTTACTGTAAATTTTACAGATTTTTTTTACAGTGAACTAAGATGCAATGCATGCAAAGCCGTGAGTGTTTTTCTGACGCAAACCGACCAAATGCCATCGGTTCACTAATGCGAGGATGTTTACAGTGCATGCTTTTACAGTCAGCGTCTGAGTAACGCAACTCCTCCTTTCCCATTGTTACTGTGCCAGCACGTCTGGAAATGATATTTAATCCACTTTCACACGCCCGTGAAGGAAAGAGAAAACAATACAGACACTTTGTAAGAAACCTTCGCTGGAATTCAGTGGAAAAGAGCCAAAAACTCTGCGTAATGCACATCCCAGAATATTATGCATGGAGCAAAGGCAAATAATTAAAAAGGAGAAAAGATAGAAAGCGTGTGCTGCAAAGGTTATAAAACATTCAGAATGTAATAAGTATTTAATTTGAAGTATAATTGAGTACAATACCACTGATGCATTTATTAAATATAATAATACAATGGCTTTTAGATACAAACTTCAATTAGATTTGTAGAAATACCTTATATATGAGAACATGTTTACGGGTAAGTCAAAACAAAACACAATGCATTATTAAAAACTGCACGTGCAGAAGTTACAGTACACGCTTTTGAATGCATTTTAATTCCACGTTCCGTTAATTACTCAAATTACACTTTTACATATTTCAAAGGATGTTTTTATAGTTTCTGGTTCACATTGTCCTGCTTTCACCGAAGCTCAAGATGCAAAAAAAGCCAAATATTGAGTCATTCTCAAACCAGTGTTATTTCAGCATCACTTATATACTATTATAGATTTTTTATTAATTTTATTAAATATTAATTTTATTTATATATTCTCAGTTTATATTTTTTTTTACATTTTGTATTTATTTTGTCATTTTATTTATTTAATAATAATTTATATCAATAATATATTTTTATAAT
>CM050424.1:17767061-17777061 GCA_027564155.1 Gymnocypris eckloni scoliostomus
ACAGATGAATGGACATTTCAAAAGAAAACTTTTCAATCTTTTGTTACATTATAAATGTCTTTAATGTCAATCTTTAATGATTGATTTAATGCATCCTTGCTGAATAACAAATAAAAAATGTATTTCCACAAAAATATGCTGCTGAAAATTCAGCATGCATTGCATAAATAAATGATATATTAACAAATATTCACACAGAAAACTGCTATTTTAAATTGTAACAATATTTGACTGTATTTCTGATCAAATAAATGAGCAGAAGAGGCGTCTTTGAAGTCATTCAAACATTGCACAGTATTGAATCGGGTCAGTGCATGCGTGCATGCTTGTGTTTAGTCTGTGGTTATCTGAAACATGAGTGTTTGACGCACTGGATCACAGTTTCAGAGTTAATGTGTAGCCGACCGGATTGTGCAACTCCAACTCAATCATTTACTTCAGACGAGTGTTATATAAACCCAGCACTCGGTCTATACAGCATGCATCAGCTGTGAATCCGAGCTCACGCTTTGGAAAATGCTTTCCAAATATGGAGAAAGTGATGCATAGGTGCTTTTACATTTGGGCCAGAGACACCTACACTGTTTCCAGCAGGCTTGCTTTAGCTTCGTGTCTCAAACACACGGTTACGTTCAGTATAATGCACTTTTACACATCTTCACCATGCATCTGTATGAGCGTTTCTCATTCTGATTCGATAAAAGCAACATCTATAAAACAGTGCACCATTAAACAGATTTTTGGTTTCTCAAATGTTTAAAGATTTGACATTGTCCCCCTAAAATATTAAGAATAGTTCAATTAACATACGTGACCCTGGAGCACAGTCATAAGCAGCACGGGTGTATTTAGCCATTGTATGAGTCAAAATTATACATTTGTAATTTATGCCAAAAATCATTAGATATTTATATCATGTTCCATGAAGATATTTGTAGCGTAAACTTAATTATTGATTAGTAATATGCATTGCTAAGAACTTCATTTGAACATCTTTAAACATGATTTTCTCAATATTTAGATTTTTTTGCACCCTCAGATTCCAGATTTTCAAATATTGTCCGATCATAACAAACCATGCATCAATGGAAATATTATTTATTCATCTTTTTCAGATGATGCATAAACCTCAATTTCAACTCTTATGACTGGTTTTGTGCTCCAGGGTCACATATATATCTGACAGATAACTCGAGACTTACTGATATAAAAATTATAATTAATTCGGCCCATTACTTGTGCACAATGCACTTTTCTTAATATTAAATCTAAAATGTGATTTAATGTCACTTTTGATAAGGATTGCATGATCTTTGAATAATATCAGGCTTTAAATGCAAAATATTACCTAGCTCCGCTAAAATATACTAAGCATATCTTTAATTAGACACTATTTCTGCACAATTAAAGTGCATTAAGTACAAAACTAGTTGTTCAGATTTAGCAGATACCAGTTTAGTATACTAAAAGTACAATTGCAGGGGATTTTATTAATGTATTTGTAATATACTCAGCATGAAATAAATATATTTTTGGGTCTAAATGCTTGTATTTAAATATTGCTCTGATGTGACGACGAAATAACTTAAAATAGTTAATTTTCAAAGAGTCAAAAATGAAGGGAACCCGCTTGAAATGAAGGATTTATTCCCCAGCAGTCAATCTTAAGATAAGATGATTTTATTAATAAAAGCATGGTTTATGATTACTGCCATACAGTGCTATTCATGTGTGGTGACTGCTAAATATGTATTTTAGGTTAGTGGCACATTTTGAGTCCTGGTTAAAGTCGGATCAGTTAAAGTTCAACTATACCGAACGGATTCGCTGAAACGGCTAATTAACTGCTGTTTCACCTCAATCAATGTCCAGGGTTTTACTAAATCACTGTACAAGTGCACACACCGTAAAACTGATTTGCTAAAGTTAATAAAAGATATCATTGGAGGATGTTTTAGTCGACATTTCACATTAATTCAGTGTAGCTGAATTCATTTATTTTCAATGCAAAGAGCATTGTTATGAAAAAATAGACATTACGTCCGATATTTTTTAAAGGGTCGTTCACACAAAACACGTTTTATATTTGACTGCATTGTTTTCCGTTGTTTTTCTGTGTGAACACGCACTTGATCAGGGGTCGGCATCTCTTTCATCCCTCTGTAACGTGGGTGTACCATACGCAGGGGAGGTGTCACCCCGACTTTTAATACTTTTTCTAGGTCAAGTGTGTTAAAGTAGAGGTTTTCATGGGCCAATGTGAGTAAATCTAAGTTTAAATTAAAAGAGAAAAGATAGTCACGTCGTTTTGGATACGTTTTATTCATCCAACATGATGTGAACATCCTGAACACTGAACACTATCACGCGCTGTATGTTTCATTCATCCTCGAAGACAGAGGGTGCTCTCGCAGAAATCCAAAACGGACTCATATGAGAAGTAATAGTGACGTTTGACAGGCATCACGCTATCGCTGTAGCTAAGCTGAATCACAAGCATGAAACTTAACTGATGAGACGGAAGGCGATATGGTTTTTGTGTTTTTCAAGTCTTCTCCAGGTAATAAATATGAATGATACAATGTGACCCTGGAACACAAAATCAGTCTTAAGTACGGTGGCCGAAAGAGCTCAACGCGCTGCAAATAGAAAAAACACCTGCAAATTAAGAAAACATCTTTCAGCAATTTTACAACACACGCGCTGCAAATGCTCACAGCACAACCCAAAAAGCACGCTGCAAATAAAATGTATTTGGTTGTGTTGAGAGCATTTGCACCATCTGCTGTCAAAATGATGAAAGTTGTTTTCTTAATTTACAGAGTGTTTATGCTTAACTGTCAATAAGTTAAGTGTCAATTTTTCATAACGAAAAATGATACAATTTTACGAAATTGAGATGTATACATCATCTGAAAGCTGAATAAATAAACTTTCCATTGATGTATGGTTTGTTATGATCGGACAATATTTGAAAATATGGAATCTGAGCGTGCAAAAAAAATCAAATATTGAGAAAATCATCTTTAAATTTGTTCAAATTAAGTTTCTTAGCAATGCATATTAATAATCAATAATTAAGTTTTGATATATTTATGGTACAAATATCTTCATGGAACATGATCTTAATATCTAATGATTTTTGGCATAAAAGAAAAATCTATAATTTTGACCTATACAGTGTATTGTTGGCTATTTCTACAAATATACCTGTGCTGCTTATGACTGCGTCTGTGCTCCAGGGACACAAATGAGGACAATAGAAGCAATCAGACCAACTAGAGAGCAACAGTATATAAGTGTATACAAGTCTCAGTCTAGAATAGAATAGAGTGGAATAGAATAGAATAGATTGGAATAGAATAGAACAGAATTGATTGGAATAGAATAGAATAGAGTGGAATAGAATAGAATAGAGTGGAATAGAGTAGAATAGAATAGAGTGGAATAGAGTAAAATAGAATAGAATAGAGTGGAATAGAGTAGAATATAATATGAGTGGAATAGAGTAGAATATAATATAATAGAGTGGAATAGAGTAGAATACAATAGAATAGAGTGGAATAGAATAGAAAAGAGTGGAATAGAATAGAGTTGAATAGAATAGAGTGGAATAGAATAGAGTTGAATAGAGTAGAATATAATATAATAGAATAGAGTGGACTAGAGTAGAATAGAATAGAGTGGAATAGAATAGAACAGAGTGGAATAGAGTAGAATAGAATGGAATAGAGTGGAATAGAGTAGAATATAATATAATAGAGTGGAATAGAATATAACAGAGTGGAATAGAGTAGAATAGAATAGAACAGAGTGGAATAGAGTAGAATAGAATATATAATAGAATAGAGTGGAATAGAATAGAGTGGAATAGAATAGGTAAGTGTTAATATTAGTAGGTTAGGTGCTGGTGAAAAGATGTCTTTATTTGTTTTTGAAAAGCGGCCAAGGACTCAGCAGATCGAAGAGTGATTTGGTACCTCTTTGGGGCACCACAAGACGTCGTTCCTTGCAGAGCACATGCTTCTGGAGGGTGCATAAGTTTGCACTAGCGAGTTTAGGTATATTGGTGCAGCGCCAGATGTTGTCTTGTAGGCTAACATCAGTACCTTGAATTTGATGCGTGTGGCTACGGGTAGCCAATGTAACCTGATGAAGAGAGGCATAACGAGAGCTTTTTTCGGCTCGTTAAAGACCAGTCTCGCTGCTGCATTCTGGATCAGTTGCAGAGGCTTGATAGTACATGAGGGAAGGCTCTCAGTTAGTCTAGAGTCGTGCGACTCGCTCTGACAAGAAGGGTCTAATCTTCCTAATGTTGTATAAGGCAAATCTGCAGGACCGGGCCGTAGTGGCAATGCAGTCTGTGAAGCTTCAACTCAAAGGCTGTCCTGGAAAGAGTTATGGTTGACGAACCCAGCCGTATAGAGAAGTTGTGGTGAAGTGAAGGGTTGGCTGAGACCACGAGGAGTTCGGTCTTAGTAAGGTTGAGCTGAATGTGATGGTTCTTCATCCAGCTAGAAATGTCACTCAGACAGGCTGTAATGCAAACAGCTACCATCGGATCATCAGGATGGAATGAGAAGTAGAGTTGAGTGTCATCAGGAATAGCAGTGATAAGAAAAAACATGCTTCTGAATGACCGATCCTAATGACGACATGTAGAAGAGAAGCGGTCCAAGCACTGAGCCTTGAGGAACCTCACTCCTCCAAGGACCTACCTGAGAGGTAAGACTCGAACCACAGGAGCGTGGTACCAAAGATGCACATCTTTATGAGCGTGGACAGGAGGATCTGGTGGTTAACGTGTCAAAAGCAGCAGACAGATCCAGCAAGATGAGTATTGAGGATTTGTAAGCTGGTGAGTTCAGTCTCAGCGCCTCAGTAACCGAGAGCAGGGTTACGTCTTCCCTCTGAGGCTGTGTTATGATCTATATGACCTTATTATATTTATTGTGAGTATTATTATTGCTGATCATTATTGTTGTGCTATGATATTGTAATATTAACCATTATATAATAAGAGGAGCATGGAAAGGTTTATGAAAGTGTCACTCCACAATACAATAGCAAAATATATAAATATGTATAGTATTTTTAAGTTACATTAATCAGTGTTCCTTCCTAAGGAAATAATATGGACCAGAAGACATTGCAATTATGATATTTAGACAGACTTAACGTTCCAGATCTATACTTGTGCTCTTATTATTTAAGTTATTTTGCTTTAATGTCAATAAACATGTGCAAACAATATACTTGCTCGTGGGAACTTATTTTGATGTTAATTACATATACTTACAAATTCATCATTATCATGTTGATATGCTATGGTACTATAACACTGTTAAGATAAACATGTCTTCTAGTATCTTCAATTGTTGTGTATACCGAGCTGCAGCGGACACATTTGTGAACGACTTCACTTTGGACCCATTGTCTCTTTAATACCTCGTGTTGGCCTTACATTTTTATCACACCCACCGAACAAAAAAAACATATATCGTTGCACAATGTTTCCAGGAAACATGTCGTTCAAACCGGAAACCATAACAAAACGTCTGAGCTTGAACGTGCCCCTGGTTTCCTGAACACTCCCCCTATTAGCCATTGGTCGGAGACACAGATAGCCCCGCCTCTAAACTCACGCTATTGGCTGAGCTGGTGTTACTGGGAGAGACTCTTCAGAATCATTTACTTTGACTCCCTAGCAACCACCAAAAGCCTATAGCCTATACTGAGCCTATACTGCGCAAAAGTTTGGAATAATTCAGATTTGATAATGTTTCTGAAAGAAGCTCTCCAAGGCTGTATTTAATTGATCAAAACTAGTGAGATATTATTACAATTTAAAACAGCTGTTTCCGGTGTGAATGTGATCAAAGCTGAGTTTACATCCGCTATTGATGATTCATGTTTATGCGGAAATATTTGTGAAGATTGTTTATTATTTTATTGATCAAGGATGTATTCAAATGATCAAAAGTGCCAGTAAAGGCATTTAGAATGCTATATTGAAAGTTATTTTGAGCGTTCTATTCATCTGTGAATCCTGAAAAATAAAATGCATCACGGTTTAAACAAAAATATTAATGTTTTTAACATTGATAATAATCAGAAATGTTTCTTGAGCATATTATTATGATTTCTGAAGATCATGTGACACTGAAGACTGGAGTAATGATGCTGAAAATACAGCTTTGATCACAGAAATAAATTACAGTTTAACACACATTCACATAGAAAACAGCTGTTTTACAATATAATAATATTTAGCAATTTTTGCAGCATTTTTTGATTAAATAAGTGCAGCTTCGGTGCATGAGCAGAAGAGACGTCTTTCAAAAACATGTAAAAATACCAAACTATTGACCTGCAGTGTGTGCATGAAATAACAATAGTGATAAATTAAAGAAGGAAATATACACCGTGTTGCTTCACAGCATCATAAAAGGGCATACAGTAATAAAAGCTGGATTGTAGATGATGAATATTCACGTTTCTCAAGAGCCCCATCTTCTGGTTTTCCTCTAAAACAACCACACACTTCACACAAGCTCTCGTGTTAACAGCTTTGCTTCATGAAGAAGTTAATCTCTTTCTTGACTAATCCAATGTTTTGAGGTCAGAATTACAGAACTAACCTTATTTAGTTTAGTTTAATCTCAAAGGAATTCAATAAAACCTGGTCTCATATGCAACACATTTACTGATGCACACAGCCTGCTTGTGAAAGTGTGAGTTATCATTTGTGTATAAGCACATCTAACATGCTGGATGCACAAGATAAAAGGAACGGAAATATTCCACGAGCTGGGAATTAATTGCACGCTGAACCGGTCAGTTGTCAAGCGATGCTGTAATTAGGCCCCCTGTGATTAAAGCACAAGCTGAATTTAATCACACCTGAATCAGGAACACATCAGTTTGCTTGCATTTTGAAATCAAATCTATACTGTACATAACTGTATTCTCAAATCCAAACGAGTAGGTCAAGCTCATTATACACAATTATTAGGAAAGTTGATATTCTGGTCATATTTATTTCCAAGCACATAAGTGTCCCTGGAGCACAAAAGCAGTCATAAGCAGCGCAGATTTATAGCCAACAATACATTATACATTTGTCTTTTATGCCAAAAAATCAATCATGTTCCATGAAGATATTTGCACCGTAAATATATCAAAACTTAACTTTTGATTAGTAATATGCATGTCTAAGAACTTCATTTGAACACTTTAAAGATGACTTTCTCAATATTTAGATTTTTTTGCATCCTCAGATTCTATATTTACAAATATTGCCCAAACCATACATCAATGGAGATATTATTTATTCAGCTTTTAGATGATTCATAATTCCGAAAATTGACTCTTATGACTGGTTTTGTGTTCGAGGGTCACATTTGACCAATTCCAAATCTCAATATCTGCTATTGATATTGTATTTAATAATTTATGAAGGATGTATAATTTTCCATGAAGGCTGGAAGTGAAAAAAACTCCTTATGTGTGCAGAAATAGCATGCATGTTTTCTTTTAAACCATAAATACTAATTTAAATGATTAAATGCCCCTGAGATGCATGCAATAATAGAATCAGCAAAGTTAAGGCATGACCTAACGGTCACACAAAACACCTGAATATAAGGAGCTTTTGACCTTCATATATCACTTATAAATTATTAAATAAACCAATGGTAGTTATTAAGATTGATGTGGTTTGGAATTGATAAAATGTTCTTGGAATAAAAATATGACTAGAATATCAACTTCTGCACACGGTGTAGTTTGCTTTCTATGGCTGATTCGACTTAAGGATTTCTATTTGCCAGGATTATCTAGAACATCTCTCATCTATTGCAACAGCTCTTATCAGCATCTTAGAGATTGTCCAAATCACTGAACACATTAAATGCACTGGCAACTTTATTTAGCAGAACCTTCCACACCTCAGCAGCTTTGTAGCACAAAGCAGAACTGATGATGAAAGACTATAACTTGCAATTCTGAGATTATGTCTCACAACTGAATTTATATTTCACAATTTAGATTTTTTTTCTCGAAATTCTGAGTTTATATCTCACAATTTACATTTTATTTGACTTTTTCCTCGTAATTGAATTACAATTTTGCAATTGAGTTTTTACTCGCAATTTTGAGTTTATATTTGTGACAATTCTGACTTTTCTTGCAATTTAATTTATATTTCTCAGTTTAGATTTTTCAGAATTTAGATTTTTTTTTCTTGCAATTCTGACTTTTTTTCTCACAATTCTGACTTTTTTCCTTGCTATTTAATTTATATTTCACTTATTTTTTCTCTCTCAATTCTGAGTTTATATTTCACAATTGAATTTATATTTCACAATTTTGATTTTGAGTTTATATCTTGCAGTTCTAAATTTCTTCTCGTAATTCTGACTTTTTTCTCGCAATTTAATTTAAATTTCACATATTATATTTTGCTCGCAATTCTGAGTTTATATTTCGCAACTTTTTTTTTTTTTTTTTTTATTCTGACTTTACTCTCAATTCAGATTTCCTTATAAATCCAGCGTTATATTACACAATTCTTTTTTTCTCAGAATTCAAAATGTATCCCTCACAATTAAACATTTCTTGCATCTCTTACGTTTAATCTACAATGAATTGTTTCTCAGAATTGTTTAAAATTGTCTTGTAAATGTTGATGTTTGTCCTTTCATCAGTGATTTGTCCATAAGTCTTTGAGCTTTGGAATGCGGTTGATCTGCTCATATTGAACTCAGCGTGAGGTTTGCTCTAGGGATTGTGTTTTCCAGCGAGAGAATTCATTTTGGCAGCTGTAAGCAGTTTTTTTTTTCACGCTAAGGAGACTTCAGTGACCTTATCTCCACGGGAGGTGCCTATGATGAAAACTATTTAACACGCCACACCAGCGACGAAGCTCCTCGTACCAAAGCAAAGCTCTCGATATGGTAAGTCAATCCTTTTCCTTACTCTGAGAATAAGACTAAGACTCTGTTTGCTCTCCACAGAACAGCATTCTTGTCTGTCTTCTTCTATGCTTGAGTGCCTTCAGATGTCTATTTGCTCACCAGCTGACTATGTACAGCCAGTGCAAACCCTTACTCTGAGAATAAGACTAAGACTCTGTTTGCTCTCCACAGATGAACAGCATTTTTATTCTTTATGAAATTATGCTGACTCAATATGTGAAGAATTTATCGAGGTATTTCTTTATTTTATTGTGGATGTTATGAAAATATCTATCTGCACTAATACAGTTAAGGATTGCATTGCATTACATCTCTGTGTCCAAACATCCATCTGCTCCAGTGACTCGTTATTGATGCATCTTATCTCTGCAGAAATGCTGTATATTGTAGAAAATGCAGTTGTTTATTTGAGCTCAGATAAGACGCCTCTATTTATTGATGAAGAAAGAGGCTTGCACACGACACACGGACTAAAATATATTTTATTGTGGCCATGATTTAATAATTTGTCGCTTTGTTTTATGAATCCATTCCCTCGTTCTAGCTAAAACATGGCCATGAATGACTATTCCTTCCCTCGATTTAGGAAATTATTCCCTCGATTTAGGACATTGTAACCTTATTTTAGTAAAAGATTTCACAGGTTTAGTAAATAATTTCCTAATTTTTTAATCGTTACCTTATTTTTGTAAATCGTTAACTTATTTTTATTAAATTGTTTCCTATTTTTATTAAATTGTTTCCTAGTTTATTAAATTGTTACCTTATTTTAGTAAATTGTTTCCTATTTTTAGAAGTAATAAATCAGGGGAACAAACTAAATTATTTTCTAAAACGAGGAAACAAATGGTCAGTGTTGGTGTAACGAGAGTTACATAATTAGATTACTTTTTTCAAGTAACTAGTAAAGTAACACATTATTTTTTAATTTAGAAGGAAACATCTGTTATTTTGTTTCCCCATGTATCGCCCGAAAGCTCTCGTGTTGCTATGGTGACAGAAATCATAAGTACAGACGCGTT
>CM050424.1:17782061-17794296 GCA_027564155.1 Gymnocypris eckloni scoliostomus
ATATAGTAAAAAAAATATATATATATATATTTTTTTTTAAATGGATTTACCTTTAAAAAAAAATATATATATATATATATTATAATTTTCTTTTACATTTTAACGAGAAGTGTGTAAAAGCATTTATTGTGAGTGATTTGGTTCTTCGATTCAAGGTTACTATAGTTAACGGAAACTAAAGAAATGTTAAACAAACTAACAATAAATAGATAAATAAATACATATCATTACCTGAAATAATATACAAAAAATGTGCCTGAAATAAAAATTATTAAATCATTTTAATTTAGTATAATATGATGTACTAAAATAACTAAAAATAAAATAATGTTTTTATAATAAAAAAAAAAATGATAGAAACTATATATAAATAAACTGTACATACTATGAAAAATTACAAAGAATATACAATCAAATTCTTAAAATTAAAATAGAAAATATAGAAATAAAAAAATTATTTTGAAAAACTATAATATTACTAAACAAACAATAAATAAGCAAATAAAGTTCATTACCTGAAATAATTTTTATTTTTTTTTGCCTGAAATGAAAATAAATAAATAATTTTAATTCAGTATAATATGATGTACTAAAATAATAATAAAAAATAAAAAAATGAATAAAAAAATAAAATGATATAAATACTGTACATACTATGGAAAATAAAATAGAAATACAACTAAATTCTTAAAACTATTAAAATAAAATTAAAATAGAAAATATAGAAATAAAAAATATTCAATATTGTTTTTAGCTATAATATTATTTCAATGCTAAATTACTGCAACACTAATTCGATTCCCGTGAAATTAACAAGAATGGATAGAAATGAACACATCTGCTAAATGCGTAAATGTAAAGAGTTTAGCTGAGAAACTGATATGAATTAAATTAGTTTAGTTCAGCAGCCTTTAACCATGAAATATGAGGTCAAACGGACAAGTTAACAATTCTTTCCTCAGCTCAAAACTCCAAAGTGACTTGCAGCACAATATATGAAGAGCGTGCCCCGTGTAATCGCCGCTTCATGTGTGATCGGAGAAGTGTTTTG
This sequence comes from Gymnocypris eckloni scoliostomus, assembly GCA_027564155.1. Lineage (NCBI taxonomy): Eukaryota > Metazoa > Chordata > Actinopteri > Cypriniformes > Cyprinidae > Gymnocypris > Gymnocypris eckloni. Next base: position 17,783,113 of record CM050424.1, read on the forward strand.
GGTTTAGACGCACATGTTTCTCTTCTCTGACGCAGGTCGAGGGACCCAAGAAGGATTTGCACTCTGGGCTTTATGGAGGAACCGTAATCGAGCCGATGACGGACCTGATCGGCATCTTAGGTGCTCGTTAACACTTGTGCATCAATTACACAAACTTACACGGGTCCACAGAGGGCCAAAAGATCCAGGTCCATGAACCGTGATAATCATGTGAAGCACAGACGTGCGTTTGGTCTCACTTTAAAGAAGGTCCTTGGAAGATTATTGCTGAAGATTTAAACCAAAAAAGTTACAGAGGTTTACGTTTATGAAAATTATCAGTGAGCAATATTAAAACACGTTGAATGCAAAAAATGCTCATAAATCCAAACAAGATGTGTTTCATATTTAAAGTTGATATCGCAAAAAATGAGCTTTTAGTAAGATTATGTTTGGATGCGATACCCAACTTTCCCGTTAGACTCACGAACACAGTTTATGATTCACAGTACAGTATCATTTATTAAACTATCTCTATAATACAGCAAAAGCAGAAAACAGGGAAATGTGAGTATTTGCTTTAAAGGCCAGATCTGAGAAAATAACTACTTATGCTAAATTAAAAACTAAAAATAATAATTCTGAAGCCATGCCAACAGAACGAAAGCTTATTAATAAAGAAAGCATCGTTTTATAGTTAAATAGCTCGTTGCTGTTTTAATGGGCTTCTATGAGGATATTCTCGTCTTTGAGGTCCTGAGAGGAACTATTTTTTAGTGTAAAATAGATTTATTAAAAGGCAGTAATTGATTAAATAAAATACACTGAAAGGACAAAAGTGTCGCAGACGGGTTAAAGCATTCGGCTCAATACGGCTCCAGATGTTTTTATGAAAAACGGTATTTTTGTTCCTCAGATAAACTCATCAGCCCCAGCGGGAAGATCCTGATCCCCGGCGTTAGAGAAGCGGTCGCACATCTGTCTGACGAAGAGTGGAAGATGTACCAAGACATCGAGTTCGACCTGGAGAGCTTCAAGGACGACATCGGCCTGAGTGAACTCATGTACAGCAACAAGGCAAGGAACACCACTTAAAGAGACAGTACACAGAAAAACTCATTCGCTCAGCCTCGTGTTGGTCGTGTTTGTTCTGCTTGATATTCTGAAGAACAGCCTGGTTATGAACTTTCTTCAAAATATTCATCAGAACAAACACATTCATACAGGTTTGGACTTACTTGAGAATTTTCATTTTAAGGTGTACTGTCTCTTTAAAAAACCGCTCTCGAGTCATACACAGTACAAAATAAATCTATAAAATAACTGAAAAAGCTCATTACACATGGCATTATCCATTAACTTTACCGCCATTTCTACTTCAACTCTAAAACACAATAGACTGAGAGATGTGTGCAAGGAATTCTGCTTTATATTCTTTAAAAGCAACAAGGCAAGGAACACCACTTAAAGAGACAGTACACACAAAAACTCATTCGCTCAGCCTCATGTAGGTCGTGTTTGTTCTGCTGAACACGAAGGAAGTTATTCTGAAGAACAGCCTGGTTATGAACTTTCTTCAGAATATTCATCAGAACAAACACATTCATACAGGTTTGGACCTACTTGAGAATTTTCATTTTTAGGTGTACTGTTCCTTTAAGGAACAGCTCTGGAGTCATACACTGGAAAAAGAGGACGCCTGTTTTTTAAGGATTAGCTCCTCACTTACTCCGTATTCAAGCGTTGTGCAAGCAAACCCGTGTTTTTCCCCTTCTTGGCTCCATCAGGTGGATCTTCTCGCTCATCGCTGGCGTCACCCGACCGTGTCGATCCACGGCATCGAGGGCGCTTTCTCCGCGCCGGGCACCAAGACGGTCATCCCGGCCAAAGTCATCGCCAAGTTCTCCATCCGCCAGGTTCCTAACATGGAACCAGCCGTGGTGCAACAACAGGTCAAGCTCAGTTTAATGTGTAGAAATTAGGGATGGGACATATTTGGGCCCTGGAGCACAAAAGCAGTCTTAAGTATATTTGTAGCAATAGCCATTGTATGGGTCAAAATTATACATTTTTATTTTATGCCAAAAATCATTAGTTATTAAGATCATGTTCCATGAAGATATTTGTACCGTAAATATATCAAAACCTAATTTTTGATTAGTAATATGCATTGCTAAGAACTTCATTTAAACAACTTTAAAGATGATTTTCTCAATATTTAGATTTTTTTGCACCCTCAGATTTTCAATCTGATGATTTTCAATCAATGGAAAGATTATTTATTCAGCTTTCAGATAATGCATACATCTCAATTTCACAAAAATTGACGCTTATGTCTAGTTTTGTGCTCCAGGGTTCACATAAACCAGTAAAAATTCCCCCTAGAATAATAATTAGTCTCCCTGCGATAATAACAACGATAAAGTCTAGTTTTGGCTCCCGAAGGCAGACGTGAAATTAAGGAGTTTATTGCTTTTATAATCGTTAACTGGTTTGGGCTTTACAGTGCACAAACAATCAGGCGATTAATAAACATACTACAGTATCATTTTGCATGCGTGTATGAGCCAACAAAGATGTCATTTATTGACATTGAAATTATCTTCTTTTTGTGACCAGACGTGGTTTCATATCACAGAATGATAGTATTATATACACGTCGATTAGCATTGATTATAAATATACTTTCCTTGTCTAAAAAGATTGCTTGAATCCATATGTTTGGTGCAATCGTATGTTTATAGTCTTCATGTTAGAATGTCTCTGTCTGCGTAGTGCATTAAATTCAGTGATAACTGGATGGCTTTGTCTATATATTGATTTAATTAAGCATCGCTGGTGCTATTAATTCTACGATGCATGTGGAGTTTCTGCGCAAGAGCGCCCTCTGGCTTCCAGTATGAATTATACTGTTATTTAAAGCACATATCGCACTAGTAGAAATGGCTGTTCATGTTATAACCGGTGCTTTTTAACCCCAGGTGTCTGATTATTTACACTCGGTGTTTGCGAAGCGCAAGAGTCCCAACAAACTCAACATCACGATGGTCATCGGAGCCAAACCTTGGCTGGCCGATCCCAAACACCCGCTGTATGAAGCCGGGAGAGCAGCGGTCAAGAGAGGTCCACACACTTCACTTCTGCTCTGAATCACAGTCTCACCTATTAAACGAGTCATATGACGATGCTGAAACCAACATTATTTGGTGTAATGCAATGTGTCTACGTGGTTCAAAAAACATATTTTCCCACATACTGTACATTATTATTGCTCCTTTCTAAAACACGCCAATTGTTCCAAAGCGCATCGATCTGAGAAGCGAGGCGTGCTCTGATTGGCCGGTTATCCGGTGCGTTGTGATTGGCCGAATACCTCAAGCGTAACAAATGTTACAGCTCAAGGTTCTTTTATTCGTCACATACTCAATTATACAGAATATAATCAGTAGTGAAATGTAAATAATACGGCTCTTACCATATTGTGTGCCGACGAGACAAAAACAATAAAACCCGTTATAAACGAGGCATTTGTTGCATCCAGTGAGGATATAATTACTGATTATAATGACTTATACTGTCTTCTAAACATGACCATGTCTGCATTTGTGATCGGAGAAACGACTCACTACTCTACACCGCTCAAAACTCATGTCTGAATCGTCAAATCTTTAAATATGAAATCATACGTACAGGCTGTGCTCCACTTTATAGAAACAGTCTTTGAGCACAGACGCATTGTAGGCTACTCTTCTAGTTTCAGGACACAGTCCTGCGTTAAATACGCTGTACACGGTCTAATATTTGGGTTGAAGTGTTCTGGGACAGTGTTGTGAACACAACTGAACCACTGATTTATAGCTGTGTCCTCTTTTGGAAGCACAAACAAAGTAATTTCTCTTTCACAACGAAACACGGCGTCCGACAGCCAGAATAATAGCTCCGCCCTCTTTCGTTGCGTGCACATTTGGGGCGGAGTTATGCAAATCTCCCCACACAGTGATGCAGACATGTGTGTGTGTGTGTGGGGGGGGGGGTTTAAATGAGCCATTTTAGGAGGGCGTGGTCGAGTCTTAACTTTGATAAAGAATAGAATTGAATGAAAACGTGAAATCGCATCATATGACCCCTTTATGTTTTTTTGCATTGCAAATGATGCAATTACTTAGTCTCTAACTTTTGTATTTTGTTCTGAATTAATTTTTTTTTTAATACTTGCAAATAATTTAGAACTTGTTTAATAATCTATTTGATTTTAAACAAACCAAGTTGCATAAGAAGAAAAAATGCATGGATGCATAAACCCTTCTGGACCGGCTAAAAATACAATTATGCCAATTAGTATCATCCTAATTGTTTTATGGGAGCATAGATTGAAGTCAGACCAGTCAAGTTCTTCCACACGGACTGAATCATCATTTCTCTTTGATTCTTGTCTTATACACAGAGACACTGTCATGTTAGAATAGAAAAGAGTTCTGTCCAAACTGTTGCTATACAATTAGATTCCCTAGAATATCATTATATGCTTAAACATTAAGATTTACACTCATGGAGATTACTAAAGTAGTCAAACCTTCCATAAGAAGGGGTGCCAATACTTTTGTCCATATAGTGTATTTCAGCTAGTCACCACACTGTTGTTCCTCTCTGGATCTTCTGCTTTGAGCTTGCTTGGAGTCTAGAAAGCTCCAGAAGACGCAGGATTGATAAGAGACGCTGTGTGTCTCGTAGTGTTTTCCGTGGAGCCGGACCTGATCCGTGAAGGAGGCACGATCCCCATCGCCAGAACCTTCCAGGACGTCACAGGCAAGAGCATCATCATGCTGCCCATCGGAGGCTTCGACGACGGCCTGCATTCACAGAACGAGAAGATCAGCAGGTCCCTGGAGCTTCTGGGGTCTGTTGGGGTGCCATGCAGACTCACTGTTTAACGTCTTATCTTTCAGATACAACTACATCGAGGGAACCAAGCTGTTCATCGCATACCTGCATGAAGTGTCTCAGATCAAGAAGTAGGCCACTGATGAGAAGATCTGCTGCTAAACAAATATCTCCATTACTAACAGTTATATTTCTCTCATATTGTGACATATTAATGATGCTCGGACAAATTAAACCAGTGTTTTGCAATGCATGTGCAGTGGTGGCTTTATTTGAAATTTGTGTTTATTTGCATTAACTCGAGAGACTTGGTTATGTCTAGTGACTTTTATTTTGTAATTGTGCGTTCAGAAAATGCCTTGAGACGATGTTATGGTTGCCAGATATTCGGTAAAAGTCATAAATGTTCAAAACATAATTGAGTTGTGTTCTCATAAATACATTGTTTATTGTAATCGATGTGAATCTAATCATTTAAAGTGCATGTTTTTAAATTAATGCAATTAAAAAAACATGTATTATTTATATTGCGAACACAGCATGATTACATATAATTAATACATCAAATTAATAAGTGTAATAATACACAATACCAGTTTTCGTACGGTAAGATTTTTAACGTTTTTAGCGAATTATCTTCTTCTCACTAAGCCTGCGGTTATTTGATCATAAATACAGCAAAGCAATAATATTGTGAAATATTTTTACTATTAAAACAACTGCTTTCTATTTTAATATATTTTAAAATGTAATTTATTTTTGTGATTTCAAAGCTGCATATTTACTCCAGTCACGTGTTCCTTTAGAAACCATTCTAATATTATGATTTTCTGCTTAAAAAAAAGATTATGATGATTATGATTATGATTATTATTATCTTGAAAACAGCTGAGTATAATTTTTCAGGTTTCTTTGATGAATAGAAAGTTAAAAACAGCATTTATATGAATTTTGTAACATTATAAAAGACTTTATCATCACTTTTTGTGGATTTAAAGTCTGAGAGAGAGAGAGAGAGAGAGAGAGAGAGAGAGAGAGAGAGAGAGATAGAGAGATAGATAGATAGATAGATAGATAGATAGATAGATAGATAGATAGATAGATAGATAGAAGGGTATTCTGGGTGTTTGCTTCATCATAATAAATGTTTCTTGATCAATATATTATTATGATTTCTGAAGATCATGTGACACTGAAGACTGGAGTAATGATGCTGGGCTGCATCACATAAATAAATTACACTTTTACACATATTCATATAGAAAATATATTTTATAAATAGTACAACATATTTCACAATATTACTGCTTTGCTGTATTTTGGATCAAATAAATGCAGGATTGATGAGCAGAAGAGAATTGTTCAAAAACATTAAAAATCTTACTGTTCAAAAACTTTTGACTGGTAGTGTATATAAACGAATAATTATGATAAAACATAATAATATCGAAAGTGTCCGTATGTAGTTTCGCTAAAGACGAAGGAGCGCTCCGCTGCATTTCCGCGGATCTGGCAACCAACTCTGCGCTCAGTCACGGAAGCTGGTTAGTAATGTTACTCACCAATACTTCATCACAACTAGTCCTTTACTAGCTGCAGGCATTGCTCGGCGGATAGTTAAAGCATTGGCATCGATTACTGAAAGCACGGGTGGGTTTGCAGCGTAGATATCGCGTTACCGAGCTGCGCAGAGAAAAGGCCAGACCGACCCTGAGGTAAGACGATATCACTCACACTTCACTGATATGAGTTTATTTCAAAACAAATCTCGCTTTAAACAATCTGTAATAAGCAGTAAGTGTGCTGACTGCTGTCAGAAGTGTCTGGTTTTGTGTGAATGTGCAGTTCTGAGGTGGCGCTAGTCGGCTAATGCTAATTGTTTATGTTTTGGTGATGCGTCAAATCAGCTGACAGTCAAATTAATCACATTTTAATTCAGTTAAATACATTTATATGCTGTACACTCACTTATTATAAAGGTATGGTAAGCTACTATCAAAAGGAGCATATTGTGGATATCTCTATAATGTGTAGTGCTTTAATAATTCCTCAATAATTCGTTAAAAGTGATGTTTAAGGAAAAACACTGCAGCTGAACGGGACACAAATTAATTAATAAATCTCACCATACTGATTTTTTACAATATTGCAGACGATTTTAGTTTACAGATGTTGTTTAAATATATAAATAACTCCATATCTAATTAAATATGCATAGATTTACGGAACAGAAATCTGAATATTGTATAAAATCAGGTTAAGTATTTGTTTTTTTGAATGAATAATTGATTTTTTATCACTCCATAAATCAGAAAATACTGTCAACAGACAAACACACACATTTCTCCATGTTTTTTAAGGAGTAAATGTCATGTAAATGATATATGAACAAATATATTCGGAATATAGAGATGAATAAAAGTGTAAAGTTTGGTGTGTGTAAGAGAAGATTTAATAAATATGGATTGGAAATTAAATCTAATGGCGCAAAAAGATCAAGTGCATCACAATAAACCTTAAATGTGTATTTTGGATGTTTTATTTGCAGTAGTCTGATGGTATGTAAGCAAAATATCACTTCATAAATTAGAAAATACTGTCAACAACTATAAGCGCGTGTTAATATTTCCGCATGTAAGTGAGACCAATTTTAAAGAAATGCATTTGCAACTCTACAGAATTAAATCATGTATTTTACACCAAAATGCATGTTTTATTCCACAAGTCAAAAACAAAAATATAGCATTAAAATGACAAATGCATGAAAAAGCAATGATTTGCCTCTAGTGTCTGAACTTGGATCTAACACAAAAACTGCTGGTAAAATCAAACCCGTAGTCGTTATACAGATGCATTGACAATAATTAAGTGCTAACTAACCTCATCTTGTGTTGTTCTGTTTGTGTTCAGCGCTCCGGAAGCTCGGCCTCTCCGAGAGGCTTGTATTGCACAGATGATCACAGATCTCTGGCGCTCTGATGACGTGCTGTGAGACCATGTCCCTGCGGAACGTCACCAGTGATCTCCTGCACCGCCAGATCCGGGTGAGCAGCGCTCATCAGCGCTTGATCTCAGAGCAGCAGACGTCAGACACGGTCCAGTCTAAAAGCCTGGTTCAGTCACATGTACAACGATACACAATAAAGCGCTATATGAATGCAACATTCATAAGACGACCCCCATTTTTCTAGATGTACCTTTTGGAAAAAGGCTTTGTGAAAACCCAAAATTGAAGTCATTGTTCACTCATCCTCATGTCGTTATGAACCCGTAATGAACATTAAAGGACAACGTCTGACGAATCTACAACCAGTTTTGCTGTGTAAAGCAGTCTCAGCAGCACAAGTGTGTGTAACGCTCTCATATCGTGTGTGTGTGTCTCTCTGTGTGTGTGTGTCTCTCTGTGTGTGTGTGTGTGTGTGTGTGTTTGTCTGTGTGTGTGTGTCTCTGTGTGTGTGTGTGTCTCTCTGTGTGTGTGTGTCTCTCTCTGTGTGTGTGTGTGTCTCTCTCTGTGTGTGTGTGTCTCTCTGTGTGTGTGTGTCTCTCTCTCTGTGTGTGTGTGTGTGTGTGTGTGTATCTCTGTGTGTGTGTGTGTGTGTGTGCAGGAGAAACGGGCTCTGGACTTCCAGAGACACTATCATGTGACCGACCCGTTTATAAAGCGTCTGGGGCTGGAGGCTGAACTACAGGTGATTGATGAATGATTGTGTTAACCCAGTGTTCATGTCTCGTCACGCCCGTATAGGAACAAAACAGTGTTTTCCTCCATTGCACATCAGTTAGTTGTACCAGGTTTGTACCGAGCCCCTTGTAAAGTGACCTTACACATCATGCATACTATAAACAAGCAAGCAGATGAGCTCAGTATATCAATGCAACACGGTTTCGCCTTGAAAGCCATTATAAAGAAAACGATTCATATGACTTACAGAGATATACAGTACATGTGTGCATGTACAGACAAAACAGTGAGCCCAGAATACGAGTTTAACATTAAACATTTTCCCCTTGAAAAGCATTCTAAATAATGTTTTGGGTTAACCTGCTTGCTTGTATATAGTATGTTTTATTAATAAACTGCATACTAAATTTGATCCTCCACTGTCACCTTCCTAATGCATTAAATCATTTTCACGATAAGCATGTTAGATTGTGCTACTGTGTTTAGTGTGCTGTCAAACGATTAATCGTTTTCATTTACATAATAAATATATGTGTACTGTTTATTTATTATGTATGTATAAATACACACAGATACAGTATATATATTGAAAAATGTATATTATATAAATATATTTAATATAAACATAACATATTTTTCTTAAATATACATGCATGTTGTATTTAATATACACCGTATACACTCAGATATTATGTAAACAAAAACTTTTATTTTGGATGCGATGTATAGCGATTAATTTTTTGACAGCACTAATATATATATATATACATATATATGTGTGTGTTTTTATTAATTTCGATTTTTTTTTTTTTTATACATTTAAAAAATATATATTTCATTTAGCATAATTGTTGTATTATTTCTAGTCAAAATTATTAATATTTTTTTATGATTTAAATTTTAGTTTCAGTTTACTATAATAACCCTGTGTTATGTATGTTTTGCCCTCCAGAGAAAGGACTAAAAGCTATGAAAATATTTATCAGTATTATATTAATAGCAGACTTTTTTTAAACTGAATTAATTTTCCCCGAGGCCCACTTATAATTTTTGCACTAAAAATATAATTCATGACAACTCATGCCAACAACGTGCATCTATGTAAACGCCTCCTCCCGTGTGAAGTAACAATACTTTGCTTACTTTAGTATCAATAAATGTTCTTTTGAGGAAGTATTGTATCTTACATACGTTGTAATCTCTGTGTTTTCAGGGTCACTCTGGCTGCGTCAACTGCCTGGAGTGGAATGAGAGAGGAGAGTAAGTTCAGTGCTCTTCACGTCTCCGTGTCTCTTCATAAACTCACTGGGTTTGTTCTTTCCAGTCTCCTGGCCTCGGGTTCGGATGACCAGCACGCCATCATCTGGGATCCCTTCCGACACACCAAGCTCATCAGTATGCACACTGGACACGCAGCCAACATCTTCTCAGTGAAGGTGAAGTCAAGGTTTTTCACTCTGTGCATCTAGTAAACATGCCAGAATGTGCGCTCATCCGTGAACCGTGTGTGTTTACAGTTCCTCCCTCACTCCGGGACCGGATCTTAATCACAGGAGCCGCCGACACCAAGGTGCATGTGCACGACGGCGTGACGGTGAAGGAGACCATTCACATGTTCTCAGACCACACTAACGCGTCAACGCATCGCGACGGCTCCCATGTGGCCCAACACCTTCTGGAGCGCGGCGGAGGACGGATCATCCGTACGGATGGGTTTGCCCCGCTGGTTTGGGAGGAACTGCACGGCTTGCATATCGAATCATATGTTAGATTAAAATAAATAAATGCTGCTGCGATAATCGCGATATAACCTTGTGCGATTATCAAATTACAGACTGTAATTTTATTAAAATATTGTATAATATTATGCTCTGTTTTATAGTGAAACATAATTATAATTATTAATTTGCCATTGCATTTTACAGCAGTGATATATTTCTGTTAAAACACTACTACTACTATTTGTACTATTAGTCTTTTTATTATTACCATAATTATAAACACACACACACACACACATATATATATATATATATATATAATAATTATTATTAAGTACTGTCAATATGCAAATTTGTTGTTGAATTACTGGAGATACTTCAAGTATAAAAATATTTTATATACAGGGTTTGGCTGAGTTTGGAAATATAATGCATACTAGTGTTATTTTATTACTATTATGTTTTTATTAATATTTTGAATATTAAAACAATTTTTATTTTATATATATTTTTTTTTTTTATTCCAAAATATAATGTTTTATTAACTTTAAAAAAAAATGGTGCTCTTTTAATGTCTGTATAGTTTTTATTGCATTTTTGTTCAGTTTAACGAAATTTCTGCAACTAAAAATAAAATCGTAAATATTTTATATAAAGGAGTTTGGAAATCCCTGATCTATTGCATACTAGTGTTATTTTATTATCGTTAATATACTATTATAGTTTTATTAATATATTGAATATAAAAAAGTTTTTTAATTCCAAAAATATATTGAGTTTTTATTTACATTTTTATTTTATTTTAGTTAAAGTTTTAGTTATTGTTTTGTTTGTTTTATCATTTTAATATGTCTGTATAGTTTTATTGCATTTTTAGTTTTGATATTTTTGCAAACACGAAATGCTGCAACTAAAAATAAA
>CM050424.1:17794396-17816896 GCA_027564155.1 Gymnocypris eckloni scoliostomus
CGCTTTTACTAATAATGCTCATCGTTATGCAATTTAATTTGTGCTGTTGTTAACGTGATGCAGCATGCTTGAGTATATATGGGTTATTTTTATATAGTTTTTTCCCAAATATGTCTATATCGTTTTTTTTCTTCAAATTTGTCTATATATATAATTTTTTTCAAATATGTCTATATATATTTTTTTTTTCAAATATGTTCATATAGTTTTTTCAAATATATCTATATATAGTTTTTTCAAATATGTCTATATATTAGGGGTGGGCATAGATTAATTTTTTTAATCTAGATTAATCTAGATTAATTTTGGAATTAATCTAGATTAATCTAGATTAAAATGGCTCATTTGAATTCTGCCAAGGCATTCAGAATATGTGTGCTACCCAAATAATGACTAAGTAAGTCTTTGAGAAGGTTTCTCAAGCCAGGTAGCGCATTAGACCAGGGGCTCATCTCCTGTTTCCAAAATGCATCACAAACTGCTTGAGAAAGCTGTTCTACTATGATAATTGGTGATGAAAATAAACCATCAAATATGTCTATATAGTTTTTTCAAATATGTCTATATAGTTTTTCTTTTCAAATATGTCTATATATAGTTGAAATATGATATATGAGTTGTTTTTTAAATATGTCCATATGTTTTTTCAAATATGTCTATATAGCCGTCAAATATGTCCATATAGGTTTTCAAATATGTCTATATATAGTTTTTTCAAATATGCTATATAGTCAAATATGTCTATATATATAAAATATGTCTATATATTTTTTCAAATATGTCTATGTTTTTTCAAATATGTCTATATAGTTTTTTCAAATATGTCTATATAGCAAATATGTCCCAACTTTGAGAATAGATTAAATATTTTTATATCAAATATGTCTATACTATGTCTATATAGTTTTCCCCAAACTATGTCTATATATTTTTTTTTATATGTCCATATAATTTTTTCTCAAATATGTCTATATATATTTTTTTTTTCAAATATGTCCATATAGTTTTTTCAAATATGTCTATATATATTTTTATATGTCCATATAATTTTTTCAAATATGTCCATATAGTTTTTTCAAATATGTCTATATATTAGTTTTTTCAAATATGTCTATATCGTTTTTTTAAATATGTCTATATATATATTTTTTTTTTTTCAAATGTCCATATAGATTTTTTCAAATATGTCTAATATATATATATATATATTTTTTTTTTATATGTCCATATAATTTTTTCTCAAATATGTCTATATATATTTTTTTTTTTTCAAATATGTCCATATATATATTTTTTCAAATATGTCTATATAGTTTTTTCAAATATGTCTATATATAGTTTTTAAATATGTCTATATATAGTTTTTTTAAATATGTCTATATATATTTTTATTTTTTTCAAATATGTCCATATATATATTTTTTCAAATATGTCTATATAGTTTTTTCAAATATGTCTATATATATAGGTTTTTTTCAAATATGTCTATATATTTTTTTTTTTAAAATATGTCCATATAGTTTTTTCAAATATGTCTAAATATATATTTTTTTTTTTCAAATATGTCTATATAGTTTTTTTTTAAAATATGTCCATATAGTTTTTTTCAAATATGTCTATATATATTTTTTTTTCAAATATGTCTATATATATATATATATATATATATATATATATATTTTTTTTTTTTTTCAAATATGTCTATATAATTTTTCTCAAATATGTCTATATATATTTTTTTTTCAAATATGTCTATATAGTTTTTTCAAATATGTTTTTTCAAATATGTCTATATAGTTTTTTCAAATATGTCTATATATAGTTTTTTTTTTCAAATATGTCTATATATTTTTTTTCTTCAAATGTCCATATAGTTTTCTCAAATATGTCTATATATATATTTTTTTTATATGTCTATATATTTTTTTTTCAAATATATGTCTATATAGTTTTTTTTTCAAATATGTCTAAATAGTTTTTTTTTTTCTTCAAATATGTCTAAATAGTTTTTTTTTTTTTTCAAATATGTCTATATATATTTTTTTCTTCAAATATGTCTATATAGTTTTTTTCAAATATGTCTATATATATATTTTTTTCAAATATGTCCAAATATGTCTATATAGTTTTTTTCAAATATGTCTATATTTTTCAAATTTTCTATATTTTCTTCAAATATGTCTATATATTTTTTTTTCAAATATGTCCATATAGTTTTATTTTCAAATATGTCTATACATAATTTTTTTTTCAAATAGGTCTATATATAGTTTTATTTTCAAATATGTCCATATAGTTTTTTTCAAATATGTCTATATATAGTTTTATTTTCAAATATGTCCATATAGTTTTTTTCAAATATGTCTATATATAGTTTTATTTTCAAATATGTCTATATATAGTTTTTTTTTATCAAATATGTCTATTTTTTTTTTTTAAATATGTCCATATATATTTTTTCTCAAATATGTCTATATATATATAGTTTTTTTCCAAATGTCTATATAGTCTGTTTTTTTTCAAATATGTCTATATATATTTTTTTTCTCAAATATGTCCATATAGTTTTTTGCCAAATATTGTTGTCAAATTGTACTATTTTTGTTGTACATTGGATCAAATAAATGAAGGCTTTGTGAGCAACCTTTGAGAAAACATTACAAATCTTACTGTTCAAAAACTATAAAAATGCCAAGAAATATAGAGATAAAAAAAATATTTCTATAATTGTGGGAACCCCTCCTTTGATTTACATTGGTGAAAATGAAATATGTGTCCATTATTTGGATAGTAAATGTCCTTTCACTGATCATCTCATTTTTGTCACAATCACCCCCTCTAGAGGACACCGGCAGCACTGCAAACACCATAAAACAAGACATACTTCTGCAAAAATTAATCTCATAAATACCTGACGTCTGTCAGAACTTCATGAGACTGATCTTCATCAACTACACGGTTTTCACAAACATCCTGTAAAGAAAACAATATCATGAGACGGTGTTATATTTTATTTAAATAATAAAATATATATATATATATATATATATATATATATATATATATATATATATATATATATATATATATATATATATATATATATATACACACATTAAATAAAAACATATTACATATATTATTTTATATATAAACATGAGCCATTTATTTACAATGTTATACTTTATTTAAAATAAAATTGTGTGTATATATATATATATAATAAGATACAAATACATGTACAAAATGTATTAATTTAAGTATAATACATTTATTTTCAATTTGTTATATTTTATTATATATATTTATATTATATATTTTATTAAATAATAAAGCTTGACACATTAGCATGTGACATTCAGCATGTGACGTGCCTGTTTGAACTGCAAACATGAATTAGACGTTTAATCATCTTTGATGTTGGCATGACAAAAACCTGAAAGTCTGATCAGCCATAAGTGCAGGTGTAGCGCAGGTGTAACACAGGTGTAACAGTTGTAGTGCAGATGTATGGGTGTGTAACACAGGTGTAGCAAGGGTGTAGTGTAGGTGTAGTGCAGGTGTAGCGGGGGTGTAAAACAGGTGTAGGGTAAGTGTAGTGCAGGTGTAGCAGAGTGAGTAACGGATGTATTACAGGTGTAGGTGTAGGTGTAGTGCAGGTGTAGCGTGTGTGTAACACAGGTATAGAGAAGGTGTAACAAGAGTGTAGTGCAGGAGTAGCGTAGGGTATTTGTAGCGGGTGTGTAGCACAGGTATTGTGAAGGTGTAACAAGGGTGTAGTGCAGGTGTAGTGTATTTGTAACGTGTGTGTAACAGGTATAGTGAAGGTGTAACAAGGGTGTAGAGCAGGTGTAGCATAGGGTATTTGTAACGTGTGTGTAACAGGTATAGTGAAGGTGTAACAAGGGTTTAGAGCAGGTGTAGCGTAGGGTATTTGTAGCGGGTGTGTAACACAGGTATAGTGAAGGTGTAACAAGGGTGTAGAGCAGGTGAAGCATAGGGTATTTGTAACAGGTGTGTAACAGGTATAGTGAAGGTGTAACAAGGGTGTAGAGCAGGTGAAGCATAGGGTATTTGTAACGGGTGTGTAACAGTTATAGTGAAGGTGTAACAAGGGTGTAGAGCAGGTGTAGCGTAGGGTATTTGTAACGGGTGTGTAACACAGGTATAGTGAAGGTGTAACAAGGGTGTAGAGCAGGTGTAGCGTAGTGTATTTGTAACGGTTGTGTAACAGGTATAGTGAAGGTGTAACAAGGGTGTATTGCAGGTGTAGCAGGTGTGTAACAGGTGTAGCAGGTGTGTAACACAGGTGTAGCAGGTGTGTAACACAGGTGTAGCAGGTGTGTAACACAGGTGTAGCAGGTGTGTAACACAGGAGTAGCAGGTGTGTAACACGGGTGTAGCAGGGGTGTAACACGGGTGTAGTGCAGGTGTAGCAGGTGTGTAACACAGGTGTAGCAGGTGTGTAACAGGTGTAGCAGGTGTGTAACACAGGTGTAGTGCAGGTGTAGCAGGTGTGTAACACAGGTGTAGCGGGTGTGTAACACAGGAGTAGCAGGTGTGTAACACAGGTGTAGCAGGTGTGTAACACAGGTGTAACAGGGGTGGAGACGCACCTGTCCGGCCCTGCAGAGCTTGTGCAGCGCGTCGTTCTCTAACTGTAAGCGCTCCAGCTGCTCCTGCAGAGAGTGGATCTTCATTTCACTGCTGCATCCGTCCACCTGCCAGTAATCGGTCGTATCGGTCAGACTCTTCATCACTGACAGCAGAAACACAGCATTACAACAACCGCTGAACTGCAGCAAGCCATACTGAATATACACAACATACTAATCATTTGTTCACGTCATCACAGCGTCATATTTCATTTTAAAGTGTTTTAGTAAAAATATATTTGGATAGATCTTACTGTTTGTATGCATTGCTATACCAGAATAAAAATTATATAGTATAATTTTATTCATATAAGTTAATTTGCTTAGAAAGTTAGTTAGCATAGTAATACTATTTAATATTTTACTAGTACCATTTTAATAACATAAAATTGTATTAATAATTCACAACATAATAACATTTTTACTAGCCACTCTTAATAATTCAACAATATTTATTATTAAACTAACATCAATAACACTTTAATAAGCCAACAGCACAATATTTAACTCTTTATTCATGTAATAATATTTATTTTAAAATAATAACATTTAATTTTTTATAATTTTTTGTATTTACTAGGAAACATCACTTAATTCCTACCATATTTTACAACAAATATTTGACCAGTAACATTTAATAATATAAAATTATATTAATAATTCACAATATAATAAAAATTTTATCAGCCACTCTTAATAATTCAACAATATTTATTATTAAACTAACATCAATAACACTTTAATAAGCCAACATCACAATATTGTTATTCATGTAATAATAATATTTCTTTTCAAATAATAACATTACAATAATTTATGCATTTAAACATCACTTCTACCGTGATTTTACAACAAATATTTTAATTTTATAATATAGAAATAATGTATTAATTCAACATTATATACCTTAAAATTGCAATAATAGTTGATGATAACGATTTTATGGTAATTTACTAATAATATTTACAAGTGACATTTAATAATATATTTTTTTGGATAATTCAACAATATTTAATATTTGATTTGTAACATTTAAACATTTCACATAGTAAAAATAATTAATAATTCAACAATATAGCTATAGTTAATATTGACTTGTCATTTTTGCATTGTAACTGTATATTTCGCAACTGCAACTCTACATCTCATAATTACAACTTTGTATTTCACACTGTAACTATTTGTATCTATAACACTGTAACTATACAATTGCAACTTCATTTGTAGTAATAATTTCACAATTTGTATCTCACAATGTCACTTTATATCTTACAATTTCAGCATTGTTTCACATGCACTGTAACTGTATATATTACAACTGTGACTATATATCCCGCAATTATGGCTTTGTGTTTCGCATTGTAAGTATATTTGACAATTGCAACTTTGCTTGTAGTAACTGTAACTTTATATCTCATAATGCCATTTTATATATCACAGTTGTGGCATTGTGTTTTGCAATCTAACTTTATATTTCATAATTGCAACTTTGTGTTTTGCAATGTATTTGAATATGTCACAATTCTGACTTTATTTGTAGTACTTGCAACATTTTGTTTCGTAGTGTCATTTTATATCTCACAAAAATCCCCTGTGTGATCACTGGCTCCAAATGGGTAATATATATATATATATTAATAAACTCGATTTTATGGTATTTTACTAATAATATTTACAAGTGACATTTAATAATATATTTTTTGGTATAATTCAACAATATTTCAAATTTGATTAGTAGCATTTAAGCATTTCACATAGTACAAATTATTTAATAATTCAACAATATAGCTATATTTAATATTTTACTAGTATTGTTTAATAATACAAAATAAAAAAATAGAGTGAAGTCCATTCTTTGCTTTCGGTGATCTTAACAACAAGAAACTGTTGAAAATTAACATTCTTTCATGTAAAATTTAATCTTCAAATTACAACAATAAAACATTTGATTTATAAAAAGCATCATCAGCAACACTGATATTAACAATAAGCAAAATAATGTGTAATGTTTTCAAATGGAGAAAATAAAGGACAGAAGTCATATCAACTTCATTTTAAACTACAGTTTTAGGATTATAATCTGTTTAATAGACTAAAGAGTGAAGAATAATTCACTGAATAATATTCTCTGGAATATTGAAATATAACAAACAAACATCGTATTTTATTGCATTTCTTAACTGTTTTATCAGAATTATTCAAATGTATTTGTCTAGACGGTTTATCTATTTACACAGAACTATACTCAAACTGAGATCGCTTGCGGAGATAATAAATCATTAATTTGGATAGAGATGTATTTATTTAGATGTTTATTGGGGAAATAATGGTTCTATAGTAAATGTTAATATAATTTAGTGTGTTTCAAACGAGTGAATCTTGTGTGTGTGTGTGTCCACTGCTCCAGGTGTGTGTGTGTGTGTGTGTGTGTGTGTGTGTGTCCACTGCTCAAGTGTGTGTGTGTGTGTGTGTGTGTCCACTGCTCCAAGTGTGTGTGTGTGTGTGTGTGTGTGTGTGTGTGTGTGTCCACTGCTCCAAGTGTGTGTGTGTGTGTGTGTGTCCACTGCTCAAGTGTGTGTGTGTGTGTGTGTGTCCACTGCTCCAAGTGTGTGTGTGTGTGTGTGTCCACTGCTCCAAGTGTGTGTGTGTGTGTGTGTGTGTGTGTGTGTCCACTGCTCCAGTGTGTGTGTGTGTGTGTGTGTGTGTCCACTGCTCCAGGTGTGTGTGTGTGTGTGTCCACTGCTCCAGGTGTGTGTGTGTGTGTGTGTGTGTGTGTGTGTGTGTGTCCACTGCTCCAGGTGTGTGTGTGTGTGTGTGTGTGTGTGTGTGTGTGTGTGTGTGTGTGTGTCCACTGCTCCAGTGTGTGTGTGTGTGTGTGTGTGTGTGTCCACTGCTCCAGGTGTGTGTGTGTGTGTGTGTGTGTGTCCACTGCTCCAAGTGTGTGTGTGTGTGTCCACTGCTCCAAGTGTGTGTGTGTGTGTGTGTGTCCACTGCTCAGTGTGTGTGTGTGTGTGTCCACTGCTCCAAGTGTGTGTGTGTGTGTGTGTGTGTGTGTGTGTGTGTCCACTGCTCAGTGTGTGTGTGTGTGTGTGTGTGTGTCCACTGCTCCAGGTGTGTGTGTGTCCACTGCTCCAAGTGTGTGTGTGTGTGTGTGTGTGTGTGTGTCCACTGCTCAAGTGTGTGTGTGTGTCCACTGCTCCAAGTGTGTGTGTGTGTGTGTGTGTGTGTGTGTGTGTGTGTGTGTGTGTGTGTGTGTGTGTGTGTGTCCACTGCTCAGGTGTGTGTACTCTTGGATGGGTCAAATACAGAGAACACATTTCACTGCTGGTTATACTCTGTATAATTGTGTTTGACAAGTAAAATGTTTTATTTTTCAAACTGATATCCGATTATGGTAAAATGCTTAAATATCAGGAAAAGTATCGGTAAACCGGTATATCGGTCGACTCTAGTCAGTATTATTATCCTTCCTCATAAAGCCTGACAGCGAGACGCACCTTGTCCTCGAGCTGCTTGACTCTCCGGCGCAGCAGGCCGTTCTCCTTCTCCGTGTCTCGGAGTCTCTTCTTGATGTCCTCGTAGGCGGTGACCAGAGCGAAGTGAGACGCCACCGACTCGTCTCCGGCGCACACGGACACGGGGCTCTCGGGCGGCCCGTACGCCGTCTCATGCTTCAGGATACAGATATCATCATCCACCGCCGGAGACTCCATACCAGAGCTGAGGAGCGGAGCAAACACACCGCATTAGACCGGCGTTCACTCACAATAACACTGGGGTACATGATATACCCTGCAGCACACAACCAGACACTTTTAGAAATTGAGATGTATGCATCATCTGAAAAAGATGAATAAATAATATTTCCATTGATGCATGGTTTGTTATGATAGGACAATATTTGAAAATATGGTGCACAAAAATCTAAATATTGAGAAAATCATCTTTAAAGTTGTTCTTAGCTATGCATATTAATAATAAAAAATTATTTTGATATATTTATGGTACAAATATCTTCATGGAGCATGATCTTATTATCTAATGATTCTTGGCATAAAAGAAAAATCGATAATTATATATAAAGGAAATATTTTTGTTTACATAAAATGTCAATTATATCCAAATATAAATATTTACTTACATATATGTGTGTGTATTTATATAAACATAATACATATACACAGTACACACACATATATTATGTAAACATAAACGTTTATTATATTTTGTCATATTACATAAACCGAGGATTCCTGCTTTCCAGTTTTTTAATACATTTAAAAACAAATGCATGATATTATTGAGTAAAATATAAGCAATTTTTGTTTATTTATTTATTTACCATTTTGTTTAAGTATTATTGGTTGTATTATATTTGATTATTCTTAATTTAATTAACTTTGTATGTTGTCCTTTAACCTGCATTTTATGCATGAAAGCTGCTATTTAAATAAACAATATTTGTATTATTATTATTATTATTATTATTATTGGCAACCAATGATAACTGGAGCATATTAAGTCTGTAATTGTCTGTATTATTAAATCAATTAATCAATAAAACAGTCACATTTATTAATATTTCTAAAGAACATTTAAAAACATGTTTTGCTTTACAATATAATATTATATCACGCCACAAATCAATAACACAACATGCATTAAATCACAAGAGTTTACGAGTCAAACATTTAATGCACGACAGAAAAATATTATTATTATTATTATTATTATACTGGCTATTATTAGTGCCGAGAAATCAGATTAATAATTATTTATACTATATTTTGCCTGTTTAAAAATCAATTAAACACTGATTCACAATTATTTCTACAGAACATTATTATATTATATTATTATGAATACTTTGGTTTGTCAAATGTGACAAAATGTCTAATAAATATAAATATTAGTACTAATATATTGATTTTATAATGCCTTAACTATGATATAATATACAGTATGCATTGTATTGTGTGAAACCAATGATAATTTCTAACAAAACTGATATAGTGTCAAATATTACAATATCACCACATGCTAATATTAATATAAATGATGAATGAAGAGGGCTTTTATTATACAGATGATTTGCTGTCTGTATTAATCAGTCTTTGGTTAAAGTGAAACAGAAAGCAGCTTTGAAGGAGCATGACAACAAGCAAAGGGATAGTGAAAATAAACGAATTAATATCCAAATAAAGCCAATCATACGATATCTCGACATATTAATCAAGTGAAAGCAGAGTATTACAGCAGGAATAGCGCATCACAACACTGACAGACCTCAGAAACACCGTGTGTTTATCTTCATATGCTGCTTTATTATGATGTTCGATATGAAATATGACAGCGGCACTCACCGGACAGCAGTCAGCGCGGACAGCAGACACCAACACGACAATAAATCATGATAAAGAGAGCAAAAACAGCGAGTGTGAGAGACTAAACAACACGGACACTCTCCAGGAAGCGCTTCTCTCCGCTCGCTGGACTTCCGGCGGAAACCGCGACAAGGTCCCTGCGCTCGTGCGTCGCTATAAATCCGGAAAAATCGATTTATTTTAAATGATAAAATGCTTAATGATGATATTCGCGAGGTATTTTCAGCGTGCAGTTACAGCAGACACAAATAAATAATCAATCAATAAATAATAAAGACATAACATATGTATAAAAGTAATACAAACATGTATTAAAGGATAAAATAGTGTACGTTTGCTGTGAAGAAACGAAGAATCATGATAACTGCTTCAATATCGT
The DNA here is from genome assembly GCA_027564155.1 of Gymnocypris eckloni scoliostomus. Lineage (NCBI taxonomy): Eukaryota > Metazoa > Chordata > Actinopteri > Cypriniformes > Cyprinidae > Gymnocypris > Gymnocypris eckloni. The sequence continues at coordinate 17,804,815 of CM050424.1, forward strand.
GTTTTTTGAGGTGATTATGAAAATTATGATTATGAAAGACACTTTATTACACCAGATCGCATACAAACTAGTGCTGTCAAACGATTAATCGCTTTCACAATATGAGTTTTAATCGCTTTCAAAATATGAGTTTTGTTTACATAATATATGCGTATATATATATATATATATATATATATATATATATATAAATATTTGAAAATATTTACATGTATATATTTATATTCACATAATTTATATTATAAATAAATATGTGTAATATATAAAACAACATATTTGTATGAAATATATACATGCATGTGTTTGTATTTATATATACATAATAAATATACACATATATTATGTAAACAAAAACTCTTATTTTGAAAGCGATTAATCGCGATTAACAGCAACCATTTCAAGTAGATGCCCAAAGCATAAAAATGAAAACATCCAACGCAATAATATTAATTTGTAATTCTATAATAGTAGGCTAATAATAATTTCTGTTCAATATTTTGTAATATTTATTTATTGTTATAACGTGGAACACACAACACAAGTTATACATTATTTATTCATCACACATACTTATTTACATTTCAAATGTGCACGTATCATACCTATACATACATAATTGTCTATATTGTGTTTTTGTACATTGCCTATTTGTATATTATTATTATTTTATGATCTGTGTCTGTTGCTGTCATTCTGTGGAGCTTCTGTCACTATAACAAATCCCTTGTATGTGTAAACACACCCGGCCAATAAAGCTCTTTCTCTTTCTCTTGTGCTTGTGGGTCACTTTTAACCACGAGGTGGCGCTGCGCACAAAACAAACCGCCTTTAAAGCAATAGTTTTGCCAAAAATGAAAAGGCACTCTTTCTCAGTTCATCCGAGATGAGTTTATTTCTTCATCAGGTTTGTAGAAATGTGTCTCAGCAGCAATGGATGCTCTGCAGTGAATGGGTGCCGTCAGAATGAGAGTCTGATTAAAACATCACAGCACTCCAGTCCATCAGTTAACATCAGAAGATTAAACAAATACAGCATTAAGACGTTTTTAACTCAAACACAATAGAGTTCATACTCTATAATAACTCTTGTTGAGAGTTCAGACTCTCATTCTGATGGCACCCAAAAGTTTCAAATGTTAAATATTTTAAAATAGTAAATAACACATGCATAATTTCTGCAATAACTATTATACAAAATATTTACAAAAATAATTTTAAATAAAACAGATTTAAATAAATAAACAGATTTATACTTTAGATTAAGTGTTTTGCAAACATAAAGATGAGTAACACTTTATTTTAAGGTGTCATAATACAGAGTAATTACCTCATTAAGTGCTTATAGTAGTAGCTGTTGTACTTACATGCAACTAAATGTACTTATCATGTAAATAAGTTATGATTTTATGATTTTGAGATGCATCTTTTCACACCGAGGATGACTGAGGGACTCATTACAACTATAACAGAAGATTAAAACACTCACTGATGCTCCAGAAGGAGAAAACATGCATTAAGAGCCGGGCGTGTTTGTGTTCTAGAAAATATGTAAGTATCTATATACTTACTATGTATAGTATAGTATACTATGTATAGCTTCTGAAGGGTAGTACTAAATGAAAAAAAATATGATATTTAGGCAAAACAAGAAAAATGTACACATCTTCATTTTGTTCAAAAGTTTTCACGCCCGGCTCTTAATGCATGTTTTCTCCTTCTGGAGCATCAGTGAATGTTTGAATCTTCTGTAATAGATGTAATGAGTCCCTCATTTGTCCTCGGTGTGAAAAGATGCATCTCAAAATCATAAAATCATAACTTAGTTACATGGGAAGTACATTTAGTTGCATGTAAGTACAACGGCTACTACTATAAGCACTTAATGAGGTAATTACTCTGTATTATGACACCTTAAAATAAAGTGTTACCTAAAGATGTTAAAATCATGAATCAAATGAAAGTAAACTGTACTCAGATCAGGTAATGATCATTTCACATACAGCTCACAATAAATAGAATTATATAAACATAAAAAATATGTTTTCTTATATTAGTTATAAAAATATCATTCTGAATCCTCAAAATGTTAACATTCAATGTTATCATTTTACAAATGTTACTTTTTAAACAAGTAGTAACATTTAAAAAAATGTCAGATTAACATCCAACTACAATTATACAGGAAAATTTTTTTTTTAATGATGCATAAATTATGTTTTTGTGCTAACATTTTAAAAACATTATTAAAGATCTGACAACTTTGCAATAATATTCTGAAGAGCGTTTCTTCATAACTGGAGAGAACCTAGTTTGAATTCAAGGATTTAAAGTTATTGGCGATATAATGCTTAAATATTGTTTGATTTGCGAACTAAAAATGTCGTTTTTTTTATTTTATTAAAATTAATTAAAGGTATAGCGCATCATTTTCTCTCCCTCAAGCTGATCCACACATTTATGAGTTTCTTTCTTCTGTTTAACATAAAAACTATATCTATATATATATATTGAAGAATGTTCATAATCAAACGAATGCTGGTAGCCATTGACTTCTACACTGTACAAAAATAGAATTTGAGAAAACTTAAAAGTTCAAAGCAAGCAGCTTCAGCAGATTTTTGAGTTTTCTCGACTTGTTGTTTTCAGTTTATACAAGAAAAAGTTAAGAAAACTCAAAAATCTGCTGAAGCTGCTTCATCTTTTAAGTTCTGTCAACTTTAATTTTTTTACAGTGCATGAAAAAAATGCACTGAAAGTGAAATGCATGAAAAGAAATACCATGGAAGTCAATGGGGATCAAACATTTTTTTTTTTTTTTTTTTAATTAATATTTACATTAATGCATTTGGCAGGCACTTGTATGCATTGCATTCAGTTTGATCAATTCATGCATTCACTGAGAATAAATCCCAAAAAATTTAATAAAATAATTTGCATGATTTACGCTAAAAGAGTTATTTTAAACAATCACCAAACCAGAAAATCCAAAACAGACAGAGTTTAATATAAAACAATGTGTTTTATTAGAAACCCCAAACCTAGAAATGCAGCGCCAGCACTGCATGACCAACACACAAAACCCAAAACATTCAACAAGTGATCACAGATATTAAATATAGTACAAAACAATAAGTAGTAGTACAATCATAATCATACAGCAAATCATTTTTCCTTTTCAAATCATTTTTGGACACAAACCAGTAAACGGTTCGTCCTCTAAGTGCATTTAAAACTCAGTACACACACTGAAGTGTCCGTAGTACTCAAGGGCTTTGTTTCAAATCTAGTCGCCTAAGTAGGCAGCATGCTTGAGAAATGTGTTCAGGTCACATAAGGGCCCCTAGAACGCTTACAGTTACTGGAAACGGGAACTAAAGCCTCGACTCCTGCCTCAACTTGTCATCTTAATTTACTGTTCAGAAGCCGTTCGGGAAAGAGGAACAGTGAACAGACGAGTCGTGGCGGTTTGGCCGCTTCTTATTAGTGCTGTTGACCCGGTTTGAGCTCAGACGAAGCTCCACACCTCCAGATCTCGAACGGTGAAGTCGTGATGGAGGCTGAGAGGACGGTTGCAGAAGGTGCTGCATGAGTAACTGGAGCCGCGATACAGATCAGAATCCAGCCACAGGCCAAACAAACCCCTGAACACACAAACAACAGAGCATTCATGCATTTGAACGATACGTGAGCCTGGAGCATAAGCAGCAGCAACAGCCATTGTATGGGTCAAAACTACAGATTTGTTTTAATGCCAAAAATCATGTTGATGGTTTGTAAATTGCCTACTGTAAATATATCAAAACTTAATTATTGATTAGTAATATGCATGGCTGAGAACTTAATTTGAACAACTTTAAAGATGATTTTCTCAATATTGAGATTTTTTTGCACCCTCAGATTCTCAAATATCGTCTTATCATAACAAACATTAAGTTATTAAATTGACCCTTATGACTGGTTTTGTGGTTCAGCTCATGCATTCATTGGGAAATCCTACATAAATTATTCATATTTAAATAATAAGTTTGTATCAGCTTTTTAAATAAAATCAGAATTGCAACATTGGTTGTATGAAAAATGCACGTTTGAGCTGAAAACTTGCTCTGACATGTTTTAAAATATGTAATTGCTCTGTGTCAAGATGCACAGATGTAATGTTGAAGGTATTTTTGTAACAGTTGCTTAAATGTCTTAATTTAATCAAGGCCGAGTCCTGGCTTAAGCTGAGTCCTGGGGCCGGTTGCATAAACTGTTTAGACTAGTCTTAAAAAGTCATCTATTTTTTTTTCCCTCAAGACTGGTCATAACTTTTTTAATTCAGTTATGAAAAGGCAGATTGGTCTTATGTGTTGGAGAAGTAAGACTAGTGTGTCAAACAGTCTTAACATGGGGGCTAAGTTTATGCAACCGGGCCCTGTTTTTGAAACCGGGCCATAAACTCAAAATTCTGACTTTTTTCAATAAATTCCAAGTTTATATCCCATAATTCAGATTTTAGTTTTTTTGTTTCCGCCACTGAATAAAAAACAAAAAAGGGAATTTGAACTATTTATCACACAATTATGAATTTTTCCTCTTTTGTGGGAAAAAAGTTGCAATTACTTTTTTCATTTTTAAAATTTAATTTAATTTAATTTAATTTAATTTAATTTAATTTTTATTATTTAATTTTATTACATTTTATTTCATTTAATTTTAAAATTTAAATTTTATTTCATTTAATTTTATTTATTTTAATTGATTTTTGTATTTTTTTTTTTTTTTTTTTTTTTTATTTAATTTAATTTAATTTAATAAATGTTTGTTTTTTTTTTTTTTTTTATATGTTTTATTATTATAATTGTTTTCTGTGTCAGAAACAGACTTCCATAGATATGTGCCTGAATGCACTTTTTTAGCTCTGTAGTAAAATCATAATATAGTTTTGTTTTCCAAAAAGCAGAAGCTGAGATATGAAGCAATATTGTGTTTACCGGAAGGATGAACATAATGAAAGAGTGAAAGATGACAGAATACTCAGTTGCTCAATAGACTTGTATTACACTTCCTCGTTCAGAAAGCAGAAGCGACCAATCGTAGCGTAAAACAACTTCCCCTTCAGTCGTATCCTATGAATTGCGGTTCACTAACTTTCATGGTATGTATGATTTATAAAAAATGCTTTTATTAATCATGGATGCCTTTATACTGATCAAAAGGGACATTTATAATGTTACAGTAGATTTCTATTTAAAAAAAATGCTGTTATTTTGAACGTTTTATTCATCTGTGAATACTGAAATATAAAATGTATCACGGTTTCCATAAATGTATCAATGTGTTCAGCATTGATAATAATTAGAAATGTTTCTTATGCAGCAAATCAGCATATTATGATTTCTGAAGATCATGTGATTACAGTTTAGATAAATTACAGTTTAACGCATATTCACATAGAAAACAGCTGTTTTAAACTGTAATAATATTTGACTGTATTTTTGATCAATTAAATGCAGCCTTGATGAGCAAAAGAGACTTCATTCAGACTCACCCTCCTCCTCCCATCTGCAGAGAGTCCAGGAATCCTCTCACAAAGTAGGAGTTTTCTCCACTCCAGCGGAAGATCTGCAGAGGAACCAGAACCAGAACCAGACTCAGAACCAGACTCAGAACCAGACACAGGCACAGGCACAGGCACAGACACAGACACAGACACAGACACAGACACAGACACAGACACAGACACAGACACAGAGACACAGAGACACAGAGACACAGAGACACAGAGACACAGAGACACAGACACAGACACAGACACAGACACAGACACAGACACAGAGACACAGAGACACAGAGACACAGAGACACAGAGACACAGAGACACAGAGACACAGAGACACAGACACAGACACAGACACAGACACAGACACAGACACAGAGACACAGAGACACAGAGACACAGAGACACAGAGACACAGAGACACAGACACAGACACAGACACAGACACAGACACAGACACAGACACAGAGACACAGAGACACAGAGACACAGAGACACAGACACAGACACAGACACAGACACAGACACAGACACAGACACAGACACAGACTCAGACTCAGACTCAGACTCAGACTCAGACTCAGACACACACACACACACACACACACACACACACACACACACACACAGACACAGACACAGACAGACACAGACACAGACACAGAGACACAGACACAGACACAGACACAGACACACAGACTCAGACACACACACACACACACAGACTCAGACACACAGACACAGACACAGACACAGACACAGACACAGACACAGACACAGACACAGACACAGACACAGACACACAGACTCAGACTCAGACACAGACACAGACACAGACACAGACACACACACACACACACACACACACACACACACACACACACACACACACACACACACACACACACACACACACACACACACACACCTCAGACTCAGACTCAGACAGACACACACACACACACACACACACACACACACACACACACACACACACACAGGCGTGCACACACACACACAGACACAGACACAGACACAGACACAGACACAGACACAGACACAGACACAGACACAGACACACACACACACACACACACACACACACACACACACACACACACACACACACACACACACACACAGACACAGACACAGACACAGACACAGACACAGACACAGACACAGACACACAGACACAGACACAGACACAGACACAGACACACACAGACACACACAGACACACACACACACACACACACACACACACACACACACACAGACTCAGACTCAGACTCAGACTCAGACTCAGAACCAGAAGCGTACAGATGATCAGTAATTCATACCTGAAACTCTGGACTGAAGCTGTAGAGGAACGTCTCTCCGTCCCGTAGCAGTATTTGCTGACTTTGAACGGGTCGGAGGAAAACGCTCCAAAAACCTGCGGATTCACAACAACAGATTGTTTTATCAGATCAATAAATCAGTTCGATGATTAAAGCTACAGGATATGAATGTGTTGCAATAGGCTTTGTATGCTTGCACAACTCAAAATCATTTGTTTATTGATTGTAAAAAAAATGGAAAAGCACTCAAACAATAGATCTAACAACCCGTGTTATTATAGTATCTTTGAGATTTGATAGTTTTAGTATTTTTTTAATTAATCAAGTACTTTCTATTTTCATTTTAAATAAATTGTAAAAATTTGAGTTTCAAATTTGTATTTAATATGTCTATAAACAGTAGGTTTTATCAATTTTATTTCAGTTTTAATTTTAATTATTTTAGCACACAAAGTTAAACTAAACAACATGAGACAATTAATTGGAAGCAAACAAATTAAATATTTCCTTCATTATTTATATATATTGTATTAATATATACTTATTTATATATGCTTTTATAATTTATTTCAGTTAATATTTTAATATTATATATGAAGTATTAAGCTAATGCATGAACTTATCAAATGTATACTTTCAATGCAATGCAAGGTTCATTGGATTAAATCATCTACCAAATGCATGAATGCAATATTAAATGTAATATATATTTTGTTTAGCATACTGTATATTAAATACATGGCTTTTCTCAACAAAAAAAACAGTTCCAAAACTATAATTGCTTAATACTAGATGAAATACTGTTTTTGTGATATTAATTTATAGAGTTTAAACACAGCTGAAGTGAATTTATTGAAATGCACATATTCTCATGCTCGTATTACATGCATAACACACGTGCATCTGTCATGTAATAAACCTGCCACTGCATTGCACTCTATGGTAACTGCTTTAAATGCATGGGTGTAAATGCATGTCTTGGCTGTACCTGGTCGTCCGTGTCTTTGATGACCATCAGGACGGGTCGCTCTAACTCTCTCATCTGTCGGTATAGTGTTTTCAGGCTGGTGCCGTGCTGCGTCGTGCTGTACATCAGCTTCCAAGAGTAACCCTGCGTCCGCGCCGGGATGTGATTCATCAGCTGTGAACACACATCAGACACAATACATCAGCTGTGAACATTCAGCACATATATACATTACTCTCATGCATTGGACACTTTCATTTAACACGACATACAGTGCATTTATTTTAACAGTGCATGCAATGCATTTATGGAGCACAAAACCAGTCATAAGGGTCAATTCATTGAAATTAAGATTTATGCATCATCTGAAAAAGCTGAATAAATAATATTTCCATTGATGCATGGTTTGTTATGATTGCACAATATTTGAAAATCTGGAATCTGAGGGTGGAAAAAATCTAAATATTGAGAAAATCATCTTTAAAGATGTTCAAATTAAGTTCTTAGCAATGCATATTACTAATCAAAAAATAAGTTTTGATATGTTTACGGTACAAATATCTTCATGGAACATGATTTTAATATCTAATGATTTTTGGCATAAAAGAAAAATGTATAATTTTGACTATTGCTACAAATATACCCGTGCTGCTTATGACTGGGTCACGTATTTAAATTCACCTGTGAACATTAATCACATATACATAATACACACACACAGTGCATTCATTTCATCAGTGCATGCAAAGCATATCTCATTGATTAATTTCATAAAAGCACACCTACTTGTTCAAGATGATACTCGTTCAGAATCTGACTGTGGTCTATTAAAACAGGCAGCAGGTCTTCAGATTCAGAGTCTGCAGAGCTACAGACGCTCGGACGCCGCTTGTTCTGCTGTTTCACAGTCACGATCTGGAGGCAAACAGAGGAGAAACATCAGTTAAAACACATGCATGTTGCTCTGGTTTCTCTTTCTCTTCTATCAGAGCGGCACATGTTCGTTTCCCGTTGAATCCCACAAGGATTGAGCTCCACATAAGTCATAAACCAGAGTCATAAAACACTGGTTCTTCAAAGCTCACCTCCACAAACGGCTCCTCAGATTTATTGGCATAGTATAAGATCTTAATGCTCTGCTGCACTGGCCTCATGTTGACTGATCTGCTGTAGTTTCTGAGCTTTCTGTGTGTTTATACAGTGTTTCTCCTCCTCTGCACCTGTGGGTTTGCCCTCAGATTATATTTCAACCATGCTTTCGTTTTACAGAAAGAGCGACAGAAGAGGAAGACCTGCCAAATATGGGCAGATCGAAGCGTGTCGCTGCTCGTAGGAGAGGGTTTTTACCTCCACCCACAGGAAAATACTTCAATAAAGAGATCGCACACAAAATATCATGCATTTTCTGTGTTCGTTTTATGTTTTTTGATTGGAGAAAATGAATGGAAAAAGACTCAAATGTTAGAGAACGACTCTGGCATCCAGTGATACTGTACGTCATTGAGATACTATTATGATTTTTATAATAAAAACCATAAGAGTATACCACAATATCACTGGTTGTAAAATTAGTTTCAATTTTAATATTTTCAGTTTTTGTTTTAATGTTAGTTTTGGCAAATTATTAGTACTCTTAATAATATGTCTATACAGATTTTATTTATGAAAATGAGAAATGTTGCATTGGCAACTGCAGCAGTTGAAGAAAAAATATATATTTTGTAATATTTTATTGCAGTTTGATGAAAAAGCATGTCGGCGTTCGCATTTAGGAGAGTTTTTTCCTCCACCCTTGGGAAAGTACACTCGGTAAATCATATTTTTAATATTTCCAATGTTGTATTTCTATTAATGCATTAGAAGAAAAAGATGAAAAAGCTATAATTTAGAGTACATCTCATGTCCATTATTATTTCATTAGAAATATTATCTCACATATATTTTGCGCATCATGATTTTCTGTTTGCTTGCCTTTATTGCTGTTTTTACAGTATTTGAATGAAGTCTCAATACATCAAGATTATCTGCATGCAATTTATTTGTACAATCAAAATAGAAAAACTGAGTTTAAATCAAATTTTATTTCAAATAGAACAAATATTTTATTTTACTCATGTGCATAAACATAATGTCAACCAAACACAAACACGTCTAATCACAAAATCATGATATGAAATCAGTTTCTTTTAGGATTTAATTCAGATAAATATAAAAAATTGAGGTTAACCTCTCAGGAAAATAACATTTGATTGGCCAGACAAGGCAAAATGGGGAAATTGTCAATTATTTTAACTGCAAATCCATTGTTGACACACTCCCCTCCAGTGAAAACACTTCTCTTTTGGTCATTTCAGATGCTGTTAAATGATTAAGCTTTGCTATACTAGCAGAGAAGTCACACAGATCCACTGAAACCAAACCAATAGTTGTTTTCTTCAGAAAAGCATCACGTTTATACAGGTTTCGATGTGAAATGTACCCTAAATCATACCGTGACTCCACTAAAACACACTATTAAAGAACATCTCTGATGCAAATCATACACTGTAAAAAATGACTTTAACGGTAAAATACTGTAAAATGCTACAGTTTAAAAACCTGTTAAATGGTTAACGTTAAATTTACTATATCTGGTTACAAACTGTATTGGACATTACATTCAAATCATACACTGTAAAAAAAATGACTTTAACGGTAAAATACTGTAAAAATGCTACAGTTAAAAACCTGTTAAATGGTTAACGGTAAATTCCCCTACTATATACGGTTACAAACTGTATTGGACATTACATTCAAATCGTACACTGTAAAAAAAATGACTTTAACGGTAAAATACTGTAAAAATGCTACAGTTAAAAACCTGTTAAATGGTTACCGTAAATTCCCCTACTATATACGGTGAAAAACTGTATTGGACATTACATGCAAATCATACACTGTAAAAAAAATGACTTTAACGGTAAAATACTGTAAAAATGCTACAGTTAAAAACCTGTTAAATGGTTAACGGTAAATTCCCCTACTATGTACGGTGAAAAACTGTATTGGACATTACATGTAATTTTACAGTAGTATACCGTTTTTGGAAGTAAAAAAAAAACCGTTTACAGCAAATAACCATAAAGTGGCATTCCCTGCGTTACATTGTAGCATTTTTTGTTGAAATAACTATGTTTCTTCTTATCAGTTTTGTACTTTAGGGTTGTATGTTACATCTAATGTTATTGAATTAATGTTTTGTATTGTATTTAATGTATTGTATATTTAAGTGTTATCATGATGGTGTTTTGTGTGAATGAGTGCACTTTCTATATGTTAGTGTTTAAAAGCTGCTTGTGATGGACTTTGGTTCATCGTGTGACTTTCTCATCATCACCTGCTTTTGGTGGATATCCGTGTTTACAAAACATATTTCAGTACTTCAATAGGTTCACTGTAAAAAAAAAAGCATAAAATTTACAGTAAAAAACGTCCAGAATTCTATCGTAAAAATACAGTAACAACATTTTAGGTTTTACTGTTTTAACTTAAATTTACAGTTAAATACCGTAATTTTGTTAACTGATATAATGTTAATATACCAACCTATTGAAGTACTGGAGTCTGTTTTGATATCCACCAAAAGCAGGTGATGATGAGAAAGTCACACGATGAGCCAAAACCCATCACAAGCAGCTTTTAAACACTAACATATATAGAAAGTGCACTCATTCAAACAAACACTAAACACCATCACGATAACACTTAAATATGCAATAAACATTCATTTAATAGCATTCGATGTAAAGAAGAAACATAGTTATTTCAAAGAATTTGATTATTTTTTTTTAAATGCAACGCATATTCTGGGAACGTTAGTTTACGTTTTTTTCCTGTAAATTTTACAAGAGCTTACCGTTAACCATTTAACAGGTTTTACTGTTAAAAACACGGTCATTTTTTTACAGTGTTGGTATATCAACATTATATCAGTTATATCAAATTACGGTATTTAGCTGTAAATTTAAGTTAAAACAGTAAAACCTAAAATGTCGCTACTGTATTTTTGACGGTAAATTTTCGGCGACCACAGCTGCCGGTTTTTTACTGTAAATTTTACAGAATTTTTTTACAGTGAACTAAGATGCAATGCATGCAAAGCCGTGAGTGTTTTTCTGACTCAAACCGACCAAATGCAGTGAAAGCTCTCGTGTCATCGGTTCACTAATGCGAGGATGTTTACAGTGCATGCTT
>CM050424.1:17821896-17874396 GCA_027564155.1 Gymnocypris eckloni scoliostomus
AATAGGAGAAATATGAGGACTTTTCTTAGCACCGCACCAGCAACTGAGCCGCCGCATTCTGCACTAATCACAAAGAATGAGACTCCAGTCCATCAGTTAACATCTGGAGAAGACAAAAGATGAAACTAATCCAGCATTAAGATGTTTTTAACTTCAATATGAGTCCATAATCCATAATAACTCTTCCTCAGTGATAAAGTGTTCTGGTCTGAATCAGGAGAGAAATCTGCACAGATCACAAAACAAACAGCAGATGCACTTTATCACTAAGAAAGAGATATTATAGATGAACTCTATTGTATTTGAGTTAAAAACGTCTGGATTTGTCTTCTCCAGATGTTAAGTGATGGACTGGAGTGCTGTGATGTCTTTATCAGACTCTCATTCTGACGGCACCCATTCACTGCAATGCATCCATTGATGCTGAGACACATTTCTACAAACCTGATGAAGAAACAAACTCATGATGAACTGAGGATGAGCACATTTTCAGCTGTTTAACTGTTTCTTTAAGCACATAAACTGTCACATTACATGCTGAAGTTAGTCAACCTGACCTCCTTTAATAAAACATATAGTTTATACTGGAGAATAACCGCCAACAAACAAATCATCAGCGGTGAGAAGTTTCCCAGCAGATTCATCTTTCACGTCAATGGAGCCTACAGTACTTTCCCCTGTAACCACAGTCACCACCACACAGACAGATTTAGCTATAGTGACTTAAACACTAGCATTCATCGCACGACAAACGCTTCACCGTAATAATGTTCGGATGAGAGGGAATATAGCGTTTAGTAAGAAGCCGCTTCTGCTGCATTTATTGGATCAAAAATACAGTCAAATGTTATTGTTGTCTATGTGAATATGTCATTCATTTCTGTGATCGAATCTGTATTTACAGCATCTTCAGTGTGTCACGTGATCTTCAGAAATCATAATAATACGCTCAATGTTGAAAACATTAATATTTTTGTGGAAACCGTGATACGTGTCATTTTTAAGGATTCACAGATGAATGGAAATTTCAAAAGAACAGCATTTAGTTAAAACTTTTCAATTTTATGTTACATTATAAATGTCTTTAATGTCACTTTTGATCGATTTAATGCATTGCTGAATTAAAAAAATATATTTCCAGAAAAATATGCAGCAGCAATGACTGCTGAAAATTCAGCATGCATTGCATAAATAAATGATATATTAACAAATATTCACACAGAAAACTGCTATTTTAAATTGTAACAATATTTGACTGTATTTCTGATCAAATAAATGAGCAGAAGAGGCGTCTTTGAAGTCATTCAAACATTGCACAGTATTGAATCGGGTCAGTGCATGCGTGCATGCTTGTGTTTAGTCTGTGGTTATCTGAAACATGAGTGTTTGACGCACTGGATCACAGTTTCAGAGTTAATGTGTAGCCGACCGGATTGTGCAACTCCAACTCAATCATTTACTTCAGACGAGTGTTATATAAACCCAGCACTCGGTCTATACAGCATGCATCAGCTGTGAATCCGAGCTCACGCTTTGGAAAATGCTTTCCAAATATGGAGAAAGTGATGCATAGGTGCTTTTTACATTTGGGCCAGAGACACCTACACTGTTTCCAGCAGGCTTGCTTTAGCTTCGTGTCTCAAACACACGGTTACGTTCAGTATAATGCACTTTTACACATCTTCACCATGCATCTGTATGAGCGTTTCTCATTCTGATTCGATAAAAGCAACATCTATAAAACAGTGCACCATTAAACTGATTTTTGGTTTCTCAAATGTTTAAAGATTTGACATTGTCCCCCTAAAATATTAAGAATAGTTCAATTAACATACGTGACCCTGGAGCACAGTCATAAGCAGCACGGGTGTATTTAGCCATTGTATGAGTCAAAATTATACATTTTTATTTTATGCCAAAAATCATTAGATATTAATATCATGTTCCATGAAGATATTTGTAGCGTAAACTTAATTTTTGATTATTAATATGCATTGCTAAGAACTTAATTTGAACATCTTTAAAGATGATTTTCTCAATATTTCATTTTTTTTGCACCCTCAGATTCCAGATTTACAAATATTGTCCAATCATAACAAACCATACATCAATGGAAATATTATTTATTCATCTTTTTCAGATGATGCATAAACCTCAATTTCAACTCTTATGACTGGTTTTGTGCTCCAGGGTCACATATATATCTGACAGATAACTCGAGACTTACTGATATAAAAATTATAATTAATTCGGCCCATTACTTGTGCACAATGCACTTTTCTTAATATTAAATCTAAAATGTGATTTAATGTCACTTTTGATGAGGATTGCATGATCTTTGAATAATATCAGGCTTTAAATGCAAAATATTACCTAGCTCCGCTTTAGCACGATCAAATATACTAAGCATATCTTTAATTAGACACTATTTCTGCACAATTAAAGTGCATTAAGTACAAAACTAGTTGTTCAGATTTAGCAGATACCAGTTTAGTATACTAAAAGTACAATTGCAGGGTATTTTATTAATGTATTTGTAATATACTCAGCATGAAATAAATATATTTTTGGGTCTAAATGCTTGTATTTAAATATTGCTCTGATGTGACGACGAAATAACTTAAAATAGTTAATTTTCAAAAAGTCAAAAATGAAGGGAACCCGCTTGAAATGAAGGATTTATTCCCCAGCAGTCAATCTTAAGATAAGATGATTTTATTAATAAAAGCATGGTTTATGATTACTGCCATACAGTGCTATTCATGTGTGGTGACTGCTAAATATGTATTTTAGGTTAGTGGCACATTTTGAGTCCTGGTTAAAGTCGGATCAGTTAAAGTTCAACTATACCGAACGGATTCGCTGAAACGGCTAATTAACTGCTGTTTCACCTCAATCAATGTCCAGGGTTTTACTAAATCACTGTACAAGTGCACACACCGTAAAACTGATTAGCTGAAGTTGCAAATAAAAGATATCATTGGAGGATGTTTTAGTCGACATTTCACATTAATTCAGTGTAGCTGAATTCATTTATTTTCAATGCAAAGAGCATTGTTACGAAAAAATAGACATTACGTCCGATATTTTAAAGGGTCGTTCACACAAAACACGTTTTATATTTGACTGCATTGTTTTCCGTAGTTTTTCTGTGTGAACACGCACTTGATCAGGGGTCGGCATCTCTTTCATCCCTCTGTAACGTGGGTGTACCATACGCAGGGGAGGTGTCACCCCGACTTTTAATACTTTTTCTAGGTCAAGTGTTTTAAAGTAGAGGTTTTCATGGGCCAATGTGAGTAAATCTAAGTTTAAATTAAAAGAGAAAAGATAGTCACGTCGTTTTGGATACGTTTTATTCGTATCCAACATGATGTGAACATCACGGAGCACTGAACACTATCACGCGCTGTATGTTTCATTCATCCTCGAAGACAGAGGGTGCTCTCGCGCAGAAATCCAAAACGGACTCATATGAGAAGTAATAGTGACGTTTGACAGGCATCACGCTATCGCTGTAGCTAAGCTGAATCACAAGCATGAAACTTAACTGATGAGACGGAAGGCGATATGGTTTTTGTGTTTTTCAAGTCTTCTCCAGGTAATAAATATGAATGATACAATGTGACCCTGGAACACAAAATCAGTCTTAAGTACGGTGGCCGAGAGAGCTCAACGCGCTGCAAATAGAAAAAACACCTGCAAATTAAGAAAACATCTTTCAGCAATTTTACAACACACGCGCTGCAAATGCTCACAGCGCAACCAAAAAAGAAACGCGCTGCAAATAAAATGTATTTGGTTGTGTTGAGAGCATTTGCACCATCTGCTGTCAAAATGATGAAAGTTGTTTTCTTAATTTGCAGGTGTTTTTTATGCTTAACTGTCAATAAGTTAAGTGTCAATTTTTCACTTAACGAAAAATGATACAATTTTACGAAATTGAGATGTATACATCATCTGAAAGCTGAATAAATAAACTTTCCACTGATGTATGGTTTGTTATGATCAGACAATATTTGAAAATATGGAATCTGAGGGTGCAAAAAAAATCAAATATTGAGAAAATCATCTTTAAATTTGTTCAAATTAAGTTTCTTAGCAATGCATATTAATAATCAATAATTAAGTTTTGATATATTTATGGTACAAATATCTTCATGGAACATGATCTTAATATCTAATGATTTTTGGCATAAAAGAAAAATCTATAATTTTGACCTATACAATGTATTGTTGGCTATTTCTACAAATATAGCTGTGCTGCTTATGACTGCGTCTGTGCTCCAGGGACACAAATGAGGACAATAGAAGCAATCAGACCAACTAGAGAGCAACAGTATATAAGTGTATACAAGTCTCAGTCTAGAATAGAATAGAGTGGAATAGAATAGAATAGATTGGAATAGAATAGAATAGAATTGATTGGAATAGAATAGAATAGAGTGGAATAGAATAGAATAGAGTGGAATAGAGTAGAATAGAATAGAGTGGAATAGAGTAGAATATAATATGAGTGGAATAGAGTAGAATATAATATAATAGAGTGGAATAGAGTAGAATACAATAGAATAGAGTGGAATAGAATAGAACAGAGTGGAATAGAATAGAGTTGAATAGAATAGAGTGGAATAGAATAGAGTTGAATAGAGTAGAATAGAATAGAGTGGACTAGAGTAGAATAGAATAGAGTGGAATAGAATAGAACAGAGTGGAATAGAGTAGAATAGAATGGAATAGAGTGGAATAGAGTAGAATATAATATAATAGAGTGGAATAGAATATAACAGAGTGGAATAGAGTAGAATAGAATAGAACAGAGTGGAATAGAGTAGAATAGAATATATAATAGAATAGAGTGGAATAGAATAGAGTGGAATAGAATAGGTAAGTGTTAATATTAGTAGGTTAGGTGCTGGTGAAAAAGATGTCTTTATTTGTTTTTTGAAAACGGCCAAGGACTCAGCAGATCGAAAGAGTGATTTGGTACCTCTTTGGGACGGCACCACAAGACGTCGTTCCCTTGCAGAGCACATGCTTCTGGAGGGTGCATAAGTTTGCACTAGCGAGTTTAGGTATATTGGTGCAGCGCCAGATGTTGTCTTGTAGGCTAACATCAGTACCTTGAATTTGATGCGTGTGGCTACGGGTAGCCAATGTAACCTGATGAAGAGAGGCATAACGAGAGCTTTTTTCGGCTCGTTAAAGACCAGTCTCGCTGCTGCATTCTGGATCAGTTGCAGAGGCTTGATAGTACATGAGGGAAGGCTCTCAGTTAGTCTAGAGTCGTGCGACTCGCTCTGACAAGAAGGGTCTAATCTTCCTAATGTTGTATAAGGCAAATCTGCAGGACCGGGCCGTAGTAGCAATGCGGTCTGTGAAGCTTCAACTCAAAGGCTGTCCTGGAAAGAGTTATGGTTGACGAACCCAGCCGTATAGAGAAGTTGTGGTGAAGTGAAGGGTTGGCTGAGACCCCGAGGAGTTCGGTCTTAGTAAGGTTGAGCTGAATGTGATGGTTCTTCATCCAGCTAGAAATGTCACTCAGACAGGCTGTAATGCAAACAGCTACCATCGGATCATCAGGATGGAATGAGAAGTAGAGTTGAGTGTCATCAGGAATAGCAGTGATAAGAAAAACATGCTTCTGAATGACCGATCCTAATGACGACATGTAGAAGAGAAGCGGTCCAAGCACTGAGCCTTGAGGAACCTCACCTCCAAGGACCTACCTGAGAGGTAAGACTCGAACCACAGGAGCGTGGTACCAAAGATGCACATCTTTATGAGCGTGGACAGGAGGATCTGGTGGTTAACGTGTCAAAAGCAGCAGACAGATCCAGCAAGATGAGTATTGAGGATTTGTAAGCTGGTGAGTTCAGTCTCAGCGCCTCAGTAACCGAGAGCAGGGTTACGTCTTCCCTCTGAGGCTGTGTTATGATCTATATGACCTTATTATATTTATTGTGAGTATTATTATTGCTGATCATTATTGTTGTGCTATGATATTGTAATATTAACCATTATATAATAAGAGGAGCATGGAAAGGTTTATGAAAGTGTCACTCCACAATACAATAGCAAAATATATAAATATGTATAGTATTTTTAAGTTACATTAATCAGTGTTCCTTCCTAAGGAAATAATATGGACCAGAAGACATTGCAATTATGATATTTAGACAGACTTAAAGAAGTTCCAGATCTATACTTGTGCTCTTATTATTTAAGTTATTTTGCTTTAATGTCAATAAACATGTGCAAACAATATACTTGCTCGTGGGAACTTATTTTGATGTTAATTACATATACTTACAAATTCATCATCATCATGTTGATATGCTATGGTACTATAACACTGTTAAGACAAACATGTCTTCTAGTATCTTCAATTGTTGTGTATACCGAGCTGCAGCGGACACATTTGTGAACGACTTCACTTTGGACCCATTGTCTCTTTAATACCTCGTGTTGGCCTTACATTTTTATCACACCCACCGAACAAAAAAAACATATATCGTTGCACAATGTTTCCAGGAAACATGTCGTTCAAACCGGAAACCATAACAAACCGTCTGAGCTTGAACGTGCCCCTGGTTTCCTGAACACTCCCCCTATTAGCCATTGGTCGGAGACACAGATAGCCCCGCCTCTAAACTCACGCTATTGGCTGAGCTGGTGTTACTGGGAGAGACTCTTCAGAATCATTTACTTTGACTCCCTAGCAACCACCAAAAGCCTATAGCCTATACTGAGCCTATACTGCGCAAAAGTTTGGAATAATTCAGATTTGATAATGTTTCTGAAAGAAGCTCTCCAAGGCTGTATTTAATTGATCAAAACTAGTGAGATATTATTACAATTTAAAACAGCTGTTTCCGGTGTGAATGTGATCAAAGCTGAGTTTACATCCGCTATTGATGATTCATGTTTATGCGGAAATATTTGTGAAGATTGTTTATTATTTTATTGATCAAGGATCAAATGATCAAAAGTGCCAGTAAAGGCATTTAGAATGCTATATTGAAAGTTATTTTGAGCGTTCTATTCATCTGTGAATCCTGAAAAATAAAATGCATCACGGTTTAAAAAAATATTAATGTTTTTAACATTGATAATAATCAGAAATGTTTATTGAGCATATTATTATGATTTCTGAAGATAATGTGACACTGAAGACTGGAGTAATGATGCTGAAAATACAGCTTTGATCACAGAAATAAATTACAGTTTAACACACATTCATATAGAAAACAGCTGTTTTACAATATAATAATATTTAGCAATTTTTGCAGCATTTTTTGATTAAATAAGTGCAGCTTTGGTGCATGAGCAGAAGAGACGTCTTTCAAAAACATGTAAAAATACCAAACTATTGACCTGCAGTGTGTGCATGAAATAACAATAGTGATAAATTAAAGAAGGAAATATTCACAGCATCATAAAAGGGCATACAGTAATAAAAGCTGGATTGTAGATGATGAATATTCACGTTTCTCAAGAGCCCCATCTTCTGGTTTTCCTCTAAAACAACCACACACTTCACACAAGCTCTCGTGTTAACAGCTTTGCTTCATGAAGAAGTTAATCTCTTCCTTGACTAATCCAGAATTACAGAACTAACCTTGTTTAGTTTAGTTTAATCTCAAAGGAATTTAATAAAACCTCGTCTCATATGCAACACATTTACTGATGCACGCAGCCTGCTTGTGAAAGTGTGAGTTATTGTTGTGTATAAGCACATCTAACATGCTGGATGCACAAGATAAAAGGCGGAAATATTCCACGAGCTGGGAATTAATTACGCTGAACGGTCAGTTGTCAAGCGATGCTGTAATTAGGCCCCTGTGATTAAAGCACAAGCTGAATTTAATCACACCTGAATCAGGAACACATCAGTTTGCTTGCATTTGGAAATCAAATTTATTCTGTACATAACTGTATTCTTAAATCCAAACGAGTAGGTCAAGCTCATTATACACAATTATTAGGAAAGTTGATATTCTGGTCATATTTATTTCCAAGCACATTTGTGTCCCTGGAGCACAAAAGCAGTTATAAGCAGCGTAGATATATAGCCAACAATACATTATACATTTGTCTTTTATGCCAAAAAAATCATGTTCCGTGATATTTGCACCGTAAATATATCAAAACTTAATTTTTGATTATTAATATGCATGGCTAAGAACTTAATTTGAACAACTTTAAAGATGACTTTCTCAATATTTAGATTTTTTTGCATCCTCAGATTCTATATTTACAAATATTGCCCAAACCATACATCAATGGAAAGATTATTTATTCAGCTTTTAGATGATGCATAATTCCGAAATTGACTCTTATGACTGGTTTTGTGTTCGAGGGTCACATTTGACCAATTCCAAATCTCAATATCTACTATTGATATTGTATTTAATCATTTATGAGTGATGTATAATTGTCCATGAAGGCTGGAAGTGAAAAAAAAACTCCTTATGTGTGCAGAAATAGCATGCATGTTTTCTTTTAAACCATAAATACTAATTTAAATGATTAAATGCCCCTGAGATGCATGCAATACTAGAATTAGCAAAGTTAAGGCATGACCTAACGGTCACACAAAACACCTGAATATAAGGAGCTTTTGACCTTCATATATCACTTATAAATTATTAAATAAAACCAATGGTAGTTATTAAGATTGATGTGGTTTGGAATTGATCAAATGTTCTTGGAATAAAAATATGACTAGAATATCAACAAGCCTGATAATTCTGCACACGGTGTAGTTTGCTTTCTATGGCTGATTCGACTTAAGGATTTCTATTTGCCAGGATTATCTAGAACATCTCTCATCTATTGCAACAGCTCTTATCAGCATCTTAGAGATTGTCCAAATCACTGAACACATCTCACAATTATCCGTTTTTATCTCACAATTGAATTTATATTTCGCAATTTTGATTTTGAGTTTATATCTTGCAATTCTAAATTTTTTCTCGTAATTCTGACTTTTCCTCACAATTTAATTTAGATTTCACATATTATTTTTTTCTCTCAATTCTGAGTTTATATCTCGCAATTTAGATTGTTCATGAATTTCTGAGTTTATCTTTTAAAAATTCTAACTTTTTTCTCACAATTCTGACTATTTTCTCTCAATTCTGTCTTTTTTCCTCGCTATTTAATTTAGATTTCGCTTTTTTTTTTCTCTCAATTTTTCTCTCAGTTTATATTTCGCAATTTAATTGAGATTTTTTGCAATTTCAATTTGTTTTCTCGCAATTCTGAGATTATATCTCACAACTTGATTTATATTTCACAATTTATATTTTTCTCTCGCAATTCTGAGTTTATATCTCACAATTTACATTTTATGACTTTTTTCCTCGTAATTGAATAAACATTTTGCAATTGAGTTTTTACTCGCAATTCTGAGTTTATGTTTTTCACAATTCTGACTTTTTCCTCGCTATTTAATTTATATTTCACTTATTTTTTCTCTCTCAATTCTGAGTTCATATTTCACAATTTAATATAGATTTCGCAATTTTGATTTTGAGTTTATATCTTGCAATTAAAAAAAAATTATCGTAATTCTGACTTTTTTCCTCGCAATTGAATTTATATTTCACATATAATTTTTTTCTCTCTCAATTCTGAGTTTATATCTCGCAATTCTGACTATTTTCTCTCAATTCTGTCTTTTTTCCTCGCTATTTAATTTAGGGTTAGGGTTAGGGTTAGAAATATGAGTTTATATTTTCGCAATTTAATTTAGATTTCGCAATTTAGATTTTTAGATTGTTGGTGAAATTCTGAGTTTATCTTCTAAACATTCAGATTTTTTTCTCGCAATTGAATTTATATTTGCCAATTTATATTTTTTCTTGCAATTCTGAGTTTATATTTCGCAACTTATTTTTTCCCCGCAATTCAGACTTTACTCTCAATTCAGATTTTCTTCTTATAAATCCAGCGTTATATTACACAATTCTTTTTTTCTCAGAATTCAAAATGTATCCCTCACAATTAAACATTTCTCGCATCTCTTACGCTTTTAATCTCGCAATGAATTGTTTCTCAGAATTGTTTAATCTAGAAAACAATCTTCTATATTCTGCTCCAAACCTCTTTTCAAACTGCATCATATTGAATTCACACAAGGCCTAACTCTGACGAATCTTCCAGTTAAACTCGACTTTGTCAAGCCAGCGTTCAGAGATGTCAAATTGTCTTGTAAATGTTGATGTTTGTCCTTTCATCAGTGATTTGTCCATAAGTCTTTGAGCTTTGGAATGCAGTTGATCTGCTCCCATATTGAACTCAGCGTGAGGTTTGCTCTAGGGATTGTGTTTTCCAGCGAGAGAATTCATTTTGGCAGCTGTAAGCAGTTTTTTTCCACGCTAAGGAGACTTCAGTGACCTTATCTCCACGGGAGGTGCCTATGATGAAAACTATTTAACACGCCACACCAGCGACGAAGCTCCTCGTACCAAAGCAAAGCCTCTCGATATGGTAAGTCAATCCTTTCTCTTCAAACCCTTACTCTGAGAATAAGACTAAGACTCTGTTTGCTCTCCACAGATGAACAGCATTAGTTTAGTCTGTCTTCTTCTGTGCACGAGAGTGTCTTCCTTCAGATTCGACGAGCTGACTCAATATGTGAACAGCCATGAAGAGCAATTTATCGAGGTATTTCTTTATTTTATTGTGGATGTTATGAAAATATCTATCTGCACTAATACAGTTAAGGATTGCATTGCATTACATCTCTGTGTCCAAACATCCATCTGCTCCAGTGACTCGTTATTGATGCATCTTATCTCTAAAGAAATGCTGTATAATGTAGAAAATGCAGTTGTTTATTTGAGCTCAGATAAGACGCCTCTATTTATTGATGAAGAAAGAGGCTTGCACACGACACACGGACTAAAATATATTTTATTGTGGCCATGATTTAATCATTCGTCCCTTTGTTTTATGAATCCATTCCCTCGTTCTAGCTAAAACATGGCCATGAATAATTCAAATTTTTAATTTTAATTAAATATTACATATTAATTATTTTATACAGGTTTAGTAAATAATTTCCTAATTTTTTAATCGTTACCTTATTTTTGTAAATCGTTAACTTATTTTATTAAATTGTTTCCTATTTTTATTAAATTGTTTCCTAGTTTATTAAATTGTTACCTTATTTTAGTAAATTGTTTCCTATTTTTAGAAGTAATAAATCAGGGGAACAAACTAAATAATTTACTAAAACGAGGAAACAAATGGTCAGTGTTGGTGTAACGAGAGTTACATAATTAGATTACTTTTTTCAAGTAACTAGTAAAGTAACACATTATTTTTTAATTTAGAAGGAAACATCTGTTATTTTGTTTCCCCATGTATCGCCCGAAAGCTCTCGTGTTGCTATGGTGACAGAAATCATAAGTACAGAGGTGTTTGTGTGTGAACATGTTGCTGTAGTTCGAGACTAAATATGAATGTGTATTAATTCATCACACTCGCAAAAAACAGATTCAGTATTCATCTAAATGAATTAAAACAGTGAAATACAAACTCAGAATATGACACAAGTTAAACAACACAAATATATCTAATCTCATTTTATTAACGATGTGTTTGCTGCTGATCTTTGATCCAGTTCAACTAAACTAATAATAAAAATTACTTTAGATAAACTAACATTGTTTTTAATCACTGAAGAGTGTTGAACTTCTCCTGTGTTCTTCTGTACAGACGTGATTTACTCGTCCTTCAGTCTGAGGTTTATTCATTACACTTTTTGGTGTGAAAGACTTTTATATTTGCTATAAATATAACTTATTATATTAAAAACAAACAATCAAGCCCTGCTCATATTTAAAAAGTAACGCAAAAGTAACGTAACGCATTACTTTCCATAAAAAGTAACATAATTAGTTACTTTTTTCGGGAGTAACGCAATATTGTAACGCATTGCTTTTAAAAGTAACGCTGGTTCGGTAACTCTCAGTTCTGCCGAACGCTGTATGTTTGGTCTGTTTCAGACGCTGAGACACTGGGTCTCTGTGGAGAGCGACTCCAGCGATGTGACGAAGCGATCAGACTTACACAGAATGATGGACATGACGGCAGAGAAACTCCGGCTCATCGGAGGAAGCGTGGAAATGCTGGACGTCGGGACGCAGGCGGTCAGATAATCAATTTAACCTTTTATTAGAACAGCTCTAGTTAAAGTGCATCTATTATGGGTTATGAAAGATTCATATTTTGTTTTGAGATCCCTAATAACAGGTTGAAATGCATGCTAGAACAAAATACACTTTATTTTTATCTTATTTACTCAACGACTCTCAAACGATTCATTTTCTAAGCCCCTCCTCTTTGTGAGCTACTCTGCACTGATTGGTCGATTTAATTTAAAGCAGAGCGAGTGTTACTTTGTTTACAGCGTTACCTCCGCACCTAGTGGCAAAGAACAATTTGCATTTTCATTCAGACCAATGAGAAAACACCACGTAGTGCATTATGGGGCTTCTCTAGACCAGTGGTTCTCAATCCTGTCAACCACAGCATATATTGTATGCCTCCTCATTTAATACACCTGATTAAACTCATCAGCTCATTAGTAGAATCTGCAAGACTTAAACTGAGTGTGGCCTATGAGAGAGACATACAAAATATGATGTGTCTAGACGTTGACCTGATTTTTGCGGTGCATTGTGGGATTGAATGAGTGCACTGGAGAACATCCACTATGGGTTATAATGGCTGTATAGGAGGGGGGATTTCGGATACAGCCAATAAGGTTATACATAGAGCACTTTCAGATTTAAAACTCTGCCGGATGTGTTCATTCATAAATCCATCATAGGGGCACTTAATGAATATTAACCGTGGTGTCCGTCTCTGGACAGCTGCCCAATGGAAGCAGCATTGCTCTTCCTAAAGTGGTCACCGCTCGGTTCGGGGAGGATCCCGGCAAACGCACCGTCTGTGTTTACGGTCATGTGGACGTCCAGCCGGCCAAGAGAGAGGACGGATGGACCACAGACCCGTACGAGCTCACGGACATCGACGGTACCGTCTCATTTCTGGATTTATAGTCATTTAGCAGACGCTGTTATCCAAACGAGCAATCAAAATCAACAAAAGAGCAATGGTACGGAAGTCTCCGGTAGAGTAACGCGGCACACGTAATGCTTTTTTAAATTATATAAATAAAAATAAAACGGATAGAATAGAGAAATCTAGAGGCCTTTTGTTAATCGTATCATAAATAAAAATACAAAAATAATAGAATACAAAATATTAGAGAAGCTAGTGTTAATTTATAAAGAATAGAGTTAGAATAGAGATTGCTAGAGTTTGAAGGTCAAGAGGTACTTTATGAGATACTAAAATATTTTTGTTAATATTTTAATTTAACTTTATTTTTATATTTTCTGTTTTCACTTTAATTTTAGTTCAAGTTTTAGTCATTTTGTTTTGAGTTTTTGTTACTTATTAGTTCTTTGACTCCTTGCAATATAAAACGAAATATGTCTATATAGTTTTTATAATTTTTTATATTTTATAGTTACTGTACTTTATTATATTTTATAATATATAATATTTTTAGTTTGAGTTATTTTAGTACTCCAAGGTGAATTAAACAAAAATGAGAAATGTTGCAACTAACTGAAATATTTATACAAACACACACACACACATACACACACACACACACAACCACTCACACACACAACCACACACACAACCACACACACACACACACACAGACACACACACACTCACACAAACACACAACCATACACAACCATACACACACACACACACACACTCACACTCACTCACACACACACACACACACACACACACACACACACTCACTCAAACACACACACACACACACACACATCACACACACATCAACCACAGCACACACACACACACACACACACACACACACACACACACACACACACACACACACACACACACACACACACACACACACACACACACACACACACACACATATATTATTTGTAAAATAAAAATATATATGTTATTTATATATTTATTTATCATTTTTTAAGTTAACATTTATTTCAAGTAACAATTTCTTTTTTCATATATTTTAGTGCCAAATATTAAACTAAAAGAAAAGGACAAATAGTGTCTTCATGACTAGCTGAACTAAAACATGTTTCGTTTTTATTTCACTTAAAGTTTCAATTGGTTTCAAGTAACAACATTTTTAATTTTGGTGCTAAACGTTAATGAGAAGCGTTGCATTGACGACTAGCTGAAATAAATAAGTTTAGATTTTTTTAAACTAAATAGCATGATTAATCACAGCAGATATGTCATAAGTTTGTGACCTGTAAGTCAGATGATAATCTGATTATGATCTTTGAAGGAAATCTGTATGGACGAGGAGCGTCTGATAACAAAGCGCCGGTGCTGGCCTGGATCCATACGGTGGAGGTCTACAAAGCCCTGAACATGGTAAGACTCGGTGCAATCTAAACACTGCGCTTCTGCTCCGGGCGTGACTGTGTTTGTTACAGGACCTGCCGGTGAATGTTAAATTCCTCATCGAGGGAATGGAGGAGACCGGCTCGAACGGCCTGGACCACTTGATCGTGGCTCAGAAAGACTCGTTCTTCTCAGATGTGGATTATATCATCATCTCTGACTGCATCTGGCTCAGCAAACGGCCGGCGCTGACGTACGGAACCAGAGGAAACTGCTACTTCTTCGCCGAGGTCCAGAGATCAAAACATTCAGCTTTATTACAGCAAACCACAATTATGTGTTATGCAGGTCCGACGGACCCTAATTAGATTCAATACAATTTACAAAAATCACACTGTGACCAAAAATAAAAAAACGGCTGATAGACAGTAAACCATTAACAAATATAGTAAAAAAAAAAAGTAACACACATTTTTTTTTATATTATTTATTATATTTTATTATAATTTTTTTTTTTTTTTTTACATTTTAACGAGAAGTGTGTAAAAGCATTTATTGTGTGTGATTTTGTTCTTCGATTCAAGGTTACTATAGTTAACGAAAACTAAAGAAATGTAAAACAAACTAACAATAAATAGATAAATAAATACATATCATTACCTGAAATAATATACAAAAAATGTGCCTGAAATAAAAATTATTAAATCATTTTAATTTAGTATAATATGATGTACTAAAATAACTAAAAATAAAATAATGTTTTTATAATAAAAAAAATAATTATAGAAACTATATATAAATAAACTGTACATACTATGAAAAATTACAAAGTATATCCAAAAAAACTCTTAAAATAAAAATGTAAATAGAAAATATAGAAATTAAAAAGATTAAAAAATAATTTTGAAAAACTATAATATTATTAAACAAACAATAAAGAAACAAATAAAGTTCATTACCTGAAATAAAATAATACAAATTGTGCCTAAAATAAAAATAAATAAATATTTTTAATTAAATTATAATATGATGTACTAAAATAATACAAAATAAAATAAAATTTAATTAAAAAAATAAAATTATATATATATATATATATATATATATATATATACCGTACATACCATGAAAAATAAAATAGAAATACAACTAGATTCTTAAAACTATTAAAATAAAATTAAATAGAAAATATAGAATGTATAGAATAGAAATAATATGATGTACTAAAATAACTACAAATAAAATAATGTTTTATAATAAAATGTAAATTAATAAAAACTATATATACACACTGTACATGCTATGAAAACAATTACAAAGAATATACAACAACATTCTTAAAATAAAAATTAAAATAGAAAATATAGAAATTAAAAAAAATATTCAAATTATTTTGAAAAACTATAATATTATTAAACAAACAATAAATAGAGAAATAAAGTTCATTACCTGAAATAAAATACAATTTTGTTTAAATTAAGTATAATATGATGTACTAAAATAATAATTAAAAAAATACAAATAAAAATGAATTTAAAAAATGTAATTATATATATACTGTACATACTATGGAAAATAAAATAGAAATACAACTAAATTCTTAAAACTATTAAAATTAAATTAAAATAGAGAATATAGAAATACAAAATATTCAATATTTTTTTTAGCTATAATATTATTTAAATGCTAAATTACTGCAACACTGATTCGATTCGTGAAATTAACAAGAATGGATAGAAATGAACACATCTGCTAAATGCGTAAATGTAAAGAGTTTAGCTGAGAAACTGATATGAATAAAATTAGTTTAGTTCAGCAGCCTTTAACCATGAAATACGAGGTCAAACGGACAAGTTAACAATTCTTTCCTCAGCTCAAAACTCAAAAGTGACTTGCAGCACAATATATGAAGAGCGTGCCCCGTGTAATCGCCGCTTCATGTGTGATCGGAGAAGTGTTTTGGGTTTAGACGCACGTGTTTCTCTTCTCTGACGCAGGTCGAGGGACCCAAGAAGGATTTGCACTCTGGGCTTTATGGAGGAACCGTAATCGAGCCGATGACGGACCTGATCGGCATCTTAGGTGCTCGTTAACACTTGTGCATCAATTACACAAACTTACACGGGTCCACAGAGGGCCAAAAGATCCAGGTCCATGAACCGTGATAATCATGTGAAGCACAGACGAGCGTTTGGTCTCATTTTAAAGAAGGTCCTTGGAAAATTATTGCTGAAGATTTAAACCAAAAAAGTTACAGAGGTTTACGTTTATGAAAATGATCAGTGAGCAATATTAAAACACGTCGAATGCAAAAAATGCTCATAAATCCAAACAAGATGTGTTTCATATTTAAAGTTGATATCGCAAAAAATGAGCTTTTAGTAAGATTTTGTTTGGGTGCTCACGAACACAGTTTATGATTCACAGTACAGTATAATGTCTGTTTTTATTAATAATTTATTAAACTATCTCTATAATACAGCAAAAGCAGAAAACAGGGAAAATGTGAGTATTTGCTTTAAAGGCCAGATCTGAGAAAATAACTACGTATGCTAAATTAAAAACTAAAAATAATAATTCTGAAGCCATGCCAACAGAACGAAAGCTTATTAATAAAGAAAGCATCGTTTTATAGTTAAATAGCTTGTTGCTTTTTAATGGCCTTCTATGAGGATATTCTCGTCTTTGAGGTCCTGAGAGGAACTATTTTTTAGTGTAAAATAGATTTATTAAAAGGCAGTAATTGATGAAATAAAATACACTGAAAAGGACAAAAGTGTCGCAGACGGGTTAAAGCGTTCGGCTCAATACGGCTCCAGATGTTTTTATGAAAAACGGTATTTTTGTACCTCAGATAAACTCATTAGCCCCAGCGGGAAGATCCTGATCCCCGGCGTTAGAGAAGCGGTCGCGCATCTGTCTGACGAAGAGTGGAAGATGTACCAAGACATCGAGTTCGACCTGGAGAGCTTCAAGGACGACATCGGCCTGAGTGAACTCATGTACAGCAACAAGGCAAGGAACACCACTTAAAGAGACAGTACACACAAAAACTCATTCGCTCAGCCTTGTGTTGGTCGTGTTTGTTCTGCTTGATATTCTGAAGAACAGCCTGGTTATGAACTTTCTTCAAAATATTCATCAGAACAAACACATTCATACAGGTTTGGACCTACTTGAGAATTTTCATTTTAAGGTGTACTGTCTCTTTAAGAAACCGCTCTCGAGTCATACACAGTACAAAATAAATCTGTAAAATAACTGAAAAAGCTCATTACACATGGCATTATCCATTAACTTTACCGCCATTTCTACTTCAACTCTAAAACACAATAGACTGAGAGATGTGTGCAAGGAATTCTGCTTTATATTCTTTAAAAGCAACAAGGCAAGGAACACCACTTAAAGAGACAGTACACACAAAAACTCATTCGCAGGTCGTGTTTGTTCTGCTGAACACGAAGGAAGTTATTCTGAAGAACAGCCTGGTTATGAACTTTCTTCAAAATATTCATCAGAACAAACACATTCATACAGGTTTGGACCTACTTGAGAATTTTCATTTTAGGTGTACTGTTCCTTTAAGGAAACTCATACACTGGAAAGGAAAAAGAAGACGCCTGTTTTTAAGGATTAGCTCCTCACTTACTCCGTATTCAAGCCGCAGCAAGCAAACCCGTGTTTTTCCTTCTTGGCTCCATCAGGTGGATCTTCTCGCTCATCGCTGGCGTCACCCGACCGTGTCGATCCACGGCATCGAGGGCGCTTTCTCCGCGCCGGGCACCAAGACGGTCATCCCGGCCAAAGTCATCGCCAAGTTCTCCATCCGCCAGGTTCCTAACATGGAACCAGCCGTGGTGCAACAACAGGTCAAGCTCAGTTTAATGTGTAGAAATTAGGGATGGGACATATTTGGGCCCTGGAGCACAAAAGCAGACTTAAGTATATTTGTAGCAATAGCCATTGTATGGGTCAAAATTATACATTTTTATTTTATGCCAAAAATCATTAGTTATTAAGATCATGTTCCATGAAGATATTTGTACCGTAAATATATCAAAACCTAATTTTTGATTATTAATATGCATTGCTAAGAACTTCATTTAAACAACTTTAAAGATGATTTTCTCAATATTTAGATTTTTTGCACTAGATTTTCAAATATTGTCCAAACCATACATCAATGGAAATATTATTTATTCAGCTTTCAGATAATGCATAAATCTCAATTTCATAAAAATGTACGCTTATGTCTAGTTTTGTGCTCCAGGGTCACATAAACCAGTAAAAATTCCCCTAGGATAATAACTCTTTGTTCTGCTGAACACGAAGGAAGTTATTCTGAAGAACAGCCTGGTTATGAACTTTCTTCAGAATATTCATCAGTTCATACAGGTTTGAATGAGAATTTACATTTTAGGTGTACTGTTCCTTTAAGAACAGCTCTGAGTCATACACTGGAAAAGACGACGCCTGTTTTTTAAGGATTAGCTCCTCACTTACTCCGTATTGCGTTGTGCAAGCAAACCCGTGTTTTTCCCCTTCTTGGCTCCATCAGGTGGATCTTCTCGCCATCGCTGACGCGTATGAATATATTATTTAAAGCAGCACTAGTAGAAATGGCTGTTCATGTTATAACCGGTGCTTTTAACCCCAGGTGTCTGATTATTTACACTCGGTGTTTGCGAAGCGCAAGAGTCCCAACAAACTCAACATCACGATGGTCAGCGGAGCCAAACCTTGGCTGGCCGATCCCAAACACCCGCTGTATGAAGCCGGGAGAGCAGCGGTCAAGAGAGGTCCACACACTTCACTTCTGCTCTGAATCACAGTCTCACCTATTAAACGAGTCATATGACGATGCTGAAACCAACATTATTTGGTGTAATGCAATGTGTCTACGTGGTTCAAAAAACATATTTTCCCACATACTGTACATTATTATTGCTCCTTTCTAAAACACGCCAATTGTTCCAAAGCGCATCGATCTGAGAAGCGAGGCGTGCTCTGATTGGCCGGTTATCCGGTGCGTTGTGATTGGCCGAATACCTCAAGCGTAACAAATGTTACAGCTCAAGGTTCTTTTATTCGTCACATACTCAATTATACAGAATATAATCAGTAGTGAAATGTAAATAATACGGCTCTTACCATATTGTGTGCCGACGAGACAAAAACAATAAAACCCGTTATAAACGAGGCATTTGTTGCATCCAGTGAGGATATAATTACTGATTATAATGACTTATACTGTCTTCTAAACATGACCATGTCTGCATTTGTGATCGGAGAAACGACTCACTACTCTACACCGCTCAAAACTCACGTCTGAATCGTCAAATCTTTAAATATGATTAGCATTGATTATAAAGCTGGAATTGCTCCTTTATAGAAACAGTCTTTGAGCACAGACACATCGTAGGTTACTCTTCTAGTTTCAGGACACAGTCCTGCGTTAAATACGCTGCACACGGTCTAATATTTGGGTTGAAGTGTTCTGACAGTGTTGTAAACACAACTGAACCACTGATTTATAGCTGTGTCCTCTTTTGGAAGCACAAACAAGTAGTTTCTCTTTCACAATGAAACACGGCGTCTGACAGCCAGAATAATAGCTCCGCCCTCTTTCGTTGCGTGCACATTTGGGGCGGAGTTATGCAAATCTCCCCACACAGTGATGCAGACATGTGTGTGTGTGTGTGGGGGGGGGGGTTTAAATGAGCCATTTTAGGAGGGCGTGGTCGAGTCTTAACTTTGATAAAGAATAGAATTGAATGAAAACGTGAAATCGCATCATATGACCCCTTTATGTTTTTTTGCATTGCAAATGATGCAATTAATTACAGTCTCTAACTTTTGTATTTTGTTCTGAATTTTTATTTTTTTTAATACTTGCAAGTAATTTAGAACTTGTTTAATAATCTATTTGCTTTTAAACAAACCAAGTTGCATAAGAAGAAAAAATGCATGGATGCATAAACCCTTCTGGACCGGGAGCATAGATTGAAGTCAGACCAGTCAAGTTCTTCCACACTGACTGAATCATCATTTCTCTTTGATTCTTGTCTTATACACAGAGACACTGTCATGTTAGAATAGAAAAGAGTTCTGTCCAAACTGTTGCTATACAATTAGATTCCCTACAATATCATTATATGCTTAAACATTAAGATTTGCACTCATGGAGATTACTAAAGTAGTCAAACCTCTCATTGGAAGGGGGTGCCAATACTTTTGTCCATATAGTGTATTTCAGCTAGTCACCACACTGTTGTTCCTCTCTGGATCTTCTGCTTTGAGCTTGCTTGGAGTCTAGAAAGCTCCAGAAGGCGCAGGATTGATAAGAGGCTGTGTGTCTCGTGGTGTTTTCCGTGGGCGGACCTGATCCGTGAAGGAGGCACGATCCCCATCGCCAGAACCTTCCAGGACGTCACAGGCAAGAGCATCATCATGCTGCCCATCGGAGGCTTCGACGACGGCCTGCATTCACAGAACGAGAAGATCAGCAGGTCCCTGGAGCTTCTGGGGTCTGTTGGGGGTGCTTCTCTTCATGCAGACTCACTGTTTAACGTCTTATCTTTCAGATACAACTACATCGAGGGAACCAAGCTGTTCATCGCATACCTGCATGAAGTGTCTCAGATCAAGAAGTAGGCCACTGATGAGAAGATCTGCAGCTAAACAAATATCTCCATTACTAACAGTTATATTTCTCTCATATTGTGACATATTAATGATGCTCGGACAAATTAAACCAGTGTTTTGCAATGCATGTGCAGTGGTGGCTTTATTTGCATTGAGAGACTTGGTTATGTCTAGTGACTTTTATTTTGTAATTGTGCGTTCAGAAAATGCCTAGAGACGATTTTATGGTTGCCAGATATTCACTCAAAGTCATAAATGTTCAAAACATAATTGAGTTGTGTTCTCATAAATACATTGTTTATTGTAATCGATGCGAATCTAATCATTTAAAGTGCATGTTTTTAAATTAATGCAATTAAAAAAACATGTATTATTTATATTGCGAACACAGCATGATTACATATAATTAATACATCAAATTAATAAGTGTAATAATACACAATACCAGTTTTCGTACCGTAAGATTTTTAAAGTTTTTAGCGAATTATCTTCTTCTCACTAAGCCTGCGGTTATTTGATCATAAATACAGCAAAGCAATAATATTGTGAAATATTTTTACTATTAAAACAACTGCTTTCTATTTTAATATATTGTAAAATGTAATTTATTTTTGTGATTTCAAAGTTGCATATTTACTCCAGTCACGTGTTGCTTTAGAAACATTCTAATATTATGATTTGCTGCTTAAAAAAAAGATTGATGATGATTATGATGGTTTCTTTGATGAATAGAAAGTTAAAAACAGCATATATGAATTTTGTAACATTATAAAAGACTTTATCATCACTTTTGATCAATTTAAAGCATCCTTGCTAAATAAAAGTATTAATTTCTATAATTTCTTTCCTTAAAACAAAATTATACTGATTCTAAGCTTTTGAATGGTGTAGTGTATAACGTTATAAAAGCGTTTTAGTTCAGATAAATGCTGATCTTTGGGTATTTCTATTCATCAAAGAATCCTGAAAAAAAAAATTTTTTTGAATAAATGCATATGTTTTAATTATTGATAATAATAATAATAATAATAATAATAATAACTAGATAAAAAAGGTTGTCAAGACACACTTTAAGTTGGCTTGAGAAAGCCGGACCAGAAAGTTTGAAAACATTTGAAGAAGTTTAAGATTTTGTTGGTTTTTAGTCTGAAATAGTTTGAAGATTAAAGTAGCTTTAAAAGCTTAAAGTTTGAATGTTTTGAAGATAATAAAGTCTGAGAGAGAGAGAGAGAGAGACAGAGAGAGAGAGAGAGAGAGAGAGAGAGAGAGAGAGAGACAGAGAGAGAGAGAGAGAGAGAGACAGAGAGAGAGAGAGACAGAGAGAGAGAGAGAGAGAGAGAGAGAGAGAGAGAGACAGAGAGACAGAGAGAGAGAGAGAGACAGAGAGAGAGAGACAGAGAGAGAGAGAGAGAGAGAGAGAGAGAGAGAGAGACAGAGAGAGAGAGAGAGAGAGAGAGAGAGAGAGAGAGAGAGAGAGAGAGAGAGAGAGAGAGACAGAGAGAGAGAGAGAGAGAGAGAGCTTGATCAGAGAGAGAGAGAGAGAGAGAGAGAGAGAGAGAGAGAGAGAGAGAGAGAGAGAGAGAGAGATCAGAGAGAGAGAGAGAGAGAGAGAGAGAGAGAGAGAGAGAGAGAGAGAGAGATAGATAGATAGATAGATAGATAGATAGATAGATAGATAGATAGATAGATAGATAGATAGATAGATAGATAGATAGATAGATAGATAGATAGAAGGGTATTCTGGGTGTTTGCTTCATCATAATAAATGTTTCTTGATCAGTATATTATTATGATTTCTGAAGATCATGTGACACTGAAGACTGGAGTAATGATGCTGGGCTGCATCACAGAAATAAATTACACTTTTACACATATTCATATAGAAAATATATTTTATAAATAGTACAACATATTTCACAATATTACTGCTTTGCTGTATTTTGGATCAAATAAATGCAGGATTGATGAGCAGAAGAGAATTGTTCAAAAACATAAAAAATCTTACTGTTCAAAAACTTTTGACTGGTAGTGTATATAAAACGAAAAAGTATAATATAATATAATAATATCGAAAGTGTCCGTATGTAGTTTCGCTAAAGACGAAGGAGCGCTCCGCTGCATTTCCGCGGATCTGGCAACCAACTCTGCGCTCAGTCACGGAAGCTGGTTAGTAATGTTACTCACCAATACTTCATCACAACTAGTCCTTTACTAGCTGCAGGCATTGCTCGGCGGATAGTTAAAGCATTGGCATCGATTACTGAAAGCACGGGTGGGTTTGCAGCGTAGATATCGCGTTACCGAGCTGCGCAGAGAAAAGGCCAGACCGACTCTGAGGTAAGACGATATCACTCACACTTCACTGATATGAGTTTATTTCAAAACAAATCTCGCTTTAAACAATCTGTAATAAGCAGTAAGTGTGCTGACTGCTGTCAGAAGTGTCTGGTTTTGTGTGAATGTGCAGTTCTGAGGTGGCGCTAGTCGGCTAATGCTAATTGTTTATGTTTTGGTGATGCGTCAAATCAGCTGACAGTCAAATTAATCACATTTTAATTCAGTTAAATACATTTATATGCTGTACACTCACTTATTATAAAGGTATGAGGCCTGCTTGGTAAGCTACTATCAAAAGGAGCATGTTGTGGATATCTCTATAATGTAGTGCTTTAATAATTCCTCAATAATTCGTTAAAAGTGATGTTTTAGTAAAAACACTGCAGCTGAACGGGACACAAATTAATTAATAAATCTCACCATACTGATTTTTTACAATATTGCAGACGATTTTATTTTACAGATGTTGTTTAAATATATAAATAACTCCATATCTAATTAAATATGCATATATTTACAGAACAGAAATCTGAATATTGTATAAAATCAGGTTAAGTATTTGTTTTTTTTGAATGAATAATTGATTTTTTATCACTCCATAAATCAGAAAATACTGTCAACAGACAAACACACATTTCTCCATGTTTTTTTAAGGAGTAAATGTCGTGTAAATGATATATGAACAAATATATTTGGAATATAGAGATGAATAAAAGTGTAAAGTTTGGTGTGTGTAAGAGAAGATTTAATAAATATGGATTGGAAATTAAATCTAATGGCGCAAAAAGATCAAGTGCAATACAATAAACCTTAAATGTGCATTTTGGATGTTTTATTTGCAGTAGTCTGATGGTATGTAAGCAAAATATCACTTCATAAATTAGAAAATACTGTCAACAACTATAAGCGCATGTTAATATTTCTGCATGTAAGTGAGACCACTTTTAAAGAAATGCATTTGCAACTCTACAGAATTAAATCATGTATTTTACACCAAAATGCATATTTTATTCCACTAGTCAAAACAAAAATATAGCATTAAAATAACAAATGCATGAAAAAACAATGATTTGCCTCTAGTGTCTGAACTTGGATCTAACACAAAAACTGCTGGTAAAATCAAACCCGTAGTCGTTATACAGATGCATTGACAATAATTAAGTGCTAACTAACCTCATCTTGTGTTGTTCTGTTTGTGTTCAGCGCTCCGGAAGCTCGGCCTCTCCGAGAGGCTTGTATTGCACAGATGATCGCAGATCTCTGGCGCTCTGATGACGTGCTGTGAGACCATGTCCCTGCGGAACGTCACCAGTGATCTCCTGCACCGCCAGATCCGGGTGAGCAGCGCCATCACCGCTTGATCTCAGAGCAGCAGACGTCAGACACGGTCCAGTCTAAAAGCCTGGTTCAGTCACATGTACAACGATACACAATAAAGCGCTATATGAATGCAACATTCATAAGACGACCCTGATTATAAGACGACCCCCATTTTTCTAGATGTACCTTTTGGAAAAAGGCTTTGTGAAAACCAAAAATTGAAGTCATTGTTCACTCATCCTCATGTCGTTATGAACCCGTAATGAACATTAAAGGACAACGTCTGAATCTACAACCACGTGTGTGTGTGTGTGTGTCTCTGTGTGTGTGTGTGTGTGTGTGTGTCTCTGTGTGTGTGTGTGTGTGTGTCTGTGTGTGTGTGTGTGTGTGTGTGTGTGTCTCTCTCTGTGTGTGTGTGTGTGTGTGTGTGTGTGTCTCTCTCTGTGTGTGTGTGTGTGTGTGTGTCTCTGTGTGTGTGTGTGTGTGTGTGTGTGTGTTTGTCTGTGTGTGTGTCTCTGTGTGTGTGTGTGTGTGTGTGTCTCTGTGTGTGTGTGTGTGTGTGTGTGTGTGTGTGTGTGTGTGTCTGTGTGTGTGTGTCTCTGTGTGTGTGTGTGTCTCTGTGTGTGTGTCTGTCTCTCTGTGTGTGTGTCTCTCTCTGTGTGTGTGTGTCTCTGTGTGTGTGTGTCTCTGTGTGTGTGTCTCTCTCTCTGTGTGTGTGTGTGTGTGTGTATCTCTGTGTGTGTGTGTGTGTGTGTGTGTCAGGAGAAACGGGCTCTGGACTTCCAGAGACACTATCATGTGACCGACCCGTTTATAAAGCGTCTGGGGCTGGAGGCTGAACTACAGGTGATTGATGAATGATTGTGTTAACCCAGTGTTCATGTCTCGTCACGCCCGTATAGGAACAAAACAGTGTTTTCCTCCATTGCACATCAGTTAGTTGTACCAGGTTTGTACCGAGCCTCTTGTAAAGTGACCTTACACATCATGCATACTATAAACAAGCAAGCAGATGAGCTCAGAATATGAATGCAACACGGTTTCGCCTTGAAAGCCATTATAAAGAAAACAATTAATATGACTTACAGAGATATACAGTACATGTGTGCATGTACAGACAAAACAGTGAGCCCAGAATACGAGTTTAACATTAAACATTTTCCCCTTGAAAAGCATTCTAAATAATGTTTTGGGTTAACCTGCTTGCTTGTATATAGTATGTTTTATTAATAAACTGCATACTAAATTTGATCCTCCACTGTCACCTTCCTAATGCATTAAATCATTTTTACGATAAGCATGTTAGATTGTGCTACTGTGTTTAGTGTGCTGTCAAACGATTAATCGTTTTCGTTTACATAATAAATATATGTGTACTGTTTATTTATTATGTATGTATAAATACACACAGATACAGTATATATATTGAAAAATGTATATTATATAAATATATTTAATATAAACATAACATATTTTTCTTAAATATACATGCATGTTGTATTTAATATACACCGTATACACTCAGATATTATGTAAACAAAAACTTTTATTTTGGATGCGATGTATAGCGATTAATTTTTGACAGCACTAATATATATATATACATATATATATGTGTGTGTTTTATTAATTTCGATTTTTTTTTTTATACATTTAAAAATATATATTTCATTTAGCATAATTGTTGTATTATTTCTAGTAAAAATTATTAATATTTTTTTATGATTTTAATTTTAGTTTCAGTTTAGTTTACTATAATAACCCTGTGTTATGTATGTTTTGCCCTCCAGAGACTTGACTAAAAACTATGAAAATATTTATCAGTATAATTATAGCAGACTTTTTTTAAACTGAATTAATTTTCCCCAAGGCCCACTTATAATTTTTGCACTAAAAATATAATTCGTGACAACTCATGCCAACAACGTGCAGCTATATAAAGCCTCCTCCCGTGTGAAGTAACAATACTTTGCTTACTTTAGTATCAATAAATGTTCTTTTGAGGAAGTATTGTATCTTACATACGTTGTAATCTCTGTGTTTTCAGGGTCACTCTGGCTGCGTCAACTGCCTGGAGTGGAATGAGAGAGGAGAGTAAGTTCAGTGCTCTTCACGTCTCCGTGTCTCTTCATAAACTCACTGGGTTTGTTCTTTCCAGTCTCCTGGCCTCGGGTTCGGATGACCAGCACGCCATCATCTGGGATCCCTTCCGACACACCAAGCTCATCAGTATGCACACTGGACACGCAGCCAACATCTTCTCAGTGAAGGTGAAGTCAAGGTTTTTCACTCTGTGCATCTAGTAAACATGCCAGAATGTGTGCGCTCATCCGTGAACCGTGTGTGTTTACAGTTCCTCCCTCACTCCGGGGACCGGATCTTAATCACAGGAGCCGCCGACACCAAGGTGCATGTGCACGACGTGACGGTGAAGGAGACCATTCACATGTTCTCAGACCACACTAACCGCGTCAAACGCATCGCGACGGCTCCCATGTGGCCCAACACCTTCTGGAGCGCGGCGGAGGACGGGATCATCCGGTACGGATGGGTTTGCCCCCGCTGGTTTGGGGAGGAACTGCACGGCTTGCATATCGAATCATATGTTAGATTAAAATAAATAAATGCTGCTGCACGATAATCGCGATATAACCTTGTGCGATTATCAAATTACAGACTGTAATTTTATTAAAATATTGTATAATATTATGCTCTGTTTTATAGTGAAACATAATTATAATTATTAATTTGCCATTGCATTTTACAGCAGTGATATATTTCTGTTAAAACACTACTACAACTATTTGTACTATTAGTCTTTTTATTATTACCATAATTATAAACACACACACACACATATATATATATATATATAATAATTATTAGCAACATTCAAGTACTGTCAATATGCAAATTTGTTGTTGAATTACTGGAGATACTTCAAGTAAATATTTTATATACATGGTTTGGCTGAGTTTGGAAATCTAATGCATACTAGTGTTATTTTATTACTATTATGTTTTTATTAATATTTTGAATATTAAAACAATTTTTTTTTATATATATATTTTCTTTTATTCCAAAAATATAATTTTTATTAACTTAAAAAAAAAAAATGGTGCTCTTTTTAATGTCTGTATAGTTTTTATTGCATTTTTTGTTCAGTTTAACGAAATTTCTGCAACTATAAAAATAAAATGCGGTAAATATTTTATATACAGGAGTTTGGAAATCCCTGATCTATTGCATACTAGTGTTATTTTATTATCGTTAATATACTATTATAGTTTTATTAATATATTGAATATAAAAAAAAAAGTTTTTTTTAATTCCAAAAATATATTGAGTTTTTATTTACATTTTTTATTTTTATTTTAGTTAAAGTTTTAGTTATTGTTTTGTTTGTTTTATCATTTTTAATATGTCTGTATAGTTTTATTGCATTTTTAGTTTTGATATTTTTTAGCAAACACGAAATGCTGCAACTAAAAATAAAATACGTCAAAGTTTTTACATATTTTATTTCCGTACGCATTTATTTTATTACAAGCAACCAAAATGTTTCTGATGGTTTTAGTTTCAGTTTAATAACCCTTCTGCACTTCTACAACTCTCAAGCTCCAATCAGATTCCCTGAACTAGCAGTAAGTGTGCGGTAATAAAGACGTCTGTCCAGTCGTGTTCAGTCTCGAGCCAGACGTTCAGTCATACGTCTCCTCGACGTTAACGAGGCTCGTGGGAACGGCTTGTATGTCCTTGAAAACTGTGTTCGAGTCTCTCCAGATGTTGTGTTGTTATGCGAATGAATGATGTGTGGATATAAAAACCCACAGCTGGTCCCTGACCAACGTCAGCCGACTTTTAGAGGACACTCTGGTGCTTTATAAACATAAGGTGCCATCACAATAGCCAAATTTAGCAGGCATAGAAGAGAAATCGAGCTCAAGTTCTCCAACCCATGGATTCCTATTGAAATGACTGGATTTGGCTGCAAAAGTGGTAAATGTGCATCTTATTTAAATCGAACGTTTCTGGTCTGATTGTGGCAAAAGGATAAATTAATCCGGCATCTCTTACTATTCAAGCCTCTCTCATACAGAGAGACTTTTCACCATGCAATCGTTTTCAAGTCTGCCGTCTGTTGTTTTTCCCATCAGGCAGTATGATCTGAGAGAGAGCAGTAAACGATCCGAGGTGTTAATTGATCTGACGGAGTATTGTGGGCAGCTCGTGGAAGCCAAATGCCTGGCCATTAACCCTCGGGACAACAACTACATGGCTGTGGGAGCCAACGGGCCCTTCGTCCGGCTCTACGACATCAGAATGATCCACAATCACAGGTGATATTAAAGGAATAATTCACTAATAAACACAGTCTATGTTATTATTATTGTTCAAATGAACACAGATATTATTTGTTAATAATTTCCCCCTCCACAGCAGCTCTCGAATCTCATTCACTTGTGTTCAATTAAAATCTTATCTGCGGCAGAGAAGACGATTATTAATGTTTTTTTTTTAGAATTTAGAATTTACATTTTTGGGTGGAATATTGCCTGTTACTGTATTTTTATGAAAATAAGCTGCATCTGGTCAAAATTGCATTATTGAATCGCAATGGTGAATAAAGCCTCGTTATATTATTAAATTCAGAAATAATGTAAAATACTGGAAATTAGACCAAACTTGGTAACACTTTACAATAAGGTGTCATTTGTTAACATTAGTTAATGTATTAACTAACATGAACAAACAATGATCAATGCATTAATTGCATTATTTATTCGTATTTGTTGACGTTAGTTAATTAAAATACAGCCGTTCATTGTTAATGCATAATGCATTAACTAATGTTAACAAACACAACTTGCATTAGTAAAGTCTGAATGAAAAGTATAACATTTATATTAATTTTATAGCATTATTATAAACGACTAAAATGTATTTAAAGTGAAACTGAAACTACTGCCATTTTTTTATATCACTGACATATTAGTGTAATTTATTCATTTTATTGTAAGATTTTTAGTCAGTTTTAGTAATTTTACTGTGTAAAATTAAACGTCTGTATAATTTTATACATTTTAAATTTAGTTGTAGATATTTTTAGTGCTGAAATGATTAATCGTGATTAATCGCATACAAAATAAACATTTGTTTACATAATGTGTGTATATGAATATAAATATATGCATGTAAGTATTTTCAAAATATATGCAGTATGCATGTGTATTCATATATACATTAATATACACAGTACACACATATATTATCTAAACAAAACGTATTTAGGATGCGATTAATCGCGATTAATCATTTAACCGCACTAGTTATT
Organism: Gymnocypris eckloni scoliostomus; assembly: GCA_027564155.1. Lineage (NCBI taxonomy): Eukaryota > Metazoa > Chordata > Actinopteri > Cypriniformes > Cyprinidae > Gymnocypris > Gymnocypris eckloni. The sequence continues at coordinate 17,851,991 of CM050424.1, forward strand.
TTAGTAAATATTAAACTAAATATAAATGTTGACCTGCAACTAGCTGTTGTTTTTTATATTTGATTTTATTTCAGTATTGAAAATGTAAATATTGCGCATATTTCGTTCCTTGCATTATATGGACGTTTTATATTATAAGTCGCGACACGTTTCAGACGTGACTCATATTCCAGAAAACACAATACCTAGAAATCTGAGTTCTAGATCCATGTTGTTGTAACTTTGAGGGATGTTTTCTTTAGTGTGTAACGTTACGCTCTTCTAGGAAGTCTATGAGTCCGAGTACCTCAGCCGGCGTTCACACGTTTTGCGACAAGCAGAAATCGATCCCGGACGGCGCTGGACAGTACTATGTCGTTTGTCGACTGTGTTTCTCATCTTCTGCATCAGAGCGGCACGCGTCATAATCGGTAAACCACGAACAATCCAGCGCTCTCCATTGACTTTGTATTGCGGGAAGCTGCGTTCTTGTCATTTATGACTTATAACAAAAAACAGAGCAATGTCTAAAAGCTGATGTGTGACGAGGTGTACAGCAAGCAAGCTATAAAACCCAGAACTACGTTTTTATAAGCTGTCGACACAAAAAGAGAATTAGTGACACAAAATAGAGCGCGATGTTTAGAGCGAAACGTAATCGGTGACTGACCATTCATTATAAAGGATTAATTCATCACCCGATGTGAACCTGAGATATATTGAGAAGCTACATTGTATTGGTCCGTGTCAGTTACCTTGAGAAATGATCCAACATGACATTTTTGGGGTCGACAGCTTATAAAAACATAATTCTGGGTTTTTTATAGAGATGCATGATATTGGATTTTTGCTGATAAATTTCACCTCATTTTGGCCGATATTTAATTATTTTTAATCTAACTTTTTTTTAAACAAGAACTTAGCTGTTAGGATTAAATAAACTATAATAACGTTATTTTATAATGACCGTACATTGAAGATTTGAAAATAACTATAAATAAACTAATCACTGCATTTTATTTATTTTTCAGAAGGATGCAGTGTTAACCTTAACATTTTATTTTATAATTTAACATTTGTAAATAGTCTAAAGCAAAAAAGGTTGTTGAAAATAGTTTAGAGCTCATAATTTGATTTTAAAAAATTATTACACTGTAATTAATAAATAAATATATATAAAATTATTTATTCTAAGTGATTTTCTTTTGTTCATGTAATCTATAGCTTCTCAGCTTTAAATCAAAACATTAAACTTGTGATTTTATGGCATTAATTACCATAATTATGTCATTCTGTACTGCAGAACAGACGTGATCTAATCGCTAGCACACCCTGAGCGCATGCGAGTTAATATATTCATCATATCGGCAAGAAATATCGGCATAATCTTTCATATCGGGCCGATATTACATTTAAAGCATAATCTGCCGATTCCGATATTGGTCCGATAATATCATGCATCTCTAGTTTTTTAGCTTGTTTGCTGTACACCTCGTCACACAGTTCTGTTTTTAATTATAAGTCAGAAAAGACAACGACGCAGCTTCCCGCAATACAAAGTCAATGGAGAGCGCTGGATTATGTGGGCGTGGCCTAAATGCACTCCATCTCTATTAGGATAAACACGTTTTACAGATGTTTCCCTCCGTTTGTAGGTCACTTACCCGTGAAGCTTCCCGACTATAATAACCGATTACGAGTTCTGGTGGCCACCTACGTCACGTTCAGTCCGGACGGTACCGAGCTGCTGGTGAACATGGGTGGAGAGCAGGTAAACCAGCGACGCTTGCTGCTGGTAGCTGCTGCTGATGATGTTTGATGCGCAGTTACACAATACTGCTTCCTGTTTGCAGGTTTATTTATTTGATCTGACGTTCAAACAGAGGCCGTACACCTTTCTGCTGCCCAAAAAAAGCCACACGCCATCGGGTAAGATGTGAATGCTGACGTAGAAATGGATTTTATTAGTATAAATATATTAGTCAGTCATATTACTGCATTTAGGATGATATAGCTAAAGTTTTATAGGTTTAAACAAAAGATTTAGCTTATTTCCAGTGCTGTCAAACGATTAATCGCATCCAAAATAAAAGTTTTATTTACATAATATATGTGTGTATGCTGTGTATATTTATTATGTGTATATAAATACACATGCATGTATATATTATATATATATACTTATAAAATGTTGTTTATTTAGATATAATATAAATATATACATGTTTAAAAAAATATTTACTGCATGTGAGTGTATTTATATAAATATACACAGTACACTTATATTATGTAAATAAAACTTTTATTTTGGATGCGATTTAATTGTTTGAATCACTAATTATTTCACTTAAAGATGTTTAACATATTGCAGTGCAAGGTTGTTATAGTTTACTAAAACTAAAATTAATACAACAAATAAAAAATAATTCATTTTTGAAATAATAAATACATAAAATACAAAAATATTAACTGAAATAAAGTATTTTAGCTAGCTGCCAAGACTACATTTCCCATTTTATTTTAACTTTATTTACTAAAAATACAACTAAAACTAAAAGTAAAAAACACGACAAAAACACAATAGTTACTAAAACTTTAAAATTAAATTAAAACGGAAAATATTAAAATGAAAAAATTAAAACTATTATTAAGTTAAGTATTATTAATAAATAATAATAATAGCATCTAAATTATACTAAAATAATGTTGCAGTAAGGAAGCCCATTTCTGCCACTGAATAAAAAAATTTTAATTGCGAGTTTACGTATTGCACTTCCGATTTTTTGTATTTATTTTATTTATTTTTTTTAATTGCGAGTTTACGTATTGCACTTCCGATTTTTTTTTATTTTTATTTTATTTTTGCACTTCCGATTTTTTATTTATTTTTTTTTTAATTGCGAGTTTACGTATTGCACTTCTGATTTTTTGTATTTATTTTGTTATTTTATTTTTATTGCGAGTTTACGTATTGCACTTCCGATTTTTTGTATTTATTATTTTTTTATTGTGAGTTTACGTGTTGCACTTCTGATTAAAAAAAATTTTGCAATTGCGAGTTTACATATTGAAATTCTGATTATAATTTTTTTGTTGCAATTGCGAGTTTACATATTGCAATTCTGATTTTATTTTATTTTTTACACAATTGTGAGTTGATATAAAGTCAGAATTGCGAGATAAAAACTCAAATTTCTGAGAAAACTATTTCTGATTCACAGAAATGTATCTCTTCATATTTAACTTATCAAGGTTTTACTACTGAATTTTAAATGAGAGACGCTATTAAAACATCCGATCTCACTCACAAATAACGAGACAAGGAAGAGTCGTCAGACTAATCATGTGCTCTTGACTCGTTTAGAGGTACAAAACGGGAAGACGACCAACGGTGTGTCCAATGGGATTCATCTTCCTGCTAGCCGCCTCAAACTGGCTAAAGTTTCCAGGTAAGACTGATTTATGTGTGTAATGCTAACATTGATGCCGTCTCTGTCACGTTCGTGGGATGTTATTAGCATCAGAGACTAGTGTGAGCTGTGGTCTATATTTGCATCTCCAGCGGCTCCAGCGATCTTCCTCCTCATCTGGAGCGGATCAAGCTGCAGGCTAACGATGCGTTCGCGCGCCAGCAGTGGACTCAAGCCATCCAGCTCTACAGTCTGGGCATCCATGAAGCCGGCCACAACGCCATGCTGTACGGAAACCGCGCCGCCGCGTACATGAAGAGAAAGTGGTACGATAAACGCTTCCGATGCGGTTAATAAAACATCACATTGGAAACCGCATGATGCATCACATGCACAGTTTATATTGCATCACAGCCCGTTGTGCATTGAGGCATGATGCTACGGGTGAATATTACTTCACCAGAACATGAAGTCAAGTTTTCTGAAATGCATGTTAAAATGTGCAAATGAGGCTAAATATGCACAAGGTTCAATATCGTGCAAAATTCAAAAATCATTGATTGTGTTTGCTTTTTAAATTAATTAAACTTACACTAACACTCAGAAGTTTTTGAACAGTAAGATATTTTTTTAAACAATTCTCTTCTGCTCACCAAGGCTGCATTTATTTGATCAGAAATACAGTAAAAATAGTGAAATATTATTATAATGTAAAACAGCTGTTTTCTATGTGAATATGTGTTAAACTGTAATTTATTTCTGTGATCAAATCTGTATTTTCAGCATCATTACTGAAGTCTTCAGTGTCACATGATGTTCAGAAATCATAATAATATGCTCAAGAAACATTTCTGATTATTATTATTATTATTATCAATATTTAAAACAGTTGAGGATATTTTATTCAGGATCCAAAGATCAGCATTTATCTGAAATAAAAGCTTTTGTAACATTATGCGCTATACCATTCAAAAGCTTAGTCTTTTTCTTTATTAAAAAAATTATGATAATTTTTTTGGGGGGGGGGTTAATGAGATTAATAATTTTATTAAACAAGGATGCTTTAAATTGATCAAAAGTTTACTATTTCAGATAAATGCTGTTCTTCTGAACTTTCTGTTCATCAAAGAAACCTGAAAAAACTTTTATCTGCTGTTTTCAACATAATAATAATAATAATAATGTTTTTTAGCAGCAAATCAGCATATTATAATGATTTCTGAAGGATCATGTGACACTGAAGACGATGCTCAAAATTCAGCTTTGATCACAGAAATAAATTACATCATAAATGTATTCAAATAGAAAACAGTTATTTTAAATGGTAAAAATATTTCAATATTTTGCTAGAGTTCGGATCTAATAAATGCAGGTTTGGTGAGCAGAAGCGAATTCTTTTAAAAAACATAAAAAATATTTATGTCCAAAAACTTTTGACTGTTTTTTTTTTTTTAAGATTTCAAAAAATAAATAATAATAAGTGGGAAAAATATTGCTGCTGAAAATGAAAGTGGGTGGGACTAATGCACTCTATAAACACTTAAAGGGACAGTTCATACAAAAATAACAATTCTGTCATTAATTACTCACCCTCATGTCTTTCCAAACCCGTAAGACCTTCATCTTCAGAACAGATTAAGATAGATGCCTTACAATAGTCTGAAACAATGCACAATGAAAAGCCCCAAATCAACCAGTGCATGTACACAAAAGATGTAGTGTCTTACCTTAATCAGTGTTTTAATGTGAAGTGCATGTTTCTGTCAGGGACGGCGATCACTACGATGCGCTGCGGGACTGTCTGAAGGCCTTGTCTCTGAACCCGGCTCATCTGAAGGCACACTTCCGCTTGGCACGCTGTCTGTTTGAGCTCAAGTACGTGGCCGAGGCTCAGGAGTGTCTCGATGACTTCAAGAGCAAGTTTCCCGAGCAGGCGCACAGCAGTGCATGCGATGCGCTCGACAAAGACATCAAGGCGGCCCTCTTCTCAAAAACAGACTCCTGTAGGTTCAAGTCTTGGATTTGTTTTTCTGTGCATTCTTTTGAATAATCAACACTCTCTGCATATTTTGGAATCATTTAATATTGTTTTATATTTTTTTAGAAAGTAATTCTACTTACCAAGGCTGCATTTGTTTGATTAGAATTACCGTAAAATTTATAAATATTATTATAATATAAAACAGCTTGTTAATATGTGTTAAACTGTAATTTATTTCTGTGATCAAAGCTGTATTTTCAGTGTCACATGATCTTCAGAAATCATTATAATATGCTGCTCAAGAAACATTTCTGATTATTATTATCGATGTTGAAAACAGCATATTTTTGTGGAAATTGTGATTATTTTAGTTTTCATGATTCACAGATTAATAGAAATCTCAAAAAATCTCATTTGTAAATAGTCTAAAGCAAAAAAGGTTGTTGAAAATAGTTTAGAGCTCATAATTTGATCTAAAAAATTACGTATTACACTGTAATTAATAAATCAATATATATAAAATTATTTAATTTAAGTGTCATGATTGTGATTTTCTTTTGTCCATGTAATCTACAGCTTCTGACCTTTAAATCAAAACATTAAACTCGTGATTTTATGGCATTAATTACCATAATTATGTCATTCTGTACTGCAGAACAGACGTGATCTAATCGCTAGCACACCAAAAGCACATGCAAGTTAATATATTCATCATATCGGCAAGAAATATCGGCATAATCTTTCATATCGGGCCGATATTTACATTTAAAGCATAATCTGCCGATTCCGATAATATCGTGCATCTCTAGTTTTTTAGCTTGTTTGCTGTCACACAGCAGCTTTTAGACATCGTTCTGTTTTTAGTTATAAGTCAGAAATGACAAGGACGCAGCTTCCCGAATAATCGACTCTCTGCATATTATTTTTCATGCATCCAGCTGATGACAAGAAGGCGAACAGCTCCATCCGCTTCCATAACTTCAGCCGGAAGGAGTCCATCCCGGAGGACGAGATCGTGCTGAGAGAGCGAAGCTTCGACTACAAGCATCGCTACTGTGGACACTGCAACACCACCACTGATATTAAAGAAGCCAACTTCTTCGGAAGGTGTGTTTACTGACTCGTTATTCCCTTCTAATGAATCAGGTCTGGGGGATATGTTATCAATATTATTTCCTGAAAAAGACCAGTTTTATGATAGCCCTGTTTTAATAGCCACACACCTTGATTATTTGCACTACATTTTACTAGTGCTTGGCGAGGATTAATCCAAAATTAAATGTTTGTTTATATACTATATATGTGTGTGTGTGTACTGTGCATATTTATTATGTATACTATATATAAAGACACACATAAACACATGCATGTGTGTAAAAAATGTTAAAAATATACACCCATATATTATGTAAACAAAATTGTTTACCATATTTTTTATTTTTTGCGTGAAGCATTCTGAATCACATGTCAAAAATGCTTCTTGAGTTATAGTAATGCATTCTTGTATAGTAATGGCACAAGCAAGGCCAGGGTCATGGGTTCGATTCCCAGGGAATGCATGACTGATAAAAGCTTGAATGATTGTAAGTTGCTTTGGATAAAAGCGTCAGCCAAATGCATTAAAGAGCAAGTTTATCGGTTTTCAACCAGCTTTGTGTTGGTACAATATCGGTAGTATATGTAAATGAACAGTGTGCACTTTCTCTGTGAATCCTGCATTTAGATATACCTGATTATTTGCCAGCAAAAGTCGTCCGGGTTATGCAAAACCCTTTTTATTAAAACTAAAGATCGAGCTTTTGTAGTTTTGTAAACGGTCGGATCGACAGGAAAAATTAAAAGTGCATTATCGGTGTGGAAGTTTTGGGCAAAAGGAAACCTCACAGCCCTTTTTTTCGCATTTCTACTGCATTGATATTCAGTTATGAATTTCCTCTTTCATATCGATGTGAATAATGTCTTGTATCCACATATAATCAATGTCGTATGTGTTTCTAAAGGAGTATGTATGAGACCGCAGCACTTGACTTGATCGATTGTGTTTCTACAGTAAAGGCCAGTACATTGTGAGCGGTTCAGACGACGGCTCGTTCTTCATCTGGGAGAAAGAGACGACGAACCTGGTACGGATCTTACAGGGGGACGAGTCTATCGTGAACTGTCTGCAGCCGCATCCCAGCTACTGCTTTCTGGCCACCAGCGGCATCGACCCCGTGGTGCGGCTCTGGAACCCCAGACCAGAGGTGCTAACCGACTCACGGACTCACAACTAACGGACTCTCACTGACTCACGATTCACCGACTCACGATTCACCCTCACGGACTCACAACTAACCGACTCACGGACTCACTGTCTCACTGACACATGATTCACTGACTCACCGACTCACAACTCACTGACTCACGGACTCACAACTAACTGACTCACAACTAACCGACTCTCACGGACTCACGATTCACTGACTCACGATTCACCTGACTCACGGCTCACCACCGACTCACGGACTCACAACTCACTGACTCACCGACTCACGACTTCACTGACTCACCGGCTCACGATTCACTGACTCACGATTCACCGACTCACGATTCACCGACTCACGATTCACCGACTCACGATTCAACGACTCACGATTCACCGACTCACGATTCACGGACTCACGATTCACGGACTCACGATTCACCGGCTCACGATTCACCGACTCACCGGCTCACGATTCACGGACTCACGATTCACCGGCTCACCGACTCATGATTCACTGACTCACCGGCTCACGATTCACCGACTCACGATTCACGGACTCACGATTCACGGACTCACGATTCATGGACTCACGACTCACCGACTCACAACTAACGGACTCTCACTGACTCACGATTCACGGACTCACGATTCATGGACTCACGCTTCACCGGCTCACCGGCTCATGATTCACCGACTCAGGATTCACTGACTCACCGACTCACCGCTAACATTTCACTACCTATTATACCCTGTATGATTGTGTATGTGACAATAATCCTTGAACCTTCACGATTCACCTGACTCACGATTCACCGACTCACGATTCACTGACATATGATTCACCGACTCACGATTCACCGACTCACAGACTCACAACTGACTGACTCACGATTCACTGACTCACCGACTCACGATTCACGATTCACCGACTCACGATTCACCGACTCACGATTCACCGACTCACTGACACATGATTCACTGACACATGATTCACCGACTCACGATTCACCGACTCACGACTCACCGACTCACGTGGCATTTAGTAACTTTTTAAAATGCATTAAAGGACTATTTCACCCAAAAATTAACATTAGCTGAAAATGTTCTCACTCTCAGGTCTATCCGAGATCAAGATGAGTTTGTTTCTTCATCAGGTTTGGAGGAATGTCTCACAATAGATGCTCTGCAGTGAATGGGTGCCGTCAGAATCAGAGTCTCCAGATGTTAACTGATGGACTGGAGTGGTGTGGATTATTGTGATGTTTTCCTCAAGACTCTCATTCTGACGGCACCCATTCACTGCAGAGCATCCATTGCGGAGACATTCCTCCAAACCTGATGAAGAAACACTCATCCTAATCTCGGATGGCATATCTTTAGGGCAGGACATGATTTTGTCTGGTTTTGTTTCTTTCCCCGAATGAACCTGATGATCTTTGAGCGGAGGACAGAAAATGAGTGTTAATGTTCATATAAATATGTTTGTAGGTCTGCAGCACTTTCGTTTGGAATTAATTCTGGAGAAATAAACAGTGTTTGTGTTCGACCCAGACTTGCATTGTGAATGTTCATCAAGTCGGTTTAGCTGGGACTGAAAGTGTTTGTTGATGTTTTGAAGGGGATTTGTTTACCTTTTCCTTCATCGGCACGAGCGGAGGACGTCTAACGGTTGCTCTTTTATCTCCATCGATGAACCTGAGAAGAGAGGAATAAAGACTGTGAGATTTAACAGCAGTATAAAGATGGGTCTATTTTGAGATGTTTATGTTTGGGATTTCAGCACAGTTTAGAAAAACAAGACATTTAAAGTTGTGCAGCAGCTCTGTCGCTGCTGTTATGATCATTGGTGGGGTTTTTCAGAGGAAAATATGATATTATATATTTCTCATCAACAGCATGGCTTTGTAAACGCAGTAATTATGGAGATAAACTAGATTGATCTTATTTCAGACGTAGAGTCGTCGGAAGCACCGGACACAGCCACTCTATTTTCCCATCTGTCTCAAATAAAATTAATTTATTTACAAATATGTGTATTTTATTTTATATTATTTACTTCTTAAAGCCAGCTCATAATGCAGGGTTTCTGCAGGTTTTATGAATTTCAATTAAAGTGCTTTTTAAGACCAATTAATGAATTTATGTGTTAAGTTTTAGTTACCTATAATAATCTTGACACTAGAATAATAACTTCTAGATCTGGGCATTATGTAAAACAATATCTTGACGATAAACGCCTTAGTATTGCGATATTACCATATACACTTTTACTATAGTAAAACCACGGTTAATTTTCTCAAGGGATTTGTATTTGTGTATTCTTTCTTTCTTTTATAACTGTAGGCCTACTGCCGTAATTGTTTGATGTTTTGTGTTGTTTAATAAAAATAAATCGGAAAAAAAAAGACCCACACCGAAGTCCGTATAAATGATGGTTCGTGAAACGTTATTAACGGGTTCACAAATCATTTGATTCAGTTTGGGACTCCGAGAGCGGATCGCAAATCACTCAATTCAAGACATGATTCGTAAACCCGTTCCGATCTAAATAAAATGATTCTCGAACCCGTTCCGATCTAAATAAACTAGATTGATCTTATTTCAACCGCGTTCCGATCTAAATAAAATGATTTCCCATCTGTCCGATCTAAATAAATGATTCGGAACCCGTTCGATCTAAATAAAATGATTCTCGAACCCGTTCGATCTAAATAAAATGATTCTCTGCAGGTTTTATAAATAAATGATTCTCGAAGTTCGATCTAAATAAAATGATTCGGGAACCCGTTGATCTAAATAATAACACTAGAATAATAACTTCTAGACCGATCTAAATAAAATGATTGGGAACCCGTTCGATCTAAATAAAATGATTCTCGAACCCGTTCCGATCTAAATAAAATGATTCGGGAATTTTCGATCTAAGGGATAAATGATTGTGGAACCCGTTCGATCTAAATAAAATGATTCTCGAACCTGTTCCGATCTAAATAAAATGATTCTCGAACCCGTTCGATCTAAATAAAATGATTGGGAACCCGTTCGATCTAAATAAAGATTAACCCGCTCCGATCTAAATAAAATGATTCTCGAACCCGTTCCGATCTAAATAAAATGATTCTCGAACCCGTTCGATCTAAATAAAATGATTCGGGAACCCGTTCGATCTAAATAAAATGATTCGGGAACCCGTTCCGATCTAAATAAAATGATTCTCGAACCCGTTCCGATCTAAATAAAATGATTTCGAACCCGTTCCGATCTAAATAAAATGATTCTCGAACCCGTTCGATCTAAATAAAATGATTCGGGAACCCGTTCCGATCTAAATAAAATGATTCTCGAACCCGTTCCGATCTAAATAAAATGATTCTCAAACCCGTTCCGATCTAAATAAAATGATTCACGAACCCGTTCCGATCTAAATAAAATGATTTGGGAACCCGTTCCGATCTAAATAAAATGATTCTCGAACCCGTTCCGATCTAAATAAAATGATTTGGGAACCCGTTCCGATCTAAATAAAATGATTCTCGAACCCGTTCCGATCTAAATAAAATGATTCTCGAACCCGTTCCGATCTAAATAAAATGATTCACGAACCCGTTCCGATCTAAATAAAATGATTCGGGAACCCGTTCCGATCTAAATAAAATGATTCTCGAACCCGTTCCGATCTAAATAAAATGATTCTCGAACCCGTTCCGATCTAAATAAAATGATTCTCGAACCCGTTCCGATCTGAATAAAATGATTCGGGAACCCGTTCGATCTGAATAAAATGATTCTCGAACCCGTTCGATCTAAATAAAATGATTCTCGAACCCGTTCGATCTAAATAAAATGATTCTCGAACCCGTTCCGATCTAAATAAAATGATTCTCGAACCCGTTCCGATCTAAATAAAATGATTCGCGAACCCGTTCCGATCTAAATAAAATGATTCTCGAACCCGTTCCGATCTAAATAAAATGATTCTCGAACCCGTTCCGATCTAAATAAAATGATTCGGGAACCCGTTCCGATCTAAATAAAATGATTCGGGAACCCGTTCCGATCTAAATAAAATGATTCTCGAACCCGTTCCGATCTAAATTAAATGATTCTCGAACCCGTTCCGATCTAAATAAAATGATTTGGGAACCCGTTCGATCTAAATAAAATGATTCTCGAACCCGTTCGATCTAAATAAAATGATTCGCGAACCCGTTCCGATCTAAATAAAATGATTCGAACCCGTTCGATCTAAATAAAATGATTCTCGAACCCGTTCGATCTAAATAAAATGATTCTCGAACCCGTTCCGATCTAAATAAAATGATTCTCGGGAACCCGTTCGATCTAAATAAAATGATTCGAACCCGTTCCGATCTAAATAAAATGATTCGGGAACCCGTTCCGATCTAAATAAAATGATTCTCGAACCCGTTCCGATCTAAATAAAATGATTCTCGAACCCGTTCCGATCTAAATAAAATGATTCTCGAACCCGTTCGATCTAAATAAAATGATTCGGGAACCCGTTCGATCTAAATAAAATGATTCTCGAACCCGTTCGATCTAAATAAAATGATTCTCGAACCCGTTCGATCTAAATTAAATGATTCTCGAACCCGTTCGATCTAATATAAAATGATTCGGGAACCCGTTCCGATCTAAATAAAATGATTCTCGAACCCGTTCGATCTAAATAAAATGATTCTCGAACCCGTTCCGATCTAAATAAAATGATTCGGGAACCCGTTCCGATCTAAATAAAATGATTCGGGAACCCGTTCTGATCTAAATAAAATGATTCTCGAACCCGTTCCGATCTAAATAAATGATTCGAACCCGTTCCGATCTAAATAAATGATTCGGGAACCCGTTCGATCTAAATAAAATGATTCTCGAACCTGTTCCGATCTAAATAAAATGATTCGGGAACCTGTTCCGATCTAAATAAAATGATTCTCGAACCCGTTCCGATCTAAATAAAATGATTCTCGAACCCGTTCCGATCTAAATAAAATGTTTCTATCATTTCAGATCAGGACTCGGAAAGCGGATCGCAAATCATTCCATTCGCAAAATGATTCGCAAACCTGCTCCAAAGGCCCATTCGCACCAAGAATGATAACTATAAAGATAACTTTATTAATACTCGAACTCGTTACAGCAGGATGGATTCTGATTGGCTGTCAGTGTTTGTATCATTCATCAGCTGGAAAAAATTATTCTGATTCCGATGATAGCGTTTCTCTGTGCCGTTATTGTTATAGCTGTGGTTCGGACTCTACGGTTCTTTAATACCGAGAAGGATTTTTAGATCTATATCTTTATCGTTCTTGGTGTGAACAGGCCATAAATCAAATTATTCGCAAGTTGGAGTGCTTCGAAACGGTGAAGCATTTAGTTACGTAATGGTTTAACTGATTCGTATTTCTCAATGTACGTGCTTTTTAAAATCATTACAAGAGATGGTAAATTTGGAGACGAATGTCTGTTTTGATCTGTTTTTATTTGCTGGAGAATCGCTTGAACTGAATGATCGAAGTCACGAGTTTGAATCATTCGGAGCGATTCAGCGTAAATGACTCACTCAATTGAATCGCTCCTCTGCTTCTTCAAGAAATCGATCAAAATAAGTTCATCTACGGTCAAAACAATATCAACTTTCAATGGTTTAGACAAAAAAAAACACGTTTTAATTCCCCACTGACAGATATTCATTCTTGTTTTAAGCATAAACTAATTTTGTTCAGTTTCTCATATCGCATCTTCAGTAAATGCCCTGATTTTATAATGTTTAGATATTCGTTTTGGAAAATGATATAAACACTGAGTAAGATTGTTGTTATGCAGTGCATGCACTATTTAATGCCATGCCTTTATGAACATCTGCTCCAATTTAAGACCTATCGTGGAAGGCATAATTAAGACTTTTTAAGAAACCGTGTAATGCATCTGTCCTAGTTTGGTTTTCAACATACGAGCGATTGAACCAATGCATTTCTATTGGAAATAAAGTAGAATGCATGTTATTTTGATTTTACCGCATCTAAAGCGTAGCCTCAAGATTCCAGCACAGATGTGATTCTCGCAGCTGATTGGCTGCTCTGAGATTATGCAAATGTGTTCGTCGAGTGCTGCTTTGATGAAGGTGTTACATTGACTCCCTCGCCCACAATTACTCAAAGTCTGTGTTGTGCTGAATCGTTAGTTTCTATTCTCCGTGTGTAATTCATTTGCAGGCAAACAGTGAAGGAAGGCTGTGTCCTGACCTACATACACTAATGAGGGAAGTATAGTGCACATCCAGGCCAGATGTAGTATGCATACATATATTTTTGAACTCATTATTTAATCAGACTTATAAAAGGTAAAGCTGTTCTAGTCACTGTATTTATTCCCAAGATCTTAAAGAGTGATTTTAATCAGATTTAACCCATACAAATAGTTTTCGTGATAAGTTATTATTATGTTTTGGTATAAATTAAAGTATATGGGTAGATTCGGTGCATGCTCGTAGTTAAACGAAACTCAAATTAAAACAGATTTTAGTTCAAAATAATGGTTAACTGAAATAAAATACATATTTTTAATAAATATATATATATATATTTCAGATAGTCACCTCGTTTTAATTTATTTGTAATAATATGGAATAAAAATATAAAAACTATACATATATATATAAAAACTAAAATATTAATAAAAGTGTAAGTCGCATGTAGTATATTGTGCAGTATTCACTATGTAGTATGCTATAGTAGTATTCACTATGTAGTATGCTATAGTAGTATTCACTATGTAGTATGCTATAGTAGTATTCACTATGTAGTATGCTATAGTAGTATTCACTATGTAGTATGCTATAGTAGTATTCACTATGTAGTATGCTATAGTAGTATGCAGCACCGTGTAGTGTGTTTAGAATAGATGTATCTCATATATCAGTATATATATATATATATATATCATATATAGTACAGTAAGCAGATGGGCCAGGTACAAGACACCGCTGGGATCGTCTCTACGGGAAGATATTATAACGTCAAGTAAATACATATTTACATAAGCCACTTTGAGCTTGATGATGTTAGTACTACGTTTTGGACGGAAAGAAAACCATATTAGCCTGATATTATATTGGTAATGTTATTATACACTGGCTGTCAACGTTTTGGAATAATTTAATAGTTTAATTTTTTTATTGAGAAAGTAATTCTACTCACCAAGGCTGCATTTGTTTGATTAGAATTACCGTAAAATGGCTAAATATTATTATAATATAAAACAGTTGTTAATATGTGTTAAACTGTAATTTATTTCTGTGATCAAAGCTGTATCTTCAGTGTCACGTGATCTTCAGAAAACATAATAATATGCTGCTCAAGAAACATTTCTGATTATTATTATCGATGTTGAAAACAGCTGTGCTGCATATTTTTGTGGAAATTGTGATTATTTTATATTTCATGATTCACAATCATATTTTTCATGATTATTAGAAATAAATGCCAGTTTTAGTAGGTCGCTTTTAATCAATTGAATGCATTCTTTATGAATAAAAGCATCCGTTTATTTGTTTTCTTTCAAATCTGCATATTATTATGATTTCTGAAGATCACGTGACACTGACGACTGGAGAAACGATGCTGAAAATACAGCTTCCATCACAGAAATAAATTACAGTTTAACACATATTCACATAGAAAACAGCTGTTTTAAATGTAAATAATATTTCACTGTTTTACAGCATTTTTAATTAAATAAACGCAGCCTAAGAGACTTCTATCATTGTACCGGTGGCACGCACGCACGCACGCACGATGACGTCACCGCGCACAGACGGTAATGGCGGATGTTACCGAGAAAGACGCGTAAACATACTTCAGCTATAAACACAGATCGCTGTTTGTCATGTTGACATCTCTAATTAGTGTTATTAAGGTTAAGTCACCTTTATATATAAAGCACTTTTAATAATACAGATTGTGTCAAAGCAGCTTTACAGTATTAAATAGTGTCAATAATGCAGAAGAACAATAGTAAACACTCAAATATGCTGATTGTCAAACGATTAAGCGCGATTACAAAATAAAAGTTTTGTGTACTGTGTATATTTATTATGTATATATAAACACACACACATACAGTATATATATTGAAATTATTTACATGTATATATTATTATATTTTAGTTCTGCCCAACGATTAATCGCGATTACAAAATAAAAGTTTTGTTTACATAAAATATGTGTGTGTACTGTGTATATTTATTATGCTTGCATAAATACACACACATACAGTATATATATTGAAAATATGTACATGCATATTTATATTATATATATTTAGTATATTTTCTTAAATATATACATGCATGTGTGTGTATTTATATATCCATAATAAATATGACCCTCTCTGTGAAATCAAAATCTAATTATGAGATAACGAGCATCAAAGTTGGATTTCAACTATTAATTTCACTATAATTTAAATCTTTGACATGGCATTACTCCGTCAATATTACAAATATGAAGGTTAAATGTTCACAGAATGTGCTTTAGCGTATGAAGAATGATTTTATGTAAATCACAAAAAATACGTTAGCTGGGTTTCCCAGAGAGGGTGTATACATATATACTATGTGAATAAAAACGTTTATTTTAGACCCGATTAATCGTTTGGCAGAACTAAAATATAATAATGTATACATGTGAATATTTACTGGATGTGTGTGTGTTTATATACACAGTACACACACATATCTTATGTAAACAAAGCTTTTATTTTGGATACGATTAATCACGATTAATCGTTTGATAATCAGGATAATCGAGTGTTTACTATGGTTCTTCTCCATTATTAATGGTTTGGCAGCACTTGTATTATTGTTGTTGTGTTCGCAGGTGGTTCCTGCCCTTCATTGGTCACATGGGCATCTGCACATCCACCGGTGTGATCAGGGACTTCGCCGGGCCTTATTTCGTATCAGTGAGTTTATATCTGAAGATTGAGCCGACTGTGTATTTATCATGAATGCATTGATGCGCTGACTACTTTCATATCTACTTTCCGCAGGAGGACAACATGGCGTTCGGAAAACCGACAAAGTGAGTTTAAAACTAGTGAATGTTAATTAATTAATTAATTAATTAAATTATGAAAACAAAATCTAATGTAGCTATGTTTCCATCCAAAGTTACACTCAAAATTGGAATTATTCGGTAAAAGTGTTAAAATTTTTAGTGTACTGTCTCTTTAAGACTCAATATTGTGCTAATTGCGCTCCTCTTTAAATGCTCAAGCAGGATGGATTCTGATTGGCTGACGATGTTTTTATCGTTCATCAGCTAGAAGATAAATGTGGAGTTATTATTATAGTTGTGGAGCGGCCTTTATTATGCCTATATCTTTATTGTTATCATTATAATTATTGTCCTTTATTTAAACGACCCTTTAGTTTGTACAAAAAAACAGTTTTGTTTAAAGTGCCCCTGTTATGTGTTATGAAAGATTCATATTTTGGTTTTGAGATCCCTAATAACAGGTTAAAATGCATGCAAGATTAAAAAACACTTTATTTTTACCTTACTTGCTCAACGACTCTCAAACGATACATTTTTTAAGCCCCGCCTCTGCGTGACGCTACTCTGCTCTGATTGGTCGATTTCATTTAAAGCAGTGTTTGTGTACAGCGTTACCTCCGCACCTAGTGGCAAAGAACGAATTTGCATTTTCATTCAGACCAATGAGAAAACACCAACAAGTGGGCGGGGCTATGCTAATGTCAAACAGGGATTGGTTTAAAAACATTCAGTGATTCAGAGTCGACTCGTTCTTTCGAGAGAAGATAACTTTATACATATGTTTCCATCCAAATTCATTGTAATATCGCATAAAACAATTGCGAATAAAGCACCGTTTCCATCCAATCAGCTGAAGAGAACGAAATCGTCACTTCCTAAATAACTTGCGATAATATCACGAAGAAAAATCGCATGTGCTGCAGAAGGCACTGTATGTGTAATACTTTTAAATACAATATATTACGATCTTCATGTAATCTTATTTTCGGAGCCTGCTGTTTAGGAGATAATTATAACGAGAAGCTGACAAAATTAGCATATTAGATGTTGTGCAATGAGATCGATCCAGTTTAACGCAATGTCTTTTTTGATACACATTAAGTAATTTATTCGGTAAAGGTGTTTACATCGTAGTTTATGCGCATGTTTTCTTACCGGATCCTACTTAGTTGAGCGCATACGTTTTTTATGCACATTTGGCATTTTTTAATTTATGCGCTATCCCAAAATGTGCATAAAAATATGTGTATGGAAACATGTGACCGATATCATGTGTGCATATGAGACTGAATACTGTAGAAATAGTGTGTGACTGATTCAATGACTGCTGTTTTAGGTACTGGAAGCTGGATAAGAATAAAGTGTACGGCGGCGGAGCGAACGCCTGGGATTTAGCCGTGCACGAGGCGTCCGAGGAGTACAAAACCAGAATGGTCAGAGCTCTACAGTAATGTGTGCTTGTAGGGTGAACTTATACCCTGGTCTTCCCCAGACGGGGTCACTGAAGTGACTAAAATAAGAGGTGTTCAGCTGCTTTCTGCAGACCAGTCAAGTTCTTCCACACTGACTGAATCATCATTTCTCTTTGATTCTTGTCTTATACACAGAGACACTGTCATGTTAGAATAGAAAAGAGTCCAAACTGTTGCTATAACATTAGATTCCCTAGAATATCATTATATGCTGAAACATTAAGATTTGTACTCATGGAGATTTAAAGCTCAAACCTTCAGTCATTAAGAAATACTTTGGCCAATATATATATAGTGTGGATTTGACCAATAGCGTGCAGGCGTTGTTTATCTACAGTAGAGGTGTGTGATATTGACAAAACAATTATATCTCGATATTTTCTGGGATTTTATCGATAACGATAATTAGAGGATATTTAGCTGGGTGTGTTTCTGTAAGGACTGCCGTGGACAGCTAACGCCTGAAGTTTCTTACTTTACTTTTAGTCATTTAGCAGACGCTTCAGAGACGATAACTTTATACACGGAGCACTTTCAGATTCATAACTCTGCCGGATGTGTTCATTCACGCACACTGCATTCAGAAATACTTGTATGCAACCCAGTTAATTTCCACATTTGTACCTGACGCTGTTCTGTTGTGTTTGCAGCACAATCTGTGTTGTGATAACTGTCACTCTCATGTGGCCATGGCTCTGAACCTCATGCGCTATAACAACAGCTCCTGGAACATGGTCAACCTCTGCCTGCTGGCCTTCATCCACAGCAAACACGTCAGGTGACGTCCCGAGCAAACTCATCTAATCATCTTTTTTATGTTTTATTGACTCATCCATGTGTTTCTCTTTTATATGACCCTGGAGCACAAAAGCAGTCATATAGCACAGGTATATTTGTAGCGATAATAGCTAAAATACATTACATGGGTTAAAATTACAGGTCGTAGACCATAAACACAAAGTGGAACGAACTTTCTATCTCACACACACACACACACACACACACACACACACACACACACACACACACACACACACACACACACACACACACACACACACACACACACACTCTCTCACACACACACTCACACCTCTCTCTCACACACTCTCTCACACACACACACACACACACACTCACACACACACTCACACACACACACACACACACACACACACACACACACACACACACACACACAAACATACTCACACACACACACACAGGTTAAAGGTTAATGTTCAGTTTCTTTCTCATATGTTGAAGTTGCATCTGATTTATGGATGTTTAGATATTAGTACTATACTGATGAAGATACTGACATTTAATGCCACATGTTTTTGTTCAGATTTAAGCTATTAATTTGTAGTAAGACCCTGATTTATGCTCTAATTCTGGGATTGGCTTCTCTGTGAAGGATACACACGCCGCAGCCTCAGCTTTCAGAAGTCATCGTGTCCTTACCTTTGACTGATTTATCGCCGTTTCTTCTTTATACGTCAGGGTTGTTTCGGCTTTCTGCAGAGAGAGAGATGGAGTGTGGGTTTCTGTGTAAGATTGTCCTCAGAAGTCAGCATTTTAAAGCTAAAACAGTACATGCTCGTAAGGTCTTTAACAAACGAAGGTCTTAAATCAGAGCGGAACGTCTTAAAGACATGACATTAAATGTTGCATACACTGCAAAAATGTATATCTTGTTTACAAATATCTAAACGACATTAAGTCTTGTTTTCTCACAAAAAAATTTTTTTAGTTTTATTTAAAACATGGAAAAACATCTGTCAGTGGGGCAAGAAAATAAAATTTTTCCTTTTGAATTAAGATGATTTTTCACACTCACACACTTTCTCACACACACACACACACACACACTCTCACACACACTCTCTCTCACACACACACTCTCACTCACACACACACACACACACACACTCTCTCACACACACATCTCTCTCTCTCACTCACACACACTCTTTCACACACACACACACTCTCTCTCTCACACACACACACAGATTTTTCTGAGCCCGTTGAAATACATTTTTTCTCATTGTAAGCAAAAATCTTGATTAAATCGTCAGAAAGCAAGACTTCATATCTTAAGTCATTTTGCTTGTCAAGTAAACGCATCTTGATTCAAGAATGTTTACATATTTATGCTGGAAAACAAAACAAAAATATTACCAATTTTCCGCCACAGAATTACGAAAATTATGGAAAAAGGGGTAATTGGAAGGTTTTTAATCACAATTCTGACATTCTAGAAAAATTATGGATTTTTTTTTGTTTTGAAAAATTAATTTTATATAAACAATTATGAGAAAAAGTCAGAGTTGCAAGATATAAACTCTGCTTTTTTCTCATAATTCTGAGTTTCAGCAGAATAAAAAATAAAGTTAATTTTGAAGAAGAAATTAAATATAAATTGCTTTGATACAATTCCAGAAAACAAGACTTAATATTTTAAGTAATTCTCTAATATTTACAGCTATTCAAGCCAAGGTTATAAAAGTAATGAAAATTATATTTTCAATCTTTAAAAATAATTTAACAAAACCTAAATCAATGTTCTGAATAGGTCTTTTTATTTAAACTAAAATAATCAGTAATTACTAATTACATCATCAAAATTGTATTTAAATTACTTAACTAATTACTCTGTCTGAAAACTAACTTAATTATTCAAATCGCTAATTAGGCTACATCTTAAAACCTTTAATAGAAATTAAACTTTATTATTTCAGTTTGAGTCAAAGGAATAGTTAATTACTCTGAATTACAAAAAAGGTTAAAATTTCAGTTTGGCCCAATCCGTAATAACACGTTAACTAATGAAGGTAAGAATTAATGACACAAATTATCTTCTCTACTGAATAAAGGTGAATTACTCAAAGCAGGTCTTTGTTCAAAAATGAGTAGAATTTGTATTTTTATTTTAATTCTATTTTTATTTATTTTTTTTAGATAAGTGCTTTTGCACGCAGCTGACTGATTATGTCCCGTATCTGAGCTCATTATATCCAGTTTCATACGGATTACATAATCAGATAACATTCGATTTCCATTTGAATTCGTTGATTCAAGCTTTTGAGATTCTATTGATTTTACTCTTATCTGTATCTTGAGTATTTAAGGTTTCTCTGGGAATCAGGACAATCATTAGATTTAATGTAGATCTCAAATAGAACTGTAATGAAATGTTCCCAGTGGATGAGTAATGTAATTACCGTAACGCTGCTGCAGTGTTTTTATCTCCTCACTGGTTTGAAGGTGTTTCTGGTGTCCTGCAGCTTCGTGGGGCTCCTGAAGACCTGGCTGCCTTTCCTGATGATTAGTGGAGTCCTCGTTACCATCGGCCTCGCTGTCCACCTGCGATGATCTCAGCAAACCCTGAGAGAGAAGCTGTTTACACTCAGGACCACGACAGAGACGTCAAATGACAATAACTCAATTACAGGGACTTACATAAGCTTTCGCATTTGATACATGCGTGGATGGAACGTGATGAGGATGCATTTAAGTCTATGTTCATCTGTTGTTTTAAATGATACTGAATGTTCACTGCTGTATATTGTGTTACTGTTACTGTAATTTCAGGCTCATTCCTTTAGATTTTTTTATGACCAAATACAAAGTATATCCATAATGTTTGTCCTGATTTGTTTGTCTGCACTCACATGCACAAAATATAATATTGTTTAGAAAGCAAGCACACGTGTTTTTGTAGTTGTAATGCTTAAACTACAGATCTAGTGTAGCGTTATACGTTCACAAAAACACTTAAATTAAACAGAAAAGCAAGCGGGTGCATGATTTGGCACGGCAGCCAATACAAATAATTAATAACCGTTTCCTAAACCCTGCGTTTGGACCAGGCTCGATTGCAGAATCACATCCATCTGTGCTTCTGAGATTATTAGCCTGTAAATAAAGTATGTAAATAAGCCTGATTGTATCGTAAAAAGCACTATAGTGGTCCTGTGGCTCAGTGGTAGAGCAGTGCGTAAAAGGTTGTGGGTTCGATTCCCAGAGAACACATACTGACAAATCAATGTATAGCCTGAATGCACTTTCCACAAGTCCCTTTGGATAAAAGCATCTGCTAAATGCATAAATGTATACAAATAATCCTGAATTGGAAAAAGTCTAGTAACATCTACAAGCAATATGAATGCTCTTGTCTCAGATAAGGGTGTGATTACTTATGCAATGGAATCAATTAAGGTTTTTTATCTTTAATAC
>CM050424.1:17876896-17903048 GCA_027564155.1 Gymnocypris eckloni scoliostomus
AAGGTCTATATATAGAGGTCTCTATAAAGGCACGCCGGGTCTCTATAAAGGCACGCCGGGTCTCTATAAAGGCACGCCCGGTCTCTATAAAAACTGGTCTCTCTATAAAACTGGTCTCTATAAAAATACGCCTGGTCTCTATAAAAACGCCCGGTCTCTATAAAAATGGTCTCTATAAAACACGCCAGGTCTCTATAAAGGCACGGGTCTCTATAAAAACACGCCCGGTCTCTATAAAAACACCCGGTCTCTATAAAACAGTCTCTATAAAACTGAGGTCTCTATAAAGGCACCTGGTCTCTATAAAGGCACGCCCAGTCTCTATAAAACCGGTCTCTATAAAACACTCTCTATAAAAACACGCGGGTCTCTATAAAACCGCAGGTCTCTATAAAACGAGGTCTCTATAAAACACGCCGGTCTCTATAAAGGCACGCCGGGTCTCTATAAAGGCACGCCAGGTCTCTATAAAAACACGGGTCTCTATAAACACCTTGAGTCTCTATAAAAACTGCATGTCTCTATAAAAACACGCCAGGTCTCTATAAAAACACGCCGGTCTCTATAAAAAACCTGGTCTCTATAAAGGCACACCTGGTCTCTATAAAAGGCACGGGTCTCTATAAAACACGCCTGGTCTCTATAAAGGCACGCCTGGTCTCTATAAAGGCACGCCGGGTCCCTATAAAGGCACGCCGGGTCTCTATAAAGGCACGCCGGGTCTCTATAAAGGCACGCCGGGTCTCTATAAAGGCACGCCGGTCTCTATAAAGGCACGCCTGGTCTCTATAAAGGCACGCCGGGTCTCTATAAAGGCACGCCGGTCTCTATAAAGGCACGCCCGGTCTCTATAAAGGCACGACGGGTCTCTATAAAGGCACGCCTGGTCTCTATAAAGGCACGACGGGTCTCTATAAAGGCACGACGGGTCTCTATAAAGGCACACCGGGTCTCTATAAAGGCAACCGGTCTCTATAAAAAGGCACAACGGTCTCTATAAAGGCACGCCGGGTCTCTATAAAGGCACGCCGGGTCTCTATAAAGGCACGCCGGGTCTCTATAAAGGCACGCCCGGTCTCTATAAAGGCACACCTGGTCTCTATAAAGGCACTCTATAAAGGCACGCCGAGTCCCAAATTAGACCAAATCAATGTAAATCATTAGTTTAGTGGCAAATACAATCAAACCAAAAATTATTCAGACACAAGATATTGGATGCATGACACTATCGTTAATTTATATAAGTGAGGATAGCAGAATAAAGTGATTTGTGACATATTAAACCCCAAAAATCTTCATAGAGGGGAAATTTGGGAGCAACAATTATTCAGATACCGTGAGCATGTTTTTCTTTAATTGCTAATGTGAGCTTATTACACCACAGACTGAATACAATTAAGCATTGCTTGGTGATTGGTTGAGCTAAGTGTATTTAAATTGAACAGCTTAATAATGTTTGGTTGATTGTAATCCGTACCTTTCTATCAACGTGAGTTTGTTCTGACACAGTATTTTATTAACATTTTCTAACCTGTAGCGAATAAACTGTGATAATGTGAGAAATGTTGAATTAATTTAGGTTTGACTGTATCATTAATTAGACTAATAACCAATGCACTGCCAATAAATGCATGATATACGCTTATCAGTGTTGGGAAGGTTACTTTGTAACATGTTACAGATTACAAGTAATAGTAGTGTAACAATTACTTTATTAATGTAACTGATTACTTTTTGATTGCTTTTCTAAATTTCTAAGGAATTCTTTTAACTGTTAATCATTTTGAAACATTTAAAGCAGACTTTTTAATAACTGTCAAAATCCTTTATCAGTTTAAAATATTATAATAATTCAATTTAAAGCCACAAAATTAGACGCTTTTTACTTTCAGATCATTCTGAGGTTAAATACAGATCTCAAAATTATTACACAGACTGAATTTAAGTAGCTATGACTGTTTTGTATTTAAATAAAATAATTGATTGTAATCCGTTATCAACGTGACTGACACAGTATTTTATTAAAAAAGGGTTAATAAACTGTGATCATGTTGAATTAATTTAACTGTATCATTAATTAGACTAATAACCAATGCACTGCCAATAAATGCATAGTAGTGATCAAGCTTATCAGTGTTAAGGTTACTTTGTAACATGTTACAGATTACAGGTAGTATTAACAATTACTTTATTAATGTAACTGATTATATTGATTGCTTTTCTAAATTTCTAAGGAAATTCTTTTAACTGTTAATCATTTTGAAACATTTAAAGCAGACTTTTTAATAACTGTCAAAATCCTTTATCAGTTTAAAATATTATAATAATTCAATTTAAAGCCACAAAATTAGACGCTTTTTACTTTCAGATCATTCTGAGGTTAAATACAGATCTCAAATTATTACCATTTAGTAGCTATGATACTGTTTTTGAACTCAAATATTGATAGTTACTGACACTAAACACTTGGAAAAAAGGGTTAATCTTAAAAAAAAATCATAAGATCAACCCAAATAGTAAATAAAACAGTTATTAGTAGTGATCGACCGTTATTGATTTTTTTATAACCGATACCAATTATTTGCATGTTTTTTACCCGATAACCGATATTCAGAACCGATATTTATTTACTGTTATAAAGTGAATCAATAACTGAGTGAAGTCCATTCTTCACTTTGGTTTTTCCTTCTTTCAGTCATCAAAAACTGTTCTTTCATGTTAAATTTAATATTCAAATAAAAACATTTTATTTATAAAAAGCATCATCAGCAACACTGATATTAACAATAACAAAATAATGTCTAATGTTTTCAAATGGAAAATAAAGGACAGAAGTCATATAAATTCATTTTAAACTACAGTTTTAGGTTTATAAGCTGTTTAATAGACTAAAAGTGAAGAATAATTCACTGAATTTAATTAGTAAAGAAATAAACAAGACTGTGGCATGAGTTACAATTCAAATGTAATTAACACTAAGAAAACAACTTCTCATGTGTATCTAACCCTATTTGACTGAATTATGGTCTCTATTATATTTCATAATCTATTCACCAGATTGAAACGCTCCTCTCCATCACATTATTGGTGCGGCCCACAGCGGTCGCCGTTACAGATTGTGTCCTGGATATTTCTCCACGGTTGAGGAGAGGAGGGAAATGAAGGGGTGTGTTGGGGGAAAATGGGGCACAGTGAAGGATTTGGAGCGTAACATTACTCTGTGTCTCTAGAGCCTGGAACTAATGACTGCAGTTGATCAAGACCAGACAGCCCATATTAATCTGTGTCTCCGCTACTGGCAAAGCAGTATATTACAGCATGTTTGAAAAACCACCTCTGGTGGGGGTGTGTGTGTGTGTGTGTGTGTGTGTGTGTGTGTGTGTGTGTGTGTGTGTGTGTGTGTGTGTGTGTGTGTGTGTGTGTGTGTATGTGTGTGTGTGTGTGTGTGTAGTGTGTGTGAGTGAGTGAGTGTGTGTGTGTGTGTGTGTGTGTGTGTGAGAGTGAGTGAGTGTGTGTGTGTGTGTGTATGTGTGTGAGTGAGTGAGTGAGTGAGGGAGTGAGTGAGTGTGTGTGTGTGTGTGTGTGTGTGTGTGTGAGTGTGAGAGGAGGTGTGAGTGTGAGTGTGTGTGTGTGTGAGAGAGAGAGTGAGTGAGTGAGTGAGTGAGTGGTGAGTGAGTGAGTGTGTGTGTGGTGAGAGTGAGTGTGTGTGTGTGAGAGGAGGTGGTGTGTGCGTGAGTGTGTGTGTGTGAATGTGAGTGAGTGAGTGTGTGTGTGTGGTGGTGAGTGCGTGTGCGTGTGTGTGTGGTGTGTGAATGTGAGTGAGTGAGTGTGTGCGTGTTTGTGTGAGTGGGTGAGTGTGTGTTTGTGTGAGTGGGTGAGTGTGTCTGTGAGTTAAAATATGTCCAATATCTAACAAAACACCAGTAAAGAAGATATATTTCAAACATATATAAAATGTGCATGACACATATTTTGGGGCGAATACTACAAATATTCAGTGGTGTATCTAGCTTTTTGTAGTGAGTATACATTGAATGCTTTTTTCCTCCCAAGCAATAACAATACTAATCTAGATATTCTTAATCACTGCATGTACCTGTCGCACATTGAGAATAACTGATGTTAGACCAGTATAACCTCTTAAACATGTTTTTGAGTTTGGTGCATGAGTAATAACCAATGCCTGTAATACCATAAAGTGATTTATTTATAAATATTTTTTTGCCAAGAACATACGTTTTCCACACTATACTGTATAATACTGCACATATAGTTTTATAGTTAATCTGGATTTTGCTATCAACACCGACGATAATACATGCACGTTTCGTTTGATTTAAAGCAACGCAAAAGGCATTAAAGGAGGTTTGAGCCGCACATCCGTTCCAAGCGCGTGATGACGTCACCGCTCACCTGTAAGTGGGCGTCAGAGTTACCTGTAGCCGCAGGTAAAATACGGTGCGGCGGGGCGAAGGACCGAACCTCACCGAGCGAGGCTTTAGTATGAGCCGAATCTGAAATCGACACGTTTGACCCGTTTCCAGTCGGTGAGTCTAAACGGAGATCGATGAAGTGGACGTTATAACGCGCCAGACGGAACACATTTGACTCTCGAGCTACTTCCGCCATCTTAGAAACAACCGAAGATTTCATCCGAGCCTATGCGGTAAGTGCCTGAACATCTGCGCTCGGTCAATGATTGCATTGGAAGTAATGGGGCTTTCCAGTGGATTACAGCCATACACACATCTGTGAAGTACATGAATATCGTTCGCATACAGAGGCTGTTATATTGCCTGGGACAGACACACTGTATTTCTCCAATCATAACATGCTAAACAGCCCAAGTGTTTGGGACTGGCTGGAGCACACTTTACAGGCCTGTGGGTGTATACTCAATTAATATCAGTGTATTCTGGGAATGCTTTCTTTCCCATCCGCTTCATACATTAATATTATTCTCCTCAAACTGTCTGAGGTTGATGACAAGACTTCTTTAGGCTTTCAGTTTGGATGACATGCTGCTTTCTAAGAATTAGTGATTGATCTCATGACCCAATCTCTTGAGTCAAACACTGACTGTGTGAAAGATGAACTCAGGAGGGAGTGTTTTCATTTAATAACTTGATAGAGTAATTCCAGGCCACCAAAGAAAACCCTCTTTAGTACATGTAAACATTACAAATAATAAACTACTGCCGTTTGATTTAGCTATTTTAATTTTAGATCAATTATGTATGTCTTTATAGGTATTTTCTTTAGTTTTAGTTGTAATAAATTGTATTTATTTTACTAACGTTACTTCAACATACTACATGGAAATGAATGGCTTAGTGTCATGTTAGAATCATTTTTATACTCATACCTTTATTTGTTTTAATATTTTGAGCTTTATTTTTTGTTTTCATTTAAATGTTGTTGTATGCATTTGTCATTTTATTTAATTTCTCCATTTTCTTAAATGTGTATTTTTAGACTTTTAACTTATAGTTTTAGTCACTTTTCTTATTTGTAAGTCGCTTTGGATAAAAGCGTCCGCTAAATGACTAAAAAGTAAAAACAAAGGTTCTTATAGCATGAAAAACTCAAACCCAAAAATGGTTCTGTGAGAAAACCCACTTTTATAAGAGTGTAAGAAGAGCTCCAGCTTGCGTTTTTCATGTGAAGTATATTAAAATCCTGATATGACGGCTCCTAACACATGTTCACATATCTAGATCCAGATCAGCTCGGTGTGACGCGTTCACACACACACACACACACACACACACACACACACAGAACGCAGTATGTGCTTGACCCGGTCGGGGGGGTACTGAGGATGCATTCATTTCATTATTTGATTTCTCCATCGTGATTGTTATATCTTCAGTTATTGTGCAATAAATGACACTTTGAGGGTATTTTCACTGAAAACCTGAATCAGTTTTCTGAGCACTCACTGTTTATGATTCATATTTTTGGCTCGGTTTATGAAACTTGGCTTTCTTGAAATATAACACAGCCTGTTTCACAGATCTTTCATCTACATAGCAACAGCATACATATTAAGGATTTTAACGAAGTTTCTTATACTCATCGAGGCTGTCAATTTGATCAAAAATACAGAAAATGATAAATAATGTAAAACAGCAGTTTTCTATGTGAATATGTGTTACACTGTAATTTATTTCTGTGATTAAAGCTGTATTTTCAGCATCATCAGTGTCACACGATCTTCAGGAATCATAATAATATGCTGATTTATGATCAATAAAAAGTTTTTAATGTTTTTAATTATGATCAGTTTTGCTGCTTAATATTTTTTTTGGACATTTTTCATGATTCTTTGATAAATAAAAAGTTTAAAAGAACGGTTTATTAAACATATAAATTATGTGTTAGAATATTTACTACAATTCAAAAGTTTGGGGTCAGTTTAATTTTTCTTTCTCTTAAATAAATTGAATTATAATAAATTAATTAATTTTATTCAGCAA
This sequence comes from Gymnocypris eckloni scoliostomus, assembly GCA_027564155.1. Taxonomy (NCBI): domain Eukaryota; kingdom Metazoa; phylum Chordata; class Actinopteri; order Cypriniformes; family Cyprinidae; genus Gymnocypris; species Gymnocypris eckloni. The sequence goes on from CM050424.1 coordinate 17,883,376, forward strand.
GGATGTTACATTCATAAATTAGATAGTAAAGACAATAAATGCTGTTCTTTTTTAAAAAAATATTCATCAAAGAATCAAAGAAAATTATCACAGGTTCCCAAAAAATATTAATTTCAACACTCATAATTAATCAGCATATTATTCTGATTTCTGAAGATCATGTGACACTGAAGACTGGAGGAATTATGCTGAAAATACAGCACAATATCACTAAAATAAATTATATTTTAAAGTATATTAAAATAGGACACCAATAGTAGGAATTGCAATAATATTTAACAATATAATATTTTTTATCAAATAAGAGACTCCATTATAAAACATAAGTCATACAGATCTGAACGGCAGTGTATGTGCTTTAATACCTAAGCCATAAATGATCAAATGGTTAGGAGACGCTGATTGAGAATTATTATAAGACCATAAACATATACATCACAACTAAATGATGAAATCTAAAAGTGTGCTCATAAACTGCCTGGTTTCAATCAGATGTCTGTCTGTGTCTGAAAGCCGTCTTTTATTAACTGTCATTTTCATGTTGCTATGCATAAATAAACTCAGCACATCTCTACATGCAGGTACGATTGTGGACTTTGTTTATGTTCCTGGAGCACAGATGCAGTCATAAGCAGCACAGCTATATTTGTATCAATAGCCAACAATACATTGTATGGGTCAAAATGATTGATTTTATTTTATGCCAAAAATCATTAGATATTAAGATCATGTTCCATGAAGATATTTGTACCGTAAATATATCAAAACTTAATTTTTGATTATTAATATGCATTGCTAAGAACTTAATTTGAACAACTTTAAAGATGATTTTCTCAATATTTAGATTTTTTTTTTTTGTCATATTCCAGATTTTCAAATACAGTAGTCAACATCTGAAGTGGATCATAAAAGTCAAAGTTGTCCTGAGACTAGAACGCATTTTGGTTATAGGACAACTTTGATGAAATGTTGACTACTGTAATTGTATCCAATCCTAGCAAACCATACATCAATGGAGAGCTTATCTATTCAGCTTTCATATGATGCATTAATCTCAATTTCATAAAATTGACCCTTGTCTCTGGTATTGTGCTCCACGTATTGACTCTAAGAGCCTAAGAAGCAATGCTTTGTCTCCGCTCTTGATGCATTAACGTCTGTCCTATGTTCCGGCAGGTCCTGAATGTAGTGAGTTATGCCTGGCCACAGCACAGGATCACATCACAAGACGCGTCCTCATAGCTCAAGCCGTTCTAAGGCCGATGGCTACAGGCAAAGCCGCACCTGCTCCAGGGACAGCAGCACCAGTCAGGAGAACTACAGCGAGCAACCTCGTAGCATAGACTCGCAGTTCCCCTGTAAAACCGATCCTCTCTACGCCAAGGGACGAGGCTCAGAAACCCTGGGCTTTATCCCAGGCTCCGCCGACTCGCCTCAGGGTACGCAAGCCTGCGGCTCGTGCGCCTCTCTTGGCTGGAGTGGTTGCAAAGCTTTGCTTTGCTGCGTTCTGACTTGTGGGCTTTATGGGTCTCGCAAACCTTGCTTGCCGGCCAATGAAAGCTCCACTGACAACTCTTTAAAAGCCGAGCCTGAACCGAGGAAGCCTAATGGATTGGCTCTGTCCAATCCCACGTGCGGCGTAAGCCTCGAACCGAGCAAACCGAAGAAGTTGCCAAGCTCTGGGAGCTTCAGGTACGGCGACGTTCATATTGGTGGCAAGAAAGTGGAGTACCCTGCCAACTCCGAGGCGCATCCGAGACGGACCAGAATGCCTGGGAAGGGCGACAACAACCAGCGTCCCATCAGCAACACCAGCATCTACTCAAGAGAGGATTTGGATCTAGACGACCTGGACGACGGCGGCACTGATATCGACTCGCTCATCACTAAAAAGCTTCTAGAACTTTATCAAATGCACCAGATCGAGCAGCTTGCCAAATGCACATCCGACGTGTCCTTCTCCCGGAAAACCAACGAGATCAGCGACCTGATCAACAGCATTGCTCAGGACTACAACTTGGAGGAGCAAGAAGCGGAGTGCCGACTGGTGCACGGCGTCATACGCATCAGCACCCGCCACAAATCCTCCAAAGGCTACAAAAGCAAAGACTATAAAGCGCACGAAGCAATGCAGCATATGAACGGGAGGAGGGATGGAACGCTGCCCGACAGCGGGAACGAGACCATGACCTTCACCTTCAGTGATGGTGAGTAGGGCTGAAACGAGGAGTCGACATTATCGAACAAATATTTGTATTCTCACGTAGATAACCTAAGAGTGGTTTGACTAATGCAGACAAGACTGTAATTTAACCTCCTTGGATGCAATTCAAGAGAAGACGAGCAAACGCAAGACGAATATGTAAATATATTCATATAGGCAGCGTTTGTTTATATAGTACTTTATGCAATAGCCTTAAATCGAGCAGCTTTACAGCATTAAACATGAAAAACCAAAGTCAGTGTCTAGTAATTCTATCTTTTAGATAGAATTACAACTTGATTTTCTGTTCTAAAGCAGTGCGGAGATAGCTAATGATGAAATAGTTTTATTAGTGAAGGAAAAATATTAATTAATTAAAGTGATGGTTTGGTTTACAGGGATCAAAGCTTGACTGTTTTGGTTATCATTACCCTTTAAGGTATTTTAAAAGAGATTACGTTGTGAATAAAATTGTTTATTCAAAAATAAAACGTTGCATCATTTTATTTATAATTCATGACTTGCAGAAGATGTAGTTTTTATATAGCTAATTAAATGGTGAATTAAGTAGTTTCTCGGTCATCTCATTTTGTGTGCCAAATATATTTAATTGTAATTACATACTGATTTTCAAAAGCTGATTACCCAGGGCTCTCAAGTCTCACAACCAGTTGACACGCTCTCACGCCACACCGTGTATTTCTCACGCTGAGAAGTTATAACGTGTCCCGCTATATATACGATTAATAGACGAGGGAATACGGAGGAAAGCTCTCTGTCGAGTTCATAGCTGTTATACAGAGTTAAATGCCATCTACAGCCAATCAGAAATTAGGATGTTGTTGTTTCCGGGTAGATTACGCGATTCTGCCGCAACATGGATGCGCGTCGGCCCTTCATATTTAGTTGTTTTTCCCGATTTTAACATTACTGGACGAAATCACTTAAACGATAGTGAGAGTTGAAGTTGGAATATAGCCAAATTCGTGCAAAAGTATTATTGATGCAGTCAAAAAAACACAAACAACAACAACTTCCCAACTGCTTTGCAACCAGCAGCTTTAGCTTTAGCTTTGTCTTCCTGAATTAAAGTACTAGAGATGTTATAACAGTTGGCACATCTGATAAAACACAGACAAATTCATCCAAATAAAATAAATTGTAAAAAAAATGTGAAGAAGAAATTTGGCCCCAAACATGCCAAATGAACAGCAGAGGCTACATTTATTTTTATTAGATTGAATTTGTCTTTTATCAGATTTACCAGATGTTATCATTTCTATTTGTGCTGGTCAATTATGAACAATAGGTAAAATTGAACTGATAGCAAAAACTATTTGAGTGACTCCTCCCCTTTGCGTAGCCCCTCCCATTTGTGTGACTCCTCCCATTTGTGTGGCCCCTCCCCTAATCTCACTCCAAACTTTAGCTATAACTTGAGAGCCCTGGATTACCTTTATTTATTTGTTAGAATATGTATAACTCAAAATACCGACTAACTGCAAAAACTGAACAATCAATCAAAGTACACCGATTAATCGGTGAAATAATTGTCGATTAATCGTTAGATTAATCCAGTGGTTCCCAATCATAGTCCTGGAGAACCCCCAACACTGCGTATTTGAAATGTCTCTCTAATCAAACACACCTGTTTTAATTCATCAGTTAATTAGTAAATACTCCAATGTGTGTGTTAAGCCGGGCTTTTATTAAAAGTCCGTTAGGGTTGTACGGAGCTGCGTTGCATGCGGGACCGAAATGTTTATTTAATTTACCAAAAAGGGGTTACATTGAATTAATTAATTAAATTTGGGTGAAACTTGTTTACTGTTTTCCATACTTGTGGAAAAACTTGAAACACAATTTTAGAAGAACGGCATTGATTTTTGTACAACTTTATTAATAAAAATAGTGTTTTTTAATTGAATGTTTTGGTTTGGTACCGAGAACCGTAGATGTTCACTGGTACCGGTACCGAATACTGATATTTTGGTACCGTGACGACACTAGTTGGGAGTTCTCCAGGACCAGGATTGGGAACCACCGGATTAATGGATTATTAAAATAACAGTGTGTTGCGTTGATGTCAGTAGGGCACGATATTGACGATTTTTCTCTTTCCCTCAAGGCGAACTCAAGGTGCTAGTGTCAGATCTGACACCGTCAGACGAGCTTGCCCGAAAGATGAGAGGACACAGTGGGAAAAGTAAGCATCTTATTCTTGCTTCTCACACTTTCTGGATGGCTTGATGGGAGAAGATGGTTTACCGCCAATGGTGGCATGATAACCCTAACAATGGTGGACCCTGAGGATGGCGTATTCTTCTCTCAATGCTCTATTGTAACGGGTCCATCTTCAAATGTTTTCTCACTCATTCTCTACAGTCGAATTGGCATTCCTGTCTTTGATATATCCCCCTCTCAAAGGATAATGCCCTTCTACGTAAACTGTAGTCGCAGGGCCTGAAGCTTCTCATCTCACTTTACAAACTTTCTTGCGGGTCCTTCGCTCAGTTTTCCTCCATATCGGATCCCTTCCTCACATAATAGTGACCTTGTCTGAAGATCTTGCGCTGTTCAATCTTTCCATCCTAGAGACGTGTGCAAATGTCGCTTAATGAAACTCTATACTGAAAGTTTTTGCCTAGAATTGTAGTTTAGTGCTATTGAGTATTGCAGGTAAATAATGACGATGAAATAAACAAACATACCAGCCCTGAATACCAGATATTTTATAATATTGAAAAGTAGTTTTATATAAAACTAACGGAGTAAATATTCGCTGAAATATTTGTGATGCATGTAGAGTTTTAAACCTACAAGTAAGTGTATTTGTATGATGTGATAATCAATATAGCTTAATACAAGTCTGTGCTTTTATTCTTATTTACACTTTTAGTTTAGTGAATTTAACTTCTGCTTTAAAACCATTGTTTTTAGATCGTAATGTTAGAACGAAGTGTGATTTTGACCCTCGTTGCACATAATATATAATAGTACACATACTTTATAATTTTTCATAGCCTTTAATAGGTCTGTTTATAGTTTCGTTGGCCAACATTGGGCGGTATGCAAAACATATGTATTTTTAAAAACGAAATGTAAATCGCAAATCTGCCAAAAAATATGAATTTTTTCCCATATCGCCCAGCCCGAGGTGAGATGCATCCATACATGTTGATATTTATTCTATAACTACAGTAACATCATGTTAACACCGCGATTTCTCTCAACATGGCAACCCCAGAGCTGTCACTCAATACATCAGAAACAAAGTAACAAGCGTGACTTATTTAAAAAAGTAACTCCTTCTAAATTAAAGTAATTTGTTACTAGTTACTTGAGAAAGTAATCCGATTACGTAACTCACGTTACCCCCAACACCGCCCGTGTTTAGCTTGGTCCACCGGTGTTCGGATCGACTAAAACCAGGTGTAAACCTACGTCACCCATCTCCACCCACACAGAGGTCACTGCCAAATCAAGAGTCTAGGTTAGGGATTGTCATGTCAAACTTCACAAAACAATGAAAATCACATAGGGAAGTTTGCACTGATGATTCTGCATGACTTACAACATTTGCTGAATGGTACATTTGCATAAATTGCACATAAAATAAATCAACATGTTGTTTTCCTTCACAGATTACTACTCGAGCTCGGCCACAGACTCGTCAGGGGCTCCGCTGCTGCGCTAACGGCTGTTCCCTCTGTTACTACTGCCTGACTAGTGTTCATCTCTGTCCTTGCGCTCCTCTCATATTTCAGTGAAAGCAGTTATTATGCTAAGGACAGTTTGTGTTTATCTGAATGCCTGAAGACTGCTGTCGTCCCACAGCTTCTGTCATGAGTGTAATGTTAAACAAAGGAGCCTGTTGCTAAAAAACAATAGTTTCCTACAGCCAGAAGCCATGTGGAGTGTTACATAATGGACGAGTTTCCATTGACATCTAAGTATTGCTTCTTATTATACTTTTAGAGACTGTCTGTGATGTATCTAGTAAATATGCATGTATTCAGCACTGATTATTAGCAACGATGAGACTTAGTTGCTATTAATCAGACTGCTTTGCTCTAGTAGCCCATTCTTAAAGTGTTGCCTCGCATGAACAATTTGTTTAAACCATTTAATGCAATGTTGTTTCAGGACTGTTTGCTGTCAGCCACATCTGGATGACAGAAGTCAGTTTTGAGATATTTTGTACAGATGTTTTTTCATCTGCAATTTTTTGTATTGAAATAAAACGAGAGTTTCCTCTCATTTTCTGTTTTAAACTATATGCACCATTTCTTCTGTTATATACTACTGAGTGTGTTGATTGTATTGGCACCCCTTCTAATGACAAGTTTGACTGCTTTAGTAATCTCCATGAGTACAAATATTAATGTTTCAGCATATAATGATATTCTAGGGAATCTAATTGTATATCAACTGTTTGGACTCTTTTCTATTCTAACATGACAGTGTCTCTGTGTATAAGACAAGAATCAAGAGAAATGATGATTCAGTCAGTGTGGAAGAACTTGACTGGTCTAATCTCAGCTGAACACCTCTGGTGTGACTTTAAATGAACAAACTCATCACCAAACACTAATGACTTGTACATTCATTTATATGGACAAAACTACTGGCACCCTTCTTTAGAAGAGAAAAGTCACTTCCAAACTGTGCCAACAAAGAAATTCATGAACTTAAAATTGTATGTTGCATCAGTTTTGAAGTGTATGAAATGACTGAACCCATATGAACAAGTCATTGGTGTTTGGTGATGAGTTTGTGTCTCATTTAAAGTCACACCAGAGCTTTCTGCAGACCAGTCAAGTTCTTCCACACTGACTGAATCATCATTCTCTTGATTCTTGTCTTATACAGAGACACTGTCATGTTAGGATAGAAAAAAGTCCAAACTGTTGCTATAACATTAGATTCACTACAATATCATTATGTATAAACATTAAGATTTGTACTCATGGAGATTACTAAAGCAGTATTCACACTCATCCGTGTTAGCCACAGAGTATTACTCTCTTTACCGCGTAGCACTTTTCTAAGAAGATTGCATTGGTGTCCGCCTCCTCCCTCGGGTCACTGTGCTATGAACTTGTTTGGCTGGTTTGACAATAGAACGGAAATAAAATCCTAGTGTTTGTTGGAGTTGCACATTGCGGAGGAGGAGCAAACTCCAGAGAAAATTCCCCTCGCAACTGTCCTCTTCTTGACACCGCTGTAAAAACACTTTACAATAAAGTTCGTTACTTAGCAACCGTGATTAAAGAATGAACAATTAATATACAGCATTTATTAATCTTAGTTCATTTCAGTATTTACCAATGCATTATTCAAATCACAAGTTTAGCATTAGTTAATGCACTGTGCACTAACATGCATAAACAACAACTGTATTTTTATTAACTAACGTATAACTTCGTGTAATAAATGCATTCTTTGTTTTATTAATAACTATTAACTAATGTGAACAAATGACACATTGTAAAGTGTTAACGTAAAAACTAGCACGAGTTTTAGTCACGATCATTTTGTGATTTCTAACATTTGTTTTTTATGCATTAATGGGAAATTATCAATTATGATAATTATTATTTTTTAACATAATTGTAAACCATTTCAGACCCAATTAATGACATTAAATTGCATCTTTCATAACTACATTTTCTGGTCAGAATAGCAAAAGTTCAGATTGAAAACTAAAAGTAATTTATACTAAATATTATAGTGTTTTTAACCATAATAAAGTACTTGAACTTGCTGTGGTAATATAACAACTATAGTAATATATAAATAAATTACCCAATACCAAGTTTTCTACAACAATAGGGTATATTATACTACAATACACTAGATTACTGTTGTAAAAACTACAGTATTTATTACGGTTCATCAGTTCACTAACAAATACTATACTATATACAGTATAATACACTGGTTCAAAAACTATAGTATTTACTATAACTTACTATAGTATTTTTGAACATAAAAACATTTCTTATTTGAGATATATTGATACTATAGTAAAAATCATGGCACTGCAATGCATTGAAATGTAGTTTTAAATGGTCATCGGTCTAAAATGCATCATTCATGTACTATGTTTGGCTTCATAAACTTCATCAAATGTTTTTTTTGGTCTTAATCATCACAAGAGGGCACTATAGTGCACACTATCTAGAGAGAGGGATCTAAACCTGGAGCCACTGATGCAATAGTTGTTTTCATATGTATTTGTGTGCATGGTCAGTTCAGACATTATAATATTATGTCTTTAATTTGTGCACAAATCTGTACATTGAGTGCTATTGTAAAGAAAATGTCCAAACTTGTGTAGTGCACTAGTATTCAGGCCATACGGATTAGCATACTAATTCATACTAAAATATGCATGCATACCCTTATTCCATGCAATATTAAGACCTGTACGCAACAGGTCACACTATTCTACAATTGAATGCATATTATTATTTTTTTAACGAAGTGTGCAGTTAACAGTGTCCTGGCCAGGATTTCCAAATCGCTTAAAATGTCAGTCTTTTGACTTGTGTTTTTCCTTTCGCGTTGCTTTCTATAGTCCTCAACATACATTAAATAGCTTTAACCGTTCTCTGTAGACCCCCCTTTACAGTCATTGCCTTACAAAGCCAAAACCTGGACATTGTATGTAATTTACATGATGTAAGATCACCCTATATGCTGCTCAATGTATATCCTGACATCACAAAAGTGACTGTTTAAGCACCAAAGAAATGTAATTTCTCATACGTCACTGACAGAGCAATCATCTGCTGTAAAAACTGTTCAAACAATGCATTTACCTTTGTGCCGCTGACCATCAGACTTACACACGTAGCAGCAAACATAACTTGTTTTAGTGCAATTACGCAACTTCTTTCAGAAATAAACCTCTAACACTGACAAAGCATGAGGCTGCCGAAGCCAGTGTTTGCAACGCTTTGACACAGCAAGCATTGTTAAGGTTGGAAACTGAATATCACGTTAAACAAAATGCGTACACAATCAAATATTACATGTTTAAAGGAACACTTCATCCAACAATTAACATTAGCTGAAAATGTGCTCACCCTCAGGCCTTCAGAGATGAGTGTGTTTCTTCATCAGGTTTGTAGAAATGTGTCTCAGCAATGGATGCTCTGCAGTGAATGGGTGCCGTCAGAATGAGAGTCTGATTAAAACATCACAGCACTCCAGTCCATCAGTTAACATCTGGAGAAGACAAAAGCTGAAACAAATCCAGCATTAAGATGTTTTTAACTCAAATACCATAGAGTTCATAATCCATAATAACGCTGACGGCACCTTTTCACTGCTGAGACACTGATGAAGTCAAACTCATCCTAATCTCGGATGAACTGAGGGTGAGAACATTTTACGATGAAGTTAATTTTTGGGTGAATTATTTATATAATTGAGTGACGAGTTGTGCAGTCTGCTCTCTTATAAAGCTTATTTTGGCAACTGGGTCATTTGTGTATTCTAGGGTGCAACGATCCGTTGATGATTCGTGATCCGTCAGTAGTTCGAGAGAGAGAGAGAGTGAGAGAGAGAGAGAGAGAGATTGTAAGAGAGAGTGAGAGAGAGAGTGAGAGAGATGAGAAGTGAGTGAGAGAGGTGAGAGAGTGAGAGAGTGAGAGTGAGAGAGTGAGAGGTGAGAGAGAGAGAGTGAGAGAGAGTGAGAGGTGTGAGAGAGAGAGAGAGAGAGAGAGTGAGAAGAGAGAGTGAGAGAGAGTGAGTGAGAGAGAGAGATGAAGTGTGTGAGATGTGTGAGAGAGAGATGAGTGTGTGAGTGAGATAGTGAGAAAGTGAGAGTGAGAGTGTATGTGAAGTGAGAGAGAGTGAGAGTGAGAGAGAGTGAGAGAGAGAGTGAGAGAGAGTGAGAGGTGAGAGCATCAGATGGATACATAACAAAATATGTATGCTTGTAATTTATGTAATTGTTCTTATTTTATTACTGACTTTAGTAGTTTACTAACTCTTTTTTGCTGATCCATAGTATGCTCTGAAACGTGAGTTTTCAGCACCACTAGTGTACTCCATTCGGTGCATGCACACTATATACAGTATATACTGCAGAAACACTGTGTAGTTTCATCACATTAACTATGAACAGGTTCCACATAACATTACACATAAACATGACACTTTTTAAAAACTCTAAATCTACTGTTTTAGCATTTCAAATTGAACAAATTCTTTTGTCAAAAGTCTTGCTTGTAAAGTGTGTTTGTGCATCTTTTCCTTCAGTGAACGACATATGCCTTGATGATTTAGGTGTCCAAATACGTGTTAATGGAGGGTGATGTACATTAGTTAAATTGTGAGGTTTCTCTTGTATGCAAGAAAACACACCAGTTCTGATAATACCAAAATCTATAAAAACAGATTTAATTGCAGTATATTTATGAACATACAAATGTTTTCCTCTAGCTTTCTCACAGAGACAATAGATCTTTTCAAGAGTTTCATCAAGGGATCATTTCACAATCATCCCGTACAAAAAGCTACAAAGGTGCTTCCGAGAAAAAAAAGGCAGCAATTGATGAATCACATACTCGTGACCTAAATACCCGTACAGAGGTGCAGTCATTTCATTAAACTGTGTAAACAATAAATATATGCGAAAGTCTGTAACTTGTCAAATATTTCAAACGTAACCCTTACGCAGTGTGATTTTCACCTCAGCTTTCCCACGACGCGGAGAAAATAATGCTCTATGGAAAGTCCTCGAGTCTTTGGTTCGCTATCTCGAGAAAAGCATCTCGATCAACAAGTCCAGCAGATCCGCCTGACCGATGACCGGCCGAAAGAAGAGCTCTGTGATGAGGCTCGGAGTGATGGTCTTTAATGCGGACGCGGTGAGGAGGATTCGAGCAAACCGCCCTCGATCCTCGGGATGAAGAGACACCAGGACCTCCTTCAGAGCGTGCTGAGCTTCATACTGCAGACCCTCGACGAACAGAGACGCCTTCAGACCCGCCACATCTGCAGATGGAACATAGTGTGAGTGCACTGTAATATGTATGGCTAAAGCGCAGAGAGATACAGGGTACAAATTATAGAGAGAGAGACAGAGAGAGAGAGAGAGAGAGAGGAGAGAGAGAGAGAGAGGTGAGAGGAGAGAGAGAGAGAGAGAGAGAGAGAGAGAGAGTGAGAGAGAGAGAGAGAGAGAGAGAGAGAGAGAGAGAGAGAGAGAGAGTGAGATGAGAGGTGAGAGAGAGAGAGACAGAGAGAGAGAGAGAGAGAGAGAGAGAGAGAGAGAGAGAGAGAGAGAGAGAGAGAGTGAGAGAGTGAGAGAGAGAGAGAGAGAGAGAGAGAGAGAGAGAGAGAGAGAGAGAGTGTGAGAGAGAGAGAGAGAGAGAGTGAGAGAGAGAGAGAGAGAGAGAGAGAGAGAGAGAGAGAGAGAGAGAGAGAGAGTGAGATAGAGAGAGAGAGAGAGATAGAGATAGATAGATAGATAGATAGAGATAGAGAGACAGAGAGATAATGAGATAATTAAATAGATATAAATTTATAAATAATAATATTTAAAATATATTAAATATATTTTAATAAAATAAATTACAATAAATTATTTATTTTAATAAAAATTGATTACAGCAATATAACTTTACACTTATTTTTAATTTTATGCATAATTACAAGTACTGTCTATTTATTTATAACTTATGTTGTACTGTTCCTCTATGCTTGTAATTTATGTAATTGTTCTTATTTTATTACTGACTTTATATTAGTTTATAAAATAACTATTTTATTTTATCCATATATGCTCTGAAACGTAATTCAATTTCTAACACCACTAGTGTACTCCATTTATGCACACTATATACAGTATATACTGCAGAAACATGTAGTTTATCATATTAACTATTTTATAACTTCACATCATTTAAATATAACGTAGTGTCTAAATAAGTGAACGTGCGACCCCGTGTTGTTTTGGAGAGCGTACCTGGATTGAATATGACGGTGCCTCTCAGATACGCGTACTCCTTGGGGCTTAAATCCAGGCTCCAGAACTTCTTGAGGCAGGCTTTGAGCGTCTGCACGCCGGCCAGCGTGGGCTGCTCGGGACTCTTGGTCTCTTGGTCATCGAGCAGGATTCTCTTCAGCATGCTTGGCGCCGGAGAGTCGTGCACCTCGAAGCGAAACCGGTCCTGGGCCAGACCCAGAATGAAGAGCGGCGCCCAGCAGTTCTGCAGCAGAGACAGCTGGTCTTTAGGCGGCAGCTGCTGGAACGCCGGCAAGCTCTTCATGAAGTGCACGGTCTTGACCAGCACGTCCGAAGCCACCGGACACGTCTCGCTGGGCGTCTTCAAACAAACCGTCCGGCGTGTCTCGCAGTGGCACGTCTGAGGAACCCGCTTGTAGCTCGGCTCGCTCGGAGTCGATTCGCCTCGGCTGAGGATGTTGAAGAGGATGGCGTTTGACTGGCCATTACCCAAACAATCGCATTCGCAATCCATGTTCTCACTTCTAGAGCTCAAACCTCTGAAGCTCCTATTTATAGCAAGCACTCCTGAACCTTGACCTGTCAATCTACATCTGCTGTGAACAAAACAACTGTTTAGCAATTGGGTAAACGGTGATAAGGCACTTCAGTGCAAAGCCACTGGAATATACTGGAGGTGAGGCAATGTTATCTCTGCTGAAGTCATTACACCAGGCCGTACCAAGCGACCAAGGACTCCTCGTGTGCTCATTATATGGCCCTATCATTACAAACGAGCCTATAAACCCACAGACGAAGCCAGCACAGTAAAAGAAGTGAGAGGTGAATGAACCTTGAGGACGGGAAGGATGACTGTTACTTCATTACGTTATAGTTCCCCAAACATTAATAAAATAAAAAGAGTTTAAAAAATATTTTTTGTTTTTTATTTAAACATCATGTCATTCCAAATCTTTCTTCTGTAGAACACAAAAGAATGTATTTTGGGAAATCTCTGCGGTTTTGTATGACGGCCGTTTCCGCAACTGAATAAAACAATTAAAAAGGTAATTGTGACTTTTTCTTCAAAATTGTTAGTTAATATAATTGATATGTAAACTGACTTCATATCTTTCAATTCTGACTGTATATCTCGCAATTCTGACTTTATATCTCGCAATTCTGACTTTATATCTCGCAATTCTGACTTTATATCTCGCAATTCTGACTTTACATCTCGCAATTCTGACTTTACATCTCTCAATTCTGACTTTACATCTCGCAATTCTGACTTTACATCTCGCAATTCTGACTTTATATCTCTCAATTCTGACTTTATATCTCGCAATTCTGACTATATCTCGCAATTCTGACTTTACATCTCGCAATTCTGACTTTACATCTCGCAATTCTGACTTTACATCTCACAATTCTGACTTTATATCTCTCAATTCTGACTTTATATCTACGCAATTCTGACTATCTACATATTCTGACTTTGACTTACAATTCTGACTTTACATATCTACTTAATTCTGACTTTACATCTCGCAATTCAGACTTTACATCTCGCAATTCTGACTTTACATATCTCGCAATTCTGACTTTACATATCTCGCAATTCTGACTTTACATATCTCGCAATTCTGACTTTACATATCTCGTAATTCTGAATTTACATCTCGTAATTCTGACTTTACATCTCGCAATTCTGACTTTACATATCTCGTAATTCTGACTTTACATCTCGCAATTCTGACTTTATATATCTCACAATTCTGACTTTATATATCTCACAATTCTGACTTTATATATCTCGTAATTCTGACTTTACATCTCGCAATTCTGACTTTATATATCTCACAATTCTGACTTTATATATCTCGTAATTCTGACTTTATCTACATCTCTGACTTTATATCTCGCAATTCTGACTTTATATCTCACAATTCTGACTTTATATATCTCACAATTCTGACTATATCTCGCAATTCTGACTTTACATCTCGCAATTCTGACTTTACATCTCACAATTCTGACTTTATATATCTCGCAAATCTGACTTAATATCTCGCAATTCTGACTTTACATCTCACAATTCTGACTTTATATATCTCGCAATTCTGACTTTACATCTCGCAATTCTGACTTTACATCTCACAATTCTGACTTTACATCTCACAATTCTGACTTTATATATCTACATAATTCTGACTTTATATATCTCGTAATTCTGACTTTATATCTATTCTGACTTTATATATCTTTATATATCTCACAATTCTGACTTTATATCTCGCAATTCTGACTTTACATCTCGCAATTCTGACTTTATACATCTCGCAATTCTGACTTTATATCTCAATTCTGACTTTACATCTCGCAATTCTGACTTTACATCTCACAATTCTGACTTTATATATCTAATTCTGACTTTATATCTCGCAATTCTGACTTTATATATCTCGCAATTCTGACTTTATATATCTCACAATTCTGACTTTACATCTCGCAATTCTGACTTTATATATCTCGCAATTCTGACTTTATATCTCACAATTCTGACTTTATATCTCGCAATTCTGACTTTACATATCTACATAATTCTGACTTTACATCTACTTAATTCTGACTTTATATCTCGCAATTCTGACTTTATATCTCTCGCAATTCTGACTTTATATCTCTCAATTCTGACTTTATATATCTCGCAATTCTGACTTTATATATCTCGCAATTCTGACTTTACATCTCGCAATTCTGACTTTATATCTCTCAATTCTGACTTTATATATCTCGCAATTCTGACTTTATATCTCGCAATTCTGACTTTATTAAATTAATTAACTTATTTTTTTTATAACATCGAACTTTCGTTAATATTCCTGCTGGACTGTAAAAAAAAAAATTATAATTTGGGATTGGGAAGTATGTTTTACTCCAATAATACATACAATAAAAAATAAACATTTCTAATTCAAAATTTGACTTTTAAGTCAATATGTTATTAGCTGTTTATTTGTCAATTCACTAGCAATTTCTGAGTGAAACCATTTTTAGTGAGGTTTCTGAAACCAATGTGTTACAGTGATTTTATCACAGTAAGGAGTGTTCTTCTGCATAACACTCAGATCTACTCAGACTTAATCTACGCCTTATAATACCTTCTAGTTTGCTTTTTACTGTGTTCAGACTTTCTGCAGAAAACAAAGAGTCTGGCTGTTAATTTATCTACAGAAAATCATTTGAGTGATTGAAAAACCGAAGTGATTGATCAAACACTTGAATTATATGTGAATTAACATACAAACAAGGTTGTGACTCAAACTGTAATGTGATCAATGAAGCAATCAGAATCAATTCAGAATGAAAGAAACTGTTTAGGACTATGTTAAGAATTTCTGCTATCATTGAGGTGATTGTGTAACATCATGTGCGGCTTGTCCTGGTTTATTATCTCAGCAGTGCCTAGCACAGAGAACTCAACCAGATAAGCTAATTACTATATTGCTTTCAATCAAATCAACAAGTAGCTACTTGAGTAATTCCACTAACATTTCCATTATAATCATTATGTTCTCTGCAGACGCTCACCTAAGCCAATGACAGAAAATAGTTTCATTATATTTGCTGTTAATATAAAGGACTACTATGAATGGATCTTTACAATCAAGTCGCTTACTATATTCGTTGTGCACTTCAGCAGAATGTCAGATTGATTCATTGATGATGATGATGTTTTGTGGTTCATAGCGAGCATGCACTTCATCACGATCAGAACGTCTCGAGTGGAAAGAGTCTGAATCATAGCGATGTTGTAAATGCGTTTGATAAGCCAGTGTTTATTGAAGGTCGAGACAGCCTGAGACAGACACTGAGGACACCACCTTATCACCAACTCGATAGTAAAAGAGAAAAAACAACTCGTGCCAGACAAACGAAATGAGAATTTTCACTCATTAAAAATAAAACCCTCATTTATGGACCCCCATTAACAAGCATGCAAGATCTAGAATGATTTAAACATTTTGTAAATTTTTTAATAATATGCATGCTATATTTATGAGCTCATGTTCATTGAATAAGAAGTGTTGATTCTATTCATGGAGCAAGTTATAATTTTTTTTATTGATTTCTCTTATTTAAATCATAAACTTTAGTTCAGTTTCGCATTTTGCATCTCTAGTAAATGCATGTTGATTTAAGGGCATTTAGGCCCAGTTTCACAGACAGGGCTTAGACTAAGCCTGGATTAAGCCGTAGGACATCTAAGTAATTTTTATAAACGTGCCTTAGATGAAATCATTCCTGGTGACCATCCTGAGAGACAAAACAAAAGCACTGATATGTTTTAAGATCAGTCAGTGCAAGTTTCTTTCCGTTAAAACAGCTCAGACTTACATTTTAGTCCGGGACTAGGCTTAAACCTTGTCTGTGAAACAAGGGGATAGATATTTGTATTAAAAAAGTGAGACTAAAAGATATGTTTTTTGTGCAAAACATGCATCATTAATGCCATATATACACGCACAATATTTTATCAGATGTTCAGCTATGTAGTAACGCGTAATGCTTCTCAAAAAGAGCACAGTGTTTCTGGTGTGTTTGTTTAGGGACACATCCAACATGTGCTTTGAAACTCCAGGGTGAGAAAACACTGCTGTAAACAGCACAACCTGAACAAAGAAAACGCCAAGTAGGTGAAGAGCTTTTATCACTGTATAATAATTAAATGTGTCCCTGGAGCACAAAAGCAGTCATGAGCAGCACAGCTATATTTGTAATACATTGTATGGGTCAAGATTATATATTTTTATTTTATGCCAAATAATCATTAGATATTAAGATCATGTTCCATGAAGATATTTGTACTCAGATTATCAAATATTGTCCGATCATAACAAACCATGCATCAATGGAAATATCATTTATTCAGCTTTCAGATGATGCATTAATCTCAATTTTGAAAAACTAACATTTAAGACTAGTTTTGTGCTCCAGGGTCACATTTGTTCCAAATATACCGAAGTTCATAACATGCAAAACATGCTCTATCCTGAACACACACAATCTAACGTATTATCTACATGATTTCCTTCAAAGGTTTCCAAATAAAGATCTACGACTTGCACGGGCAACGGGATGATTTTATCTCATCAGATTGTTTAGTTGGCCATGCAACTTGTTGTTTAGGCTTGGATTTCATTGGTAAATCAATGGCAAAACATTGCAAAACTATTCAAACATGCTGACAGGACACTCAATCCATAAAGACGCATTCTCGGTGTGTGCAGACGTGAATTCATGCATGCAAACGCTTTATATTTAATATTTTAAATCTGAAAAGTTTGTTTTATGACTATTTGAAAGATCAATTCAGCTTTATAAGAAAGACAAATAAACCTTTAGAGCAGCATATTATCTCTCTTGTTGTTTTGATTGCTTTTACTGTCCTCATTTGTAAGTCACTTTGGATGAAAGCGTCTATATGTACATTTAATAAATGTAATGTTTATTTTAAAGGCTATATTCTATGCATGTGATATTTACTTAATGGTTTTCAGCAGCTTTGACTGCAAACTACAACAAAAGAGGATCCCCAAAATATACACATATTTTAGGTCAAATGCCACAATATCTTCAATTTAATTTTCACTTTATTTTCACATTGCACCTATTGATGACCTTCATATTCCACTCTAGTCTTATCAACAGGACGTGATTCATGTTTCTCAATGACAGCATCTCGAATCTATATTTATATTCCAGCTTTTATGAGGGTCATAAGAATGAGCTGGAAAGTTGAAGGCCAGGTTAAGATCGTTTAGTTTTCTTTCAGTTGGTGAACCCGAATAGCCTGTTTTCCTGTCAGTCTGAGATGAGTAACTATCAGGTTTTACATTTAAAGGTTTAATCTCAGGCCTAATAATCATACAGAGCGAGATGTTCATGTTTATGAATAACGCGAATGGCATTCCACTCAACTTTAATCCGCCTCAGAATTCAAACGTAATCCAATATTTCGATCTAAAGGTCACATTGACTACCAGAAACATCAAAACAAACGTGTCTTCGGTTTAGTAAAAGTAATGGTTTCCAATTTACCGAATATGATGTGTGAAGATGCCGATATGAAGGCTTTAATATCGTACTGAATAATATAGATAAGCACGCGCTCGCGGTTTGCGTGCTAAAACAGAACACGGATTCGCCTCGGCTTTATAATTATGCATTTGTTTTTCAATTTAAACGTGTAAAATATATACAAAAAACACTCTAATATACCAAATATACCAAAAACACTCTAACATACCAAATATACCAAAAACACTCTAATATACCAAATATACTCTAATATACCAAAAAATACCAAAAACACTCTAATATACCAAAAACACTCTAATATACCAAAATATACTCTAATATACCAAATATAGTCTAATTATACTTGCCAGGGATGCCAGAAACATCACTGATTATTGAAATGTGCTCTAATTGTGCCATTTGGGACATCTAAGCGTATGTGCCAGGTGCCAGGAGACAGCTCTGTTATCAATTAGTGTGGATGATATTAGCCAGATATTGCCAGGGACAGCTCTGGTATTGTGGATGTGCTTGGGGCATCTGGTGTGCTTGGGTGTGGGTTCTGGTGTGCTGAGATGTGCTTAAGACTGTCTGGTCGTTGTTCCTTGGATGTGGGTTCAGTGTGCTTGGGGTGCCATGGGACAGCTCTGTATGGGATGACCCAATGTGCCAGGGGTGGCCCAGGGGCAGGATGATTCATCTGGGTGTGGATGATGTCTGGTGTGTGGGGTCCTTGGATTGTGCTCTGGTGGTATGCCAGGGGACGGTCCTGGTGTATGGATTGTCTGGTGTGTAGGGGACATCTCTGGTGTGTGCCAGGAGTTGCTTGAGGGCACGGCTCTGATGTGCCGATGTGTCTAATCTGGTGTTGTGGGGACAGCTCTGTTGTGCCAAAAGTGCCAAGGGCCTCCTGGTGTGCCAGATGTGCCAGGGCCGCTCTGATGTATGGATGTGCCCAGACCTCCTGTTCATGCCAGATGTGGGGATCTGAGTGTGCCAGTGCAAGGGGGCTAATTATTGTGCCCAGGGGTGCCAGGGGCATCCTGTTGTGCCAGATGTGGGTTCTGATGTGGATGTGCCAGGGGGACATCTGGTGTGCTTGGATGGTGCCCAGGGACGTCTGGTTGTGCCAGATTGTGGATCTGTTGTGCCCAGGGGCACTGACTCTGTACGGAATTAGGGGACATCTGTTGGTGTGGGATGTGTCTGGGTGGCCAGGGGACTCCTGGTGTGTGGATGGTGTTCTGGTGTGTCCCGCCAGGGGACGCTGGTGTGCCAGGGATGCCAGGGACGCATCTGGTGTGCGGGGACTGCTGGATGTGGACGCTCCTGGTGTGCCTGGATGTGTCTGGTGTGCCAGGGACGCTCTGATGTGCTGCAGAGGTGCTTGGGGTCCTGATGTGCCAGGATTGTCTAATTGTGCCA
>CM050424.1:17903148-17943148 GCA_027564155.1 Gymnocypris eckloni scoliostomus
TAGGATGCACTGAGTCAGAACACTTTCTATGGCCCCTGAATAGAAAGTTTTCAGGATAGCTAGTGAGACCCTGAATTTCCTCAGCTGTTGCAGGTGGTACAGTCTTTGCCTGGCTTTCTTGACCTTTGTTTGGATGTGTGCAGTCCATGTCAGGTCCTCGGAGATGTTTACAGGTACTTGAAGCTGCTCACCCTCTCCACCTCATGCAAGTATGCTGTCTCTTCCTTCAGCTCTTTGTTGGAGAGAGACAGGGCCCAGAACCATCCAAGTATGTCGTCATTGTTAATGCAACAATAGAAGTGGAGCTGTGTGAGGACACGCAGTGTGTGTGAGAGAGTAGAGCAGGGGCTCAGGACACAGCCCTGTGGGGCTCCTATGTTCAGGGTGATGGAGTTGGAGGTGAACTGGCCGACTTTCACCACTTGTGGTCTGGCGGTGAGGAAATCTTGAATCCAGTCACAGAGTGAAGTGTCTAGCTTGGTCCCGCGATGTTTCCTTCGCCTCCTGGGATTATTGAGGCGGCCTTTGTTAACCTCAGTGTTCCGAAGTATCTCCAATGGCCACGCTGGGTCCGTGGATAAAGTGTCCTGAAACAGGTTAGTGCAGTGGTGCCCTCATTAAAGATGGAAGTAAACAAACCAGCAAGCTGATCAGCACAGGACCTCAGAACGCGGCCAGTAATCCCATCAGGTCCTGCTGCTTTCCTTACGTTCACTCTCTTTAGTTCCCTCCGAGCGTCGTCCTCTGAAAAGGTGATAGCATAAACATCGCTGCTCTGTCTGCTGCTTCCTGGCTGATCGGATCAGAAGTTACATTCAAATCGGCCGTAGAAGGTGTTTAGCTCTTGACCAGCAACGGATCTGCTCTCACCTCTGCAGAGTTGTTTCCAGAGGAACAGATGGTCTTCAGTCCCTGCCACATGCGTCGAGAGTCATTGAGCTGGAAATGTGACTCAATTCTCTCCCTGTATCTGAGTTTAGCAGCTCTAACTGCCCGGAGAGCGTAGCATGAAGTTTTGTAATCTCATGTTTCCGACAAAGACCAGCGTTGTAGTCATGGTTAACCGCATCACGGATTGATCTGTCCACCCACGGTTTTGATGGAGTGGGTTAGCGTGTTGATAAAGCTTACTGCTACATCCGTGAACTCGCTGATGTCAGATGAACTCGCCGAACATGTCCCAGTCGGCGTCATCAAGAGCACCTGTAGCATAGCTTCAGAGTGGGAGGACCAGCGTCACTTCCCTCTCCACCGGGGTTCTGAGCGATCCTTTGTTTATATTCCAGTGTGAGGAAAATGGCGGCGTGGTCTGATTTGCCAAAAGCCGGAGCGAGCTTTGTAGGCATTCTTTAAACTGGGTGTAGCAATGATCCAGTGTATTCGGTCCTCTAGTTGGACAGGATATATGTTGGTGGAAAGTTTGGCATGACTTTTTATGAGGTTGGCTTTTGAAGTCTCCAGCGATGATGGAGTCAGGGTGTTTATTGATGTAGCCGCTGAGCACAAGTTTGGACAAAGCCAAGCTAGTATCTGCCTGTGGTGGAATGTACGGCAACGATGATCGATGTAAACTCCGGGCAGATAGAATGGGCGGCAGATAATGGAGATGTTCCAGATGAGGCGAGCAGGAAGCGACAGAATGGAGATATTCCTGGGGTCACACCATTTCTTGTTAATCATGAAACACACTCCACCACCTTTGGTTTTTCCAGCCTCGGCTGTTTTGTCCATCCGTAAAACAGAAAAGTTATCAGACGGCGTGAGCCATGTTTCGGTCAAACAAAGGATGTTACAGTCTCTAATGTCCCATTGGAAACTTATCCTGGCTCTAAGATCATCCATCTTATTCTCCAAGGATTGGACATTAGCAAGCAGAATACTTGGTAGAGGAGGACTGTGAGCCCTTTTCCTCAGTCTGTTGCGTATTCCAGCGCGTCTCCCGCGATGTTTCCTTCGCCTCCTGGGATTATTGAGGCGGCCTTTGTTAACCTCAGTGTTCCGAAGTATCTCCAATGGCCACGCTGGGTCCGTGGATAAAGTGTCCTGAAGCAGGTTTGTCATGAATCTGGTTACCACTCACTACAACTGCACATCACCCATGGACTACATCTCCCATCATGCACTGCACACACATTCCGTCCACCATTACACCAATCACACAGCTGTCACCATTCACTCATTAGTCTTGATTGCCTCCCACACCTGCACCTCATTCTCACACTCACATTTAAGCAGCACTCTCACTTGCACTCACTGCAGTCTTGTTTCCCCTGGCTACATTTCGGCGTTTTCCCAGTTTGTCTTTCTGTGCACTACCTGGACTGTTGACCTCCTCTCCTGATCGTTTGCTGCCTGCCTCTCTGACCTCGCCTGTTTTATGGTAATCCTCTCTGTCTGCCGCCTGCCCTGACCCATTGCTCTGCCTCTGATTTCGACTCTGCCTTTCTCGTTGCCCTCGATACCTCTGCTTGATATTTGCCTGTTTGACCTTGTACAATAAAGCTGCTAGTGGATCTACTCTCGCCTCTGACCTGTCATTTGTTACAGAAGACTTCGCCAAGGATGAATCCAGCAGTAAGGTTGATGTTACTCCGCCAGGGTACAAGGTCCATTGAGGACTATGTCGTGGACTTCCTCGAACTGGCACACCTGACTCATCATGACAAAATCTGCTTAATGATATTTTTCATGGGGCTTATCTGAACCTCTTCACTCAATCATGCCGCTGCATGATCCTAACTGGACGTTGGAGAGGTATATGGATACCGCACTACAGCTGAGTGGCTCTCCTTTTACGGTGGGTGCCACGGAGGAGCTCGCAGAGTCCGCTCCAGAGCCGCTCCGTCCCAGGAGCTCGCAGAGTCCGCTCAGAGCCGCTCCGTCCCAGGAGCTCGCAGAGTCGCTCCAGAGCCCGCTCCGTCCCAGGAGCTCGCAGAGTCCGCTCCAGAGCCCGCTCCGTCCCAGGAGCTCGCAGAGTCCGCTCAGAGCTCCGTCCCAGGAGCTCGCAGAGTCCGCTCAGAGCCCGCTCCGTCCCAGGAGCTCGCAGAGTCCGCTCAGAGCCCGCTCCGTCCCAGGAGCTCGCAGAGTCCGCTCAGAGCCGCTCCGTCCCAGGAGCTCGCAGAGTCCGCTCAGAGCCCGCTCCGTCCCAGGAGCTCGCAGAGTCCGCTCAGAGCCGCTCTCCGTCCCAGGAGCTCGCAGAGTCCGCTCCAGAGCCCGCTCCGTCCCAGGAGCTCAGAGTCCGCTCAGAGCCCGCTCCGTCCCAGGAGCTCGCAGAGTCCGCTCCAGAGCCGCTCCGTCCCAGGAGCTCGCAGAGTCCGCTCAGAGCCCGCTCCGATCCAGGAGCTCGCAGAGTCCGCTCAGAGCCCGCTCCGATCCAGGAGCTCGCAGAGTCCGGCTCTCCTTCGTCTCCGCTGGTCCCGCCCAGCTCGCCGTCTCCGCTGGTCCCGCCCAGCTCGGTCTCCGCTGGTCCGCCCAGCTCAACAATGCCTCCGCTGGTTCCGTCCAGTTCTACCGAGCTCCCAAGAGAGTCAGAGCCACCTGAGTGCCCAAGAGAGTCAGAGACGCCCGGCGCCACCGAGATTCAAGCGCTTCCAGAGTGCCCCTCGTGGTAGTGGAGTTCACCAAGAACTTTCATGGAGGAGCTCTCCTCCATTGCTCACGGAGACCCCGGACCCGCCATGGCCCATGAGGTCCCCTGATCCATCATGGCTGCCCGAGTCCCCGGATCTACCATGGCCGCTTAAACTCCCTGCCTCGGTTCCTGAAACCAAATGTGCTCTCTCTGCCTCTTGTGTCTCCATTTCCTCTAGGTCCCAGTCTCGGCCAGGGATCTCTGTGCCGCCCTGGTGGGCGTCTGTCCCGTCTGCTCTGCCCTGGTGGGCGTCTGTCCCGTCTGCTCTGCCCTGGTGGGCGTCTGTCCCGTCTGCTCCGCCCTGGTGGGCGTCTGTCCCGTCTGCTCTGCCCTGGTGGGCGTCTGTCTCGTCTGCTCCGCCCTGGAGGGCGCCTGTCTCGTCTGCTCCGCCCTGGAGGGCGCCTGTCTCGTCTGCTCCGCCCTGGAGGGCGCCTGTCTCGTCTGCTCCGCCCTGGTGGTCGTCTGTCTCGTCTGCTCCGCCCTGGTGGTCGTCTGTCTCGTCTGCTCCGCCCTGGTGGTCGTCTGTCTCGTCTGCTCCGCCCTGGTGGTCGTCTGTCTCGTCTGCTCCGCCCTGGTGGGCGCCTGACCTGCCAGAGTCACCTCACGCCTCCGCTGACCTGCCAGAGTCACCTCACGCCTCCGCTGACCTGCCAGAGTCACCTCACGCCTCCGCTGACCTGCCAGAGTCACCTCACGCCTCCGCTGACCTGCCAGAGTCACCTCACGCCTCCGCTGACCTGCCAGAGTCACCTCACGCCTCGCTGACCTGCCAGAGTCACCTCACGTCCCTGCTGTCTCGTCCGCCCCTGCCGGGCTCCTGTCTCATTGGCCCCACATGGACCTGGCCCTCCATTCCCTCCCCGGTTCCACCTCCGCTCCACCGCCTCCTGGATTGTGCCGTGTGTGTGAAGCGTCTGGAAGCCGCTCTTTGGGGGCTCTGTCATGAATCTGGTTACCACTCACTACAACTGCACATCACCCATGGACTACATCTCCCATCATGCACTGCACACATTCCGTCCACCATTACACCAATCACACAGCTGTCACCATTCACTCATTAGTCTTGATTGCCTCCACACCTGCACCTCATTCTCACACTCACATTTAAGCAGCACTCTCACTTGCACTCACTGCGAAGTCTTGTTTCTGGCTACATTTCCGGCGTTTTTGTCTTTCTGTGCACTACCTGGACTGTTGACCTCCTCTCCTGATCGTTTGCTGCATGCCTCTCTGACCTCGCCTGTTTTATGGTAATCCTCTCTGTCTGCCGCCTGCCCTGACCCATTGCTCTGCCTCTGATTTCGACTCTGCCTTTTTCGTTGCCCTCGAATACCTCTGCTTGATATTTGCCTGTTTGACCTTACAACCTTAAAGAGAAAGCTGCTAGTGATCTAATCCTCCTGTCATTTGTTAAACATATGGTGTCAGTGGTGCTTCTTGTCCAAAATGATAGTTTTGTCGTATATAAATAGTGCAGGCGTTATCATTTTAAAAAGTAAAATCTTTCTGGAGCCATTGTATAAAACAGCCCATACGATTCTGGCAAATAGCTTTTAACGTCGACTGTATCAGAAACACAGTCATACATGTTTAGAATAAAATAACTGTCTATGATGGCCATTTGGACATTATTTTGTGGGTAAGCATTAAGCTCTGATCAGTTTAGTAACAGACATTGTCAACTAGCGTCCTTTAGCTTGACTGGGTTTCCTGCTTTAAACTGCCTCTGGCGGCGAACAGATTGGCTTGAAGACCTGCAAGCATTATCCATCTACTTCCCAAGTCCTTTTGCAGACAATCACCCGATTAGGCAAGTGACAGGATTCTTGTCAACTGTCCTCCATGCGAGTGAAAGTCTTGGATCAGCATGCAGCAGCTTGCATTGTGCAGATGTATAGATGCGCTGATGTGAAACAGCTTTGAGACAATTGAAGATGTGGCTGAACATCGACATTAATCACTTCAAATGACAGATTTAATCTGCCAGTTTGTATGGGTTGTGTTTTGTATCTAACCTACATGCTATATTGAATAAATGTTTGCAGGAATTTCAAATAATGACTTGAAAGCTGAGGATGAGTAAAACTAGCATATACACCTACCCAAATTCGGACAGTGTTGTTAAAAATAACCAACCGCACTTGGCTGTTACACAATCTTCTTCTGCACCTCGAAATGTATTAATGAACCCTGGTCACATCAATCATTGTTACATTACCATCATAATTGCCCTTTCAAGGACTGAATGATCAGTCAATAAATCATTATTGGAGACCCGAGCTGATTCATCTATGGTTTTCCAAGACAGTCAATGGCTGACTGCAGAGTTTTGTGTTTTATTCAGTTAAACTACCAACTTCATAACATTCATTTAATTGTCACAAATATTTGAATACTATAAACTATAAGTGGAATTCTCATTTTAAAGGTTACATCATCTGTCAATGGAATGATGAAGAGGATAATGAACCCCCATATATACATATGGGGGGTCTGGTGAATGGATGTGTTGTGGAGATGGTATGTTGTCTTGTAAAACTTTCCTATTCATTTATCAGCACATTCACTTTCTGGAATGAATGAAGGAAAATATACAGATGAACTATTTAACAGTTTGCACATTAACTTGCATATATATTGTCAAATTCTGGGTGTGCTGGGAGCTGGCATGTAACTGCAAACCCCATGCATATGTGAATCTGGTGCAGGGATACATAAATCCTCATCCTCTGTGCTTGCATTCTCACTGGTCTACACAGACTATGACCAATTCAAAAACACCTGGAAAGCTGTATTGCCACTAGTGATGCTGGTTTTGGCCTTGTATAAAATTAGATGAACTGCTTTATTTACTAATTTAACATGAAATTGTCAACATTAAGAGATTTTTATGTTTCTGTAAATGTTTTATAATGTTTAGAACAATGACACACATATTATGATGCTTTTGTGTAATATTAAATGACCCAAACTGTTTATATTAATTGTTCCACCATAACCGGTACTGTTCGCGATTGTCTTTTTTCATTTACTAGTTCAACATGGAGTTCACTTTTTGAGACAACAGGAGTTGTAGTAAGACAAAACAATACAGAAACCTAATTCATTTATTTTGTCTGTACAGTTCAAGAAAAATAAAATAAGATAGAACTTGTTCTTTGTGGTTTTTACATTGTGGGTTTATCTCAATTACAGATATTTCCAATGTCTTACAATAGTAATATATGAGTCTGCAGTGAAATGTAAACATCTGCCCCAGAAACAAATGTGTTTGTGTGTGTGTGGTCCACAGCTAAACTTTAGGTGATCAAATGCCTCACAATCTAAAACATATCAATTTCAGGAACCTGGATGGAATTTGTGTGACTGGGGATAAAATGCTTTCCCAGTCTTTTGTGGAATCTGTAGGATTCTGTGAGAAAAGATGAATTAGATAGAAAATAAACCAGCATAAAAACCTACCTCATACAGTCCATGGAAATGGTACCCCCCAGTTCCCAGAAACCTGATTAGGAGAGAGGTTGCCCTCTGATGAAAGGGGATGTTGTATATATATGAGATGGGCTTGGAGTGGGATGAAGGCATTTAGTGACAGCCACCAGATGTGAAGTTCTCCCACTTAAAAAGATGAGAGGCCTGTAATTTTCCATCATGGTGCAGAACTATGGTAGAAGTGGAGGTAAAAATGAAAATCCAGAAAATCACATTGTAGGATTTTTTAAGCAAAGGAGTGGAAAATATTTCAACATGGTCAGCACTTTAACAGAATTTCATCTCAATTAGATTTTGTTATATACCCTTTGTTGGCAATGACAGAGGTCAAACGTTTTCAAATAAGTCTTAAGGTTTTCACACACTGTTGCATAATTGGCCCATTTCCATCAGATCTCCTCTAGAGCAGTGATGTTTTGGGGCTTATAATGCAGACTTTACAACTCCCTCCAAAAACATTTTCTACTGTTGAGATCTAGAGACTTAACAGCCCCAGTATACACCCTTAAGATCAGTGCTTCACGGCCACTATAATGTGATATTAAATGTGTTTGGAATCATTGTCATGAACACTTTTTCATCTTCAATGAAGCCCTTGCTGATGTTAGGAGGTTTTCACAGAGAACTCACGATACATGGCCCATCTACATTCTCCTCCTTTACACAGACCCTGGCAAAACTGGTCCCTTTACAAAAAACAGCCCCAAAGCATGATGTTTACAAATGCTTACAGTAGGTATATCAAATTATTTTGGATGCAACTCACAACAATTCTTTCTCCTCCAAACACGACAAGTGGAGTTTGATACCAAAAGCAGTTCTGCCAGTGGCACATTTGAGCTCAGTGGAAATCCAAACTCTTCTGGATCATCCAAACTCAGTGTTGTCAGACGGGCCTGGTCATGTACTGGCACACCAGGGGGACATTATCTACATTAATAAACCCTGGCAGGAGAACAGTGTATTCTACTGATGGTAGCCTTTGTTACTTTGGTCCCAGTCTCTGCAGGTCATTACACTAGGTCCCCCGTGTGGTTCTGGGATGTTTGCTCACAGTTCTATGAGATCATCATTGACCCCACTAATTCATCACTAGATCCTAGTTTAATTATCAGTGTCTTTATCTTCCATTTTCTAAGCCATCAGTTGCCTCCAAATATCACAAGCTGCTATACCTATTGCAGATTCTGTCTTCCCAGTCTGGTGCAGGTCTACAATTTTGTTTCTGGTGTCCTTTGACAGCTCTTTGGTCTTGGTTTGTGTGGAGTTTGGCATCAGGGAC
The DNA here is from genome assembly GCA_027564155.1 of Gymnocypris eckloni scoliostomus. NCBI lineage: Eukaryota > Metazoa > Chordata > Actinopteri > Cypriniformes > Cyprinidae > Gymnocypris > Gymnocypris eckloni. The sequence goes on from CM050424.1 coordinate 17,911,557, forward strand.
TGTTTGAGGTTGTGGACAGGTGTCTTTTATACCACACATCAATTGTGACCTGGAAACAATGATTGCGGTGTCAACTCGATGCATTAAAGAAGTGACATCTGTGAGAGCCAGACCTTGTGTTTGTAGGTGACCAGACCCATCATAATTCTGTAACCTGCATTCAATGTGATTTTATGGATTTTTGTTTCTTATTTTGAGTCTAGCTCTGCAGGTAAACATGCAATGTTCAGAAAATTACAGCCCTCTCATCATCTTTTAAGTGGGTGAACTTGGACAACCCTATGGTGGCTGACTAAATACTTTTTGCCCCACTGTATATCCTAATAATGTAAAAGTATTGGTGATACAGAGTCCTCAGAAATGAAGTGGGCGACCATTTTTCCCCTCTCTTAAACCATGATGTGTGGATGTGTCAGTATTTCTTACTGCCATCTGGTGTACTTCCATAAAGTGAATCATACAGTTCATCCTTGTCTTGAGATGGCACAGAGACCAGCTCATGTTAGAACATGTCAATCCCTGTCCAAACTGTTGCTATAAAATTAGACAGCCGTTGTAGAATATCATTATATGGTTCAACAACAATTTGAAAGATAATATGAATATATTAATAATCAAACCATTAATGTTATTAAAATGAAATTAATTGAAATCCTACATATATATATAGATGAAAGAATGTGTGTTTGTATGTATTATGTGTGTGTGTATTTTCAATAGGTTTAAGGCATGGGAGTGGAAAGTAGTAAAAGATCACATGACACTCTGGATTAATCATTATGATGTGTAATAAACATTGTACAGGCAATTGACTCAAAATAAACCGCATTTAGTGTGATAACTTTTGAGGAACACTATGGCGTTCTAATCACCTTGTCCTCATTTAATACATTATCAAAGAAAATTCCTGAATAATGAATTAGGTGTGAGCATTTACACCTCATAAATTTGTTATCTGTATAAAACCATTACGCCTATGGAAAGTCCCTAGTCTCCATCAGTAAACCAACATGTGTGTGTGTGTGTGTATGTATATATATATATATATATATATATATATATATATATTTAAACTGTCTTAATTTATTAAGAAATAAACACTTACCCTGGGATTGCTTAGATGCCTCCATCACGATGACAGAGGGTTATTGACCACCAAAGGCTGCGATCTGCTCTATGTCCTGCGAGCAGTGCTAGCATAAATTGCAGCTGGATTTCATTCTGACTCAACCAATATGCACTGCTACTCGTTTACTGTAATATAAAATAGATTGGTCTCAATGATATTTAATGAAAATATTGTCACCTCCACTGTTGGGTAACAATAATTTTGGAAATGTAATAGGTAACAGATTCATTGGTCAGGCATTTAAAATGTAACAAGTAGTGTAACCATTTCAATTGCTTTATTAAAGTAATGTATTTTCAACTTCAATCATTTAAAAATTTAAAAAGTAGTAGCAAAAGTCAAAACCTTACAGCATTATTGAACTGATTACTGTCAGATCTGTCAGAGAATTCATCGCCTCAATTGATGATACAATTTTTATTTAAAGTAAAGTGCAAAAGTAAATATGTCTCACACATTTGTGTCTGTCATTTTGAGATTTATGTGAATGTTAAATACACATTTTAAAATCATTAACAAGAAAAGTTTAACTAGCTATGTGTTTTTGAAATCAAATCTTTGCATATCTTTGACAGGAAACACTGATATGAAATATGATAAACCCAGATAGGACTCAGTTATCGAATTTCCATTTACAAACTCCAAACACTGGTGTGTGACAAGTTCTCGAGTTTTGCTACTGATCAATGAAATTTATGACATGTTTCCCTGTATATGGGTTGTAACAGTGAAAATAATCAGATGTAACCCCTTTGTTATAAAAGCATTTTCATGAATAACTGTAATTTAATTGCATTTACTTTAATAACTGTGACTGATTACAATTACATTTAAACTCAGGAATTGAGGAACCTGTTTTGACTCACAGACACGCCTGTTTTGCAACACAGCACTCAAACACAGAACCAGGAAACAGGAAACACATGTTGAGTGAAAGAGAAACTGAAGTGTAGTTGAGCTGTTGTGTGTTGGTGTCTCTGTATTCAAGCAGTAAAATGGCAGAAGCAAGAGTTTTTCAGGATGAGTTCTTGTGTCCAGTGTGTCAGGATCTTCTGAAGGATCCAGTGACCATTCCCTGTGGACACAGTTACTGTGAGAGCTGTATTACAGTCTGCTGGGATCAGGAGGATCAGATGAGAGTCTACAGCTGCCCTCAGTGCAGACAGACCTTCAGTACAAGACCTGCTTTAGCTAGAAACACCATGCTGGCTGAAATGGTGGAGAAACTAATGCTGGAGCTGGAGATGTGCAGTGTGACGTCTGTACTGGAAGAAAATACAAAGCTGCCAAGTCCTGTCTGATGTGTCTGAACTCTTACTGTCAGCATCACCTTGAACAACATGAGAGTTGGTTTAAAGGAAAGAGACACAGTTTGACTGAAGCCACTGGACGACTGCAGGAGATGATCTGCCAGAAACATGAGAAGATCCTTGAGGTTTTCTGTCGCACTGACCAGAAATGTATATGTGTGCTGTGTACGATGGATGAGCATAAAAACCACGACACTGTATCAGCTGCAGCACAGAGGACAGAGAAACAGGTATTTTTAAACTAGTGATCAAGTTAATACTCAGTGTAGTGATCCAAAGTCTGTTTATTTTCTGTGTAGAACCACAGCTTAATTACACAGAAACACTGTCAGTGTGAAGCTCTACATCTGTGTCAGTTTCACTTTCATGATACTTACGCTTGCAGTGTGAAACAAGTCATAATATCATATTTAAATATTATAATTTGTGTTTGATGATTTTAACGATCTTCATTTCTGGAGTTTGAACCTACAGCCATTAGTTATCAGTTCCACTTTTCTTGTATTCATTGATGATTTAGTGGCAGTAGTTTTCTGTGAGATTCACTTTCATCTGTTTGTCCTGCAGAATCAGCTGAAGGAGACGCAGAAGACGTTCCAGCAGAGAATCCAGCAGAGAGAAAGATCTCCAGCAGCTGAGAGAGACGGTGGAGTCTCAGAAGGTGAGTCTGGAGAAGAAGAGAAGTTTGTCTCAGTCTCAGTTCAGACTCACTGAAGCCTGAATCATTGTGTGTCCTAACAGCGCTCTGCACAGACAGCAGTGGAGGACAGTGAGAGGATCTTAACTGAGCTCATCCGCTCCATTGAGAGAAGCTGCTCTGATCTGATAAGGCTGATCAGAGATCAGGAAAAAGCTGCAGTGAGTCGAGCTGAAGGACGACTGGAGCGACTGGAGCAGGAGATCAATGATCTGAGGAGGAGAGATGCTGAGCTGGAGCAGCTTTCACACACACAGGATCACATCCAGTTCCTGCAGGTAACACAGATCTAGAAGAACAGGGTCATAGTGGACTTGAACAGATCCTGATGTGACAGGAGACTCACAGAGAAACAGTTCATGAGTGTCTTATTATATAATCATCAGTCAGACTATCGTCTGATCATCTTTTAAAAGAGATGCCGCTTGGAAATGACTTTCAGCTATGGACATTTCTCAGGAATCATTTCTCTCAGCTATTTCTTCTAGAAAATATATTTAGCTGTCAAACACCATCAACAGTTCAAAATTTCACTAACATTTCAACTTTTTACCACATTTTTCTTCCGATTCATTACGTCACAATGAAATCAGTGAACTCGATAGTACAGATTCTGAGTACCCCCAAACATGAAGTGATGCTGTATATTAGCAATGCTTCAGCATATTGGAACCAAACCAAACGTGAGCATGTCTTAAGGGTTCTTGTGAAGTTTCAGTGTTTCTAACCGCTCTAAAGTTATAAATAATGGTCAAACTAATCGTAGCCTTTGAGCTGCTTTTCCTGAGCAAATGAGACTCCATTGATGTGTTGAGCTGTTGGATGGACGTTTAAATTCTTAGCAGAGTTTTTTTATCGTTCAAACTATTTCCTAGAAAGTTCACATATAGTGTAAGTGGCAAATACTAGAATCTGTAGCTCTAATGTGATATAATGAATATGATAAGAATGAAGCTGATGCTGTGAAAGTGCTGGATTGAGTTGAGTAACTAAAGATCAGTCAAATCTGATGTTGGTGCAGGTTATTGGGTGAAGTGTGGAGCTGATGAGTTTTGATTTCTGTTTTCTGTAGAATTTCCAGTCTCTCTCAGCACCTCCTGAATCTACAGACGTAAATGATGATTCCTTAGTTTCTCTCGTCTCTTCTGATGATCTGAGAGAATCTATCGATCAGCTGAGAGACAAACTGGAGGATTTCTTCAAAGAGGAGCTCAAGAAGATCCCAGACAGAGGTAAAGTCCTGGAGATTCATCTGCTTCTCAGAAACGAGTCCATCATCATCTCATATCATGGAGAACATCATATTAGAAATGTCTTAGGAATGGATGAAGGATCATGAGAATCACACTGTTCATGTCTGTTGATTTCCACAGTCACATTAACCAACATTGTTCCCAGGACCAGGAACGACTTTCTACAATGTAAGTTAGTAAGAAAACAAGCAGAAAACTCACTGAGTGTGTTCATGTTGTTCCTGTAGAAGGTGAAAGAAGAGTTTTATAATGTATTAAGTAAATGATGATTTGCACAGATATCTGGTCATCTGTACTTAGACACTGATGATACACTGAACATGAAGGGCCCTATCATACACGCGGCACAAGAGTTTTTGCTAGTTTCAGCCCAACGGAGTTCTCATTTTCCCGTCCTGTGCCGCGTTGTTTAAATAGCAAATGCATTTCCGCCCATTTGCGCCCATTGCTGGTCTAAAAAAGAGGTATGTACAGGCTCATTGTTGGCGCGTTGCTATTTTGAGGAACTGAAAATAGACTGTGCCATAGACCAACTCAAACCTGGTCTAAAGTCAATGGTGCAATATTTTGTATTTAAAGAGCATGTTAGTCGAAAATGCGCCTCTGGGTGGATCCACAAAACGCCTATACTTTGTATACTACACACAGGGATGCGCAGCAGCACACAAATATGCCAAATATTAAAAACTATAGGATTACAATGTAAAAGAATAGTATTGTGTTGGCTATATACATATAAAAATGTCATACATGTCATAATGGATAGTCATTGAGTGTATCAGAATTAGTCTACCTATTTAGTCTATGCATGAGCAGATCCTGTTTGCTCTCTAGAGACACGTTCAGTCTGTGCGCCTTAAAATTCCACGTTTAAATAGCGAATCCGCCATGGCACGAGCGCAACTCGCTCTTAAAGGTAATGGGAGATGAGACGCTGATTGGTTAATTGCACGTTATGCCCCAAAACACATCCATTACTCATTAAGAGACTAGGGACAACCCTTTTAGACCATGCACCGGGAGCGCGGACCATTTTTCCGGTCGTTATACTAGCAAAAGTGGATTTGGAAACACCCTAAGTGCACCTGCGCTGTGCGCTTTAGACCATGTTCTTAGATTGTTAAAATAGGGCCTGAAGAGTTCAGCTACATGAAAAGATCAAACAAATTCATAATTCCTGATTCTGATGTGTTTTCTCTCCATCAGATTACCATCAGCTCACTCTGGATCTGAACACAGCACATAAATACCTCCGTCTGTGTGACAGCAACAGAGAGATAACATTCACTCGCACAGATCAGTCGTATCCTGATCATCCAGACAGATTTGATTATTGGCGTCAGGTGTTGTGTAGAGAGAGTGTGTGTGGACGCAGTTACTGGGAACTGGAGTGGAGTGGAAATAGAGGTGTGTTTATATCAGTGTCATATAAGAGCATCAACAGGAAGGCACGGGATAAAGAGTGTCGGTTTGGATATAATGATCAGTCCTGGAGTTTGATCTGCTCTTCTTCCAGTTACTCATTCATACACAATAACATACGGACTGTTCTCTCTGTAGAGTCCATCAGCAGTAGAATAGGAGTGTTTGTGGATCACGGTGCAGGAACTCTGTCCTTCTACAGCGTCTCTGACACAATGAGCCTCATCCACACAGTTCAGACCACATTCACTCAGCCGCTCTATCCTGGGTTTAATGTTCTTAAAGGATCATCAGTGAAACTGTTGAAAAAGTGAAAGTGAAATGACATACGGCCAAGTATGGTGACCCACAGCACTTAATTTGAGCGGATCCTTCCGTCATCCACGCCGAGATGAGCCTGAGATCCATGCAGGTACCGTTGGATCATCTGGTCGAAATGAGAGATAGAGCTGTGTCATCAGCGTAGAAATGGTGGGAGAAGCCATGAGCCGTAAAACATCATAGCACGACTTCACATCACGTGGCCACGATGTCGTTACCTTGACAAAATGATCTTGTGGCAACGATATATTATCAAGTTTCCACACATTAATATGACATTCCCACAAATGAATATCACGTGGCCATGACATATCACTGTCACGAATTCAGCCTCTGTGGCTCCCTCCGATCGCCACCAGAGGGAACCGTCACCCGAGTATTAACAGTCAAGAACTCCATTTCCCATATACCCCGTACCTGTGGCTGATTACCCGCACAGGTGTCCCATATTGACTCTGGTCTATTTAAGCTGTGCTTCCCATCACCTCATTGCGAAGTCTTGTTTTGCTATGCAACCATTTCTGAGCGTTTCTCCCGTGTATGATTCCCCGTGTATGACCTGGACTGTTTACTGGACTCTGATTCTCCGCCGCCTGCCTGCTTTGATCCTACCTGCCTTGTTTACTGATTACCCCGAGTGTTTGCCGCCAGCCCCGATCCTAAGCCTGAACTCTGACTCTGATTCTGCCTTGCCTACGTTGTGTTTGAAGCTTGTGTTTGAACTCTGCCTGTCTGACTTGCATTCAGATGTGACAGCTGTCATCTATGCTTTATTGCGGTGTTAAATAAAGTCTTATTTTGACATACGGAACTCTGCTTCTTGAGCTTTGACAAATTGGCATCATGAAGAGAATTGGCTTGAAGCCTGGGAAAGGAGTGAAATTATTTCCTTATGAAACCAAGTGTTAAGAACTCGCACAAAACAGATGCCATGCAATAAAACTTATCTTGAAAAGACATTTTCAAAGAGAGCAAACAACACAACCCCACTTCACAGCAGTCACTTACAGTATATTATGAGAAAGATGGAAAACTTTTGTAGAGTTGTGTTCTGCTAAGGAGGGCGTGTCCCCGTCGGGGGTCTGTGAGAATAGTTATCTATCTCCTGCCAGGTGTGACCCTGGAGCACGGAAACCCAAAAACAAAAAGGTATTTTATGTTTATACAACCGATTTAAAGATTGCTTTGGTTTTGTTCTGACTTCTTATTGTTTAGTTATGTAATTGGCATGACAGGTTTTTAACTGACTAATAATTAATTATTATATTTGATTTATTCTGATCCCTTCTGAAATTATTTTTCAAGTAGATTAATGTGTAGTGGTATTTCTGCAAATCTGCATCCAGGATAGGTCATACTGAAGTACCAATGAATTAAGCGGGGGCTCATCATTAGGGATCTTCTGATTTCTGTCTGTCACTGACTTTTCCTGAGGGAGAATTAGTTAAACAGTCAAATTAGCTAATAAAATTAAATGTATTGGAAATATCTGATCTCACAATATTTGGCTCAACAACACGGTTCAAAGTTAAGTCTTAACAAATACAACTTATAGCTTGGTTTTATTTTAGATTTTACAAAAATTACTACACACTTATATGATTCTCAGTCTTTGTCTTGAAGCAGACAGCAAACATGAAGAGACCATGACTCTAAAACAACATGTGTAATTTGCATTTACATTTGCTTTGGGTTTGCCCAACCCCCAAACTTTCTCATACCCAAATAGATTCTTGAAAGAATTTACTTAGTGGCATCTCAGCTAGCATAAACAAAAGAAAATTATGTCCAATTCCACATGTAATCAAAAAAAAATCTTCAGATTGAGCAATGATTTGACCTGTGCTCTCAGTATGTGCTTGCAGTTCATTGAATGTTCACAGCAACAAAACCTATGACTGGTTCCCAGTTTGGCTTGTTGCTGATCACATTTACATTTAGTCATTTTGCAGACGCTTTTATCCAAAGCGACTTACAATTGGGGAATACATAAAGCGATTAATCTTGAAGAGGCAAACAAACAGAGGAAGTGCCCCTAACACCAAGTCTTAGGCATTGTTAAAATAAATACAAGCTAGCAAGGGAAGGAGAGAAAGATTAAGATATAGAAAAAGGAAAGGAATGTTTTTATGATGAAGTCAAGTAGTGTTGAAAGAGATGAGTTTTCAGTTGTTGCTTGAAGATTGACAGGGATCCTAATTTGAGTCAAACTGAAAAATGTGTAATCTAAGTTATATTATTAACCTTACTTTCATGTTATAAGTTAAACAGATGTTATATAAAACTTAGTCTTGTCAACATTTTGGAAAATGTTTTTGTGTTCATTGAGATATTCTTTAAAATGTTACTTTTCAAAGGGGGTGTACTCATTTACGCTGAGCACTGTAAGTTCCTATGGACAGAGAAAAACTCTGATCAGAAAGATAGGAGGATAACCAATCCAGAGCACTTCCAGAAATACCCACTAGAGAATGCAGTCTATTTATCAAAGTGCAGTGATCAACAGTATCGAACGCTGCACTAAGGTCTAACAAAACCCGCACAGAGCATTCACCAGCATCAGCAGCCATCAAAATGTCATTTGAGACCCTAAGGAGGGCAGTTTCAGTTGAATGTTTTTTCGAAACCCAGATTGAAATTTATCACAGATATTATGAGCCTCCAAAACCGTATTTAACTGCATTGCTACTACTTTTTCCTAAGATTTTAGAGATGAAAGGCAATTTATAAATAGACCTGTAGTTATTAAATGATGTTGCATCAAGGCTACTCTTTTTCAAGAGAGGCTGAACAACAGCATGTTTAAAACACATAGGGACCTGACCAAGACTAAGAGATAGGTTTATAATTGAAACCAAACACGGGCCAATAGAGGTAATATATTTCGTAAACAGAGATGTAGGCAAAATATTCACAGGGCTTTGAGAAGGCTTCATCATACCCACTAACTTAATTATTTAATTTAGGGAAATAGGGCTAAAAGAGTCAAAAATGGGCAGTCTTTGTCGGGTAACTTTAAGAGGATTTGCTGATGATGCAGTGTTTGCCTTAACAGCCATAACCTTGTCAACAAAATGAGCCAAAAATTATTAAAGTCATTATTGGAAAACACAGGGACAAGAGATGTAGTAGGAGAAACAATATTGTTAACAGTTTCAAACAAGTTTTAGGATTCCTTTTGCAGGCACATATCAGTTTCATAAAATAAGATGCTCTAGCATCCTTGACCATCTCATATAGATCTGACAAAAGCTCTTTAAAATGCAGGCGATGGACTTGGAGTGGAGTCGCTTTCCATAGACGCTCTTAGTGTAGTTTATTAAACTACATAGTGTAGTTTAATAAACATCCATATGTATTCACACTTGATGGTCTGTGTATGCTGCTGACAGAACGAGGTCACTTTAACGTTCTGGTCTTGTTACATACTCAGCTGGAGCATTGTATCACTAAGGAAATTATTTTTCATGTCCATAGAGATAATTTTCCTTAGAGCCAAAAGACGATTCAAACTGTCCGTACGGTGGACAAACAAATAATTGTATTGTACTATTAATGCTACAGTTAATTCCTGAAGATGTATATATAATTGATAATAACCCAGTATGATTAATTAGGTTAATCTCACTTAGAGCTAATTTGTTAATTTTGGTGGAGAATGCGGGCAACGTTTTAAACCTAGTTCTGTGAGCAGATTCAGTAACAATAGTATGTTTCTTATGTGTGTTTATTCAAACTATCCAACTGCGTCTTTTTGTGAATGAATGTAGGCTACACGCCCACTTTCCATGCCTTAATATTTCTCGAGTTTCTTGCTGAGGATCCAGCCACTGTTAATGACTTAAGGTAACAGCAGTTTATAAATTTGACCCTATAAAACAACTAAACCTTTTATAGCATGTCTTGATGCTATTTTATCTGCCCTAAAGTGAGCGAAGAAACCCTCTTTTAGCACGAAGAAGATAGCGAGCGATGTTCCTCGCGTATCTTAAAATGAAGGCCTTATATTATATATAGCCAGATCATTGGTGTTCCGATGCCATTCAACTAGACTACAGGTGCATCTCAATAAATTACAATTTCAGTAATTCAACTCAAACTGTGACACTCATGTATTAAATAAATTCAATGCACATGATTTTGGCTCACATTTAACAAAAACCCACCAATTCATCTCAGCAAATTAGAATTTATTTGGGTTTATTTCATGTAAACAGGATTAGATTGCATCTTTTTGGGTGGAATTGATACTTAAAATATGTCCCAGCTACAGCTACTTTATTACAAGAGTACTCTACGGATCCAGGGACAATAATATATTTTTTTTTGAAAATAACAATAATGTTGTGTAGTCTATAATACAGCCAATTTTTCTCATTGACATTTATTAGTGATTAAATAATTACTTTATAATTGTATTGGAGTCTTACATTCTATACAGTTAATCTGAGCCATGCATTCATTTGAATGGTAATATATATTATGGGATGGGGCTTGATGGAGAGCAGGAGATGCAGATAACTTGATCTTGATCCTTAAGAAACTTTAATTAATGCTGTCACGTAACAAATCTGTTTCAAAGATAATATTCAATTAATCGTTATTGAAATAAAAAGTAAAGCCTGTACAAATACTAGAAATAGTGAATAATAATTGGAAATCATGCAATAAAATAAAATATAAACAGTGTACATTTCTTTTATCTATTATAACATGAATGTAGTTTTGTTCGCTTGGCTGTTTCCTTTATAAAAGTCCAGAAACAAGTCAAGATATTCGTCAGGTGTCTTTTTTTAATTATATGATGTCATTATGTTGCTGTTGTGCCGCCGGCCAATCGCTGCGTTGCTGATCGATCGTGGTTTCGAGTATCGATACATCTGCCCTTTTCAGGGAGCACGAGAACACGCAGTAATCTTAGACAACTTAATCCATATATTTTCATTAAATCTGCAAATTTGTTTGAAGAACCAAATTAGCCAGAGATCAGTTATAAAGATTATAAGATCTGAAATCTTTCAAATCATCTGAGATGTATTAAGCGAGGTACGAAGAACAGATCCCAGGTTTTCTTTGCTAAACCCAGAGCTTCTATCCATCGTCTCCCCCATCTTAAAGCGATGTTTGAATAACTTATTCGTTCACGCTGCAATATTGCTTTTCTTACCAAGTATTTTTGTCTTATTTCCTGGTGGATTTTCTTTTTAATTGCATTTTAGGTAAAACTGTCTGCCATAGGGTAAGAAAAATTATCTTAATGCAAACAAGAACATTTTAAATGTCTTACCCCGTTGGCAGATAATTAGCTAAATAAGAAAATGCACTTCAAAACATCGGAGATGTAGATCATATTTTAAGCCCGCTGTGTGCAGATTTTAAGGAAAGTGTGCGTCGCTCTCTCACTAATTCTGATAATTTTTCCTGGGCACAAATCCGTCAAAGAGGAGTTTCACAGGACTGTAGGTGTAGAAATCCGTTTTAATGAGGCTAATCTGATAAATGACGTTCACTTGATAACATCTTTCTGTGACCTCTGGAAGTAACCCAAGAATGTCGATCACTGTGGTTGGATGCATTGATGACAAGCATATATGCACCTTCAGTAAATTAATCAGATTATTGTATGGAATGGATGGATGCCAGATGGAGGGGTAATAGCTACGAGATGCCATAACCACAGCTGTTAAATAAACACAAATTGATTCATTATCTTGACAAAATTATCTGAGTCCACTGCAATTTGGATTCAGGCACAATCATTCTACAGAATCCGCTACTTGTTTATTAACCGAAAATATCAAACAATCACTTGACACGGGAAATGTAGTTGGTGCAGTATTTCTAGATCTAAAACAGGCATTTGATACAGTAAATCACAATATCTTAATTTCAAAATTAGCTAAGTTTAATTTATCTAAACTGTCACTGTCCTGGTTTGAATCATATTTAAAAGGCCGTGAACAGTGTTAGAATTAATAATGCGAGATCCACCTTTCATAAAATTGAAACAGGGATCCCTCAGGGCACTGTCTTGGGACCCATACTCTTCAGCCTCTATATTAATGATTTTCCAGACATATGTCAAGATATAGTTCTACAGATGTATGCAGATGACACAGTGGTGTATGCATCTGGTAATACCAGTACTTCTGTGGCTGACAAATTAAATGCCAACTTAGACAAAATATTATCTTGGCTGTCCTCATCTTGTTTAACTTTAAACACACACAAAAAAACAAAACTCTGTTTGCTTTTCCATTAAAAAACTGCCTCTCACACAACTTCTGAATGTACAAATTAATGGGGAGCTCATTGAACAAGTATCTGAAGTGAAGTATCTGGGAATAAATATAGACTATCAGTTGAATTTTAAAATTAATATCAAGACAATCTGTAAAACCATCAAGGCCAACCTGGGCTGTTTTATGATAAGAAATTGTTTGTCTCTTGACTGTGCTTTTATTTTTATAAATTCTATGATTCTTTCACACATATCGTATGGCTTAACCACATGGTCCCAAGCTCACCAATCATCAGTTAAGATCATAGTGTCTTTATAACCGAGCCTGGAAAGTCCTGGACAAGAAGAGAATAAGGTACCATCACTGCCAAATTCTAAGTAAATATAAGATTTTAAGTTTTGCAAATTTTACCTCCTTGCATTTTGTTAAATTGGTCTTCAAATGCCTAAATAACGCTGATCCCATATCCCTTTGCAAAAAAATAACAAGACCGCAAAGTGGTACCAGAATCAGATCCACCACCCGATCAGCGTTAAAAGGCAATTGTAGTATCCCTTTCCGTAGAACATCATTTGCCCAAACTGCCTTTTCAATAAAAGGGGCAAAATCATGGAACTCTCTGCCAGACCAGTTGAGATGTATCCCAACATTAGCAACTTTAAAAACTAAAACAAATTGTGACTAATTAGGGAACAATATTGCATTCATATTTAGTTTTTACATTGTGTTCTCTCTGTTTACTCTTTAATTTTGTATATATGTTTTATATATATATATTTTCTACTTTATTTTTAATAATGTTAATTTGTACTATTAGTTTTAACCAAAAGCCCTACTAGGGACAAGTGTTGTAAATTAGCTTCTGCTAAAAACACTATGATACATACATCAGATGACTGTTTAAGTGTATCAATGTTATTTTGTATCTGTCCCTATCTAAATAATCTAACAAAAAAAATGTGAATAATTTGTTGGTCTTAATTTCCTACAAATGCAACGGTTATTCTTTTTCCTTTTGGCTTTACAATTCTTACAATACTTGACTATCTCCTTGAACCTCCTTATTGAAACGGGCTTCTTGCATTGACGAATGCTAGAGTCGCTACAGTACAATCAAAAGTGTTATGTTGAGTACTGGCCTGTACTGATGTTAGTGTATCCACACGTCGTAGGTTGTTGACCTGTATTCCTCTGCCACATCTCCGCAATCAAGCCAAGATGATTCATGATGTCGGCACACACGAAGTAGGGTAGACATACTGTTGATAGGATCTCCTTAACTCCAGTTATTCCCAATTAGTTCTATTAGCCCAGAATGCATTTTCCCAGTAGTGTTTTGGAGTGTCAAGGTGGTCTTTGGCAAACGTTCGGCATGCTGCAGTGTTTTGTTTGGAGACCAGTGGTTTTCTTCATGGTGTCCTTCCATGGAGATCATGCCTGTTCAATGTTTTACGTATGGTTGACTCGTGAATGATAACCAGCTTCAATGAATCCTTCAAGTCTTTAGCTGTTACTCTCTTTGAGCTTTTTGCATTGTGCCTTTGAAGAGATGTTGGCTGGCCCACTTCGATGGAAAATAGCCACAGTACCAAATCCACTCCATTTATAGACATGAACTGATGCATATCTAAAGTCATTGAGGTTACTCTGTAACACTTTCCAGGTCTCTTTTTTTATGAGGCATGGCTCACATCAGCTAATGTTGCTTGTGAATAGCACGCTGACACTGTTTAGGTGTTTATATAAGCCCTAAACCACACCTTTACTCGTTTAATTGATTGGACTCCTGGTTTACTAACATCTGACTCTAATTAGCGTTTAGTGACACCAGAAGCCTAGTATTTCTCTTACTTTTTCCACCATCACTTTGTGTGTTTAATGAGCAAGCTCATTAAAGACGATGATTATTTGTTTTCTCAGCGAATTGTGTTTGTGACTTTGGTGAAAATCAAATCAAATTTCATGACCAATTTATGCAGATAACTGGAAAATAGATCACTTTTTCTTGCAACTGTATTTATATATACAGTGGGGCAAATAAGTATTTGATACACTGATGATTTTTCAAGAATGGAGATATCTGTCATTTTCATCGTAGGTACACCTCAACTGTGAGAGACAGAATCAAAAAAAAAATCCAGAATATCACATTGTATGATTTTTAAATAATTAACTCCCATTTTATTGCATGAAATAAGTATTTGATACAATAGAAAAATAGAATTTTATATTTGGTACAGAAACCAGACGTGTCCTGTAGTTCTTGAGCAGGTTTGCACACACTGCAGCAGGGGTTCTGGTCCACTCCTCCACAGGTCTTCTCCAGATCGTTCAGGTTTTGGGGAAACACAGAGTTTGGATCCATCCATAGATGTTCTATTGGGTTCAGGTCTGGAGACTGGCTAGGCCACTCCGGGACCTTTACATGCTTCTTACGGAGCCACTACTTAGTTGCCCTTGCTGTGTGTTGGGGTAGTGATCGACCGATATACATTTTTTTTATAATCGATACCAATTATTTGCATGTTTATGTTCCCGATATGCAGAACCGATATGTATTCACTGTTATAAAGTAAATCAATACAGAGTGAAATAAGTCTTCTTCGCTTTGGTCATCTTAACAACAAAAGTCATCTTAACAACAACAAAAAACTGTTGAAATTTAATCTTCAAATTACAATAATAAAAACATTGTATTTATAAAAAGCATCATCAGCAACACTGATTTTAACAATAAGCAAAAGAATGTCTAATGTTTTCAAATGGAGAAAATAAAGGACAGAAGTCATATAAATTCATTTTAAACTACAGTTTTAGGTTTATAATCTGTTTAATAGACTAAAGAGTGAAGAATAATTCACAGAATAATATTCTCTGGAATATTGAAATAAGCTATAACAAACAAAACATCGTATTTTATTGCATTTCTTAACTGTTTTATCAGAATTATTAAAACGTTTTTGTCTAAATTATGAAAACTGCTGCCAGCGCGTTTATCTATTTACACAGAACTATACTCAAACTGCGATCGCTTGTGGAGATAATAAATCATTAATTTAGATAGAGATGTATTTATTTAGATGTTTATTGGTGAAATAATGGTTCTATAGTAAATGTGAATATAATTTAGAGTGTTACAAACGAGTGAATCTTGTATAAAGTTACATGCGGTGGACGTGCTGGAGCTTCTCCTGAGTGAACAGTGTGTGTGTCCACTGCTCCAGGTGTGTGTGTGTCCACTGCTCCAGGTGTGTGTGTGTGTGTGTCCACTGCTCCAGGTGTGTGTGTGTGTGTGTCCACTGCTCCAGGTGTGTGTGTGTGTGTGTGTCCACTGCTCCAGGTGTGTGTGTGTGTGTGTGTGTGTGTCCACTGCTCAGGTGTGTGTGTGTGTGTGTGTCCACTGCTCCAGGTGTGTGTGTGTGTGTGTGTGTGTGTGTGTCCACTGCTCCAGGTGTGTGTGTGTGTGTCCACTGCTCCAGGTGTGTATGTGTGTGTGTGTGTGTGTGTCCACTGCTCCAGGTGTGTGTGTGTCCACTGCTCCAGGTGTGTGTGTGTGTGTGTGTGTCCACTGCTCCAGGTGTGTGTGTGCCCACTGCTCCAAGTGTGTGTGTGTGTGTCTCCACTGCTCCAGGTGGGTGTGTGTGTGTGTGTGTGTGTGTCCACTGCTCCAGGTGTGTATGTGTGTGTGTGTGTGTGTCTCCACTGCTCCAGGTGTGTATGTGTGTGTGTGTGTGTGTCCACTGCTCCAGGTGTGTGTGTGTGTCCACTGCTCCAGGTGTGTGTGTGTGTGTGTGTGTGTGTCCACTGCTCCAGGTGTGTGTGTGCCCACTGCTCCAAGTGTGTGTGTGTGTGTCTCCACTGCTCAGGTGTGTGTGTGTGTGTCCACTGCTCCAAGTGTGTGTGTGTATGTGTCCACTGCTCCAAGTGTGTGTACTTGGATGGGTCAAATACAGAGAACACATTTCACTGCTGGTTATACTCGGTATAATTATGTATGACAAAATATATATATTTTTTTTTTTTTACAAAACCGATATCCGATTATGGTAAAATGTTTAAATATCGGTAAACCGATATATCGGTCGATCTCTAGTGTGGGGTCATTGTCATGCTGGAAGACCCAGCCACGACCCATCTTCAATGCTCTTACTGAGAGAAGGAGGTTGTTGCCCTAAATCTCTCGATACATGGCCCCATCCATCCTCCCCTCAATATGGTGCAGTCGTCCTGTCCCCTTTGCAGAAAACCACCCCCAAAGTATGATGTTTCCACCCCCATACTTCACGGTTGGGACGGTGTTCTTGGGAGTGTACTCATCCTTCTTCTTCCTCCAAACACGGCGAGTGGAATTTATACCAAAAGGTTATATTTTGGTCTCATCTGACCACACGGCCTTGTCCCATGCCTCCTCTGGATCATCCAGATGGTCTTCAGATGGGCCTTGAGCAGGGGGACCTTGTGCGCGATGCAGGATTTTAATCCCTGACGGTGTAGTGTGCTAATAAAGGTAACCGTTGAGACTGTGGTCCCAGCTCTCTTTTATACAGGTAACGAGTTCAAACCAGTGCAATTAATACAGGTAATGAGTGAAGGATCTTAAAGACAAACTAACAGGTCTGTGAGAGACAGAATTCTTGCTGGTTGGTAGGTGATCAAATACTTATTACCCCACTGTATATATACTGTACACACACATATTAAATGTTTTTGTTTTCCTTATACTAATTATATTCTTTTGTTTTATCTCACTAAATATTTGTCTTTCTAATTTTATACATGCGATAATTTTTTCATAAAGGTATGCATGCATGTGTAACCCCCCTGGGTCCGCACCATCATACCGAGTGGGTCTTGAACTCGTGACGCAGGTGCGGGAGGCGGGCACTCTACCAAGGAGGCTAAAGGCCTCTAGCGTCAGTCGCTAGAGCGCCTCTTTTTGAGGTCAGGGGAGTGAGGTTTACACACAGCCCTTACTGGCATACATCCATTACACTCACCCCCCTAAACCTCACTCCCATCCGGGTCACGGCACCAATGTAAACCCCCCGGGTCCGCACCATTACACCGAGCGGGTCTCGAACCCGGGACGCCGGCGCGGGAGGCGGGCGCTCTACCAAGGAGGCTAAAGGCTACAGCCTCCAGCGTCAGTCGCTAGAGCGCCTCTTTTGAGGTCAGGGGAGTGAGGTTTACACACAGCCCTTACTGGCATACATCCGTTACACATGTATATTCAAAGGTCTCGTGCTAATTATTAATAACAAACTTTGTTGGAAAAAACACACAGAATGTCGGTTCTTAAAACTCTTTTCTTAAAAAAGAAAAACAAAACAACATTCACAACAAAGGTCAGCGGTCACATCAATATAAATTAGCACAGCAAACACATGAAAACTTAAATATAGCTTTATATAATCTCTGTTCTCTTGATAAATGCAGACGTTCATGCTGCAGTGAAGCGGGTTATTGCAGCGAACGAGAGCATGTTCCTCTGACATCACTTCCTGTAATGCCACTAAAACTCTTCTAGCAGCTTCATATTCCTCCTTAATAACATTAAGACTAATGAACGTGGCGTCAATCCTCCGGTCACGAGTGATTATAAACACAGATCACAGAGAAGAAACTCACAGAAACTCAAGAAAGAGCAAACAAGAGCGATGCTTCCCGACACAACAGAACATGAGCGGATCACACGTCACCACGAAACCAACAGAACCACGTGTTTGATTAAAGACAATCACACAACTTTTTTTGGCTAATTTTAGTTGAGTTTTACCGTTTCTGAATCCATTCAGCCGGTCTGGCGGTAGCACTTTAGCATGGATCATTGAATCGGATTAGACCGTTAGCATCTCGCTCAAAAATGACTCTCAATCCGGCGTAATAATCAAGGAACTGTGCTGCCGCAATGATATTACGCAGCGCCTGAAAGTAGTCCCCAGCTATAGCATGGTACGGCAGCAAAGCTCCTTGATTATTACGTATAGTTCCTAGCCATATCGGTCTATAAAATCACAACTTTTAATTTTACATAAGTCTTGGTACACGATGTAACTACAGAAGCTTTAAATAGGAAAAATATCGACACTCTTTGGTCATTTTTGAGCGAGATGCTAACTGTCCAATCAGATTCAATGATCTATGCTAAGCTATGCTAAAAGTGCTAACGCCAGACCGGCTGAATGGATTCGAAAACGGTAAAACTCAACACTTGACGAGTCGTAAAATTAACCTATTTCCAAAAATAATGGAGTGTTAATTAAACACTTCACAGCAAGCTATCAATCGTTAATATCAAATAACAATCAAAACACTTCTACAGCATTTACTCATCTTATATCATAGAAATTTGAACATTTACTCATATATATTATTAAAATCAAAAGTGTTTGTTGACATTAGTTAATGCACTGCTAAGTAACATGAAAAAACAATGCATTAAAAAATAGCATTATTAATAACAAACATAAAAAAATGCTGTAAATGTGTTTATTATTAGTTGATTTTAACTAATCCATTAACAAATGAAATCTTACTGTAAAGTGTTTCTAGATTTGTTCCCACATTTATCTCCAAAATACTCAAACTGTAACACAAATATGAATTGGTGTCATCGTAAATTATTGTAAATGAAACGTAACTGTAACTTTGTTTTAGTTCTGTTAGTTTTATACGTGTTGTGAAATGCACAGGATTGAATGCATCTAGTTCCTTTTAATTGTATTATATCTTGGACTCCAACTGTATTTATAAAATCCAATTTAATTAAAATAAACATTATTATGAAATTAACAAATTCAGCTATGATGTTGCATTTAACAAAGCCATCATTCCGAGGAGGTCATGATTCTCCAGGATCCTCCTACAGTCATAGAGACTCACATGACTACCTCTAAAATTACTGAATAAAACCTGTTTGTGTTTGTAGATCGACTCACACACAGAGACATGCACACACAGAGACACGCACACAGGCACATGCACACAGGCAAACACACACACACACACACACACACACAGGCACATGCACACAGGCAAACACACACACAGGCACACACACACACACACACACACACACACACACACACACACACACACACACACACACACACACACACACACACACACACACACACACACACACACACACACACACACACACACACACACACACACACACACACACAGGCACACACACACACACAGGCACACACACACACACACACACACACACACACACACACACACACACACACACACACACACACACACACGGTTAAGAGGAACTAACTAGTCCGGCCCAGAACTGAGACGATGGATCTGCTGGTCGGGAAACATCTCACACAAACAAAGAAGCTCAGAGCGTCACTTCAGTGCAGGATCATCTCAACAGACTCCCATGATGCCTTCCGGTGTGGCGTATACATCCGGATCTTCATCTTTGAGTTCCATGAAATCAAACCGACAGAAATAAACGAGGTAAAATCAGACGCCACATCGAAATCGTCCAAAGGGGCGGCCGGGTGTCAGTTTGCTCGGCATTGTGGGATACAGAAGCAGGGTCACGCGTTCCCATAATGCACAGCGGCGTCTACAGTGAGCGTACCAGCAGAAGCGCTCAGACTGTGTGTCGCGGTTCCTCCTCAAGCAGCGCGAAGACGACGGTGAGACAAGACGAGTGTGTGTGTGTGTGTGTGTGTGTGTGTGTGTGTGTCTGATCAGCACACGAGACGAGCGAGTGTGGTGTGTGTGTGTGTGTGTGTGTGTGTGTGTGTGATCAGCACACGAGACGAATGGAGTGTGGTGTGTGTGTGAGTGTGAGTGTGAGTGTGAGTGTGTGTGTGAGATCAGCACACGAGGCAGAGTGAGTGGTGTGTGTGTGAGTGTGTGTGGTGTGTGTGTGTGTGTGTGATCAGCACACGAGACGAGTGGAGTGTGGTGTGTGTGTGAGTGTGAGTGTGTGTGTGAGTGTGTGTGTGAGATCAGCACACGAGACGAGCGGAGTGTGTGTGTGTGTGAGTGTGTGAGTGTGTGATCCGCACACGAGATGAGTGGAGTGTGTGTGTGTGTGTGTGTGTGTGTGTGTGTGATCAGCACTCCAGCGGCAGCAGGAAGCAGCGTCTGCAGTCGATGGCTTTAGGACTGGGCGGCTGGACTTTCTTCCTCTTCAGCTCTTCTCGGCCCAAAGAACTGCTCAAGCGCTGGTACGCCGCCTTATAACGCTTATCAAACGAAGCTGCAGACACACAACATAATCAAATATACAATCATTAAAGCGATAGTTCACCCATTAATCAACATTCACTGTTAATTTACTCACTCTCGGGCCATGCGAGACGCAGGGGACTTTTCTTTTATTCATTCAAGTATATTTTTAGCTGAAACCATGTCCTTGGTGAATTCATAAAATGCAAGTCAATGGCTACCGTCACTTTTAGAGTCAAAAAAGCATATCAGACAACACAAAATGAATCCCCGTGGCTCCTGATGACATATTGAGGTCTTATGAAGCAAAACTTTCAGTCTGTGCAAGAAACTGAACATTATTTACAACATTATTACGTGTAATCCAGAGCCAGTTCACAAACTAACCATTCTTTTGAACCAGTTCTGTTTTGTGAACTAGTCTCAGATAGATAGACAGACAGACAGACAGACAGACAGACAGACAGACAGACAGACAGACAGACAGACAGACAGACAGACAGACAGACAGACAGATAGACAGATAGATAGATAGATAGATAGATAGATAGATAGATAGATAGATAGATAGATAGACAGACAGATAATTTATTTGTCCTCGGAGAGGAAAATTAATTTTCATTTTCACAGGAGGTTCGTATAAAACAAAAGGACAGTTACACATTATGTACTCGACTCCGTTTTTATGCTTTCTCTTTGCTTGTGTAAAAAGATGAAGACTAATATTCACTTTATATGCTTTAGACATGAAAAACATCCACGCTTCACATCATTATTTGGTGATTGAATAACATAATTGTTAATACGTTACATCACTGCATGATTGTGTAAACAAACCAGTGAATTGAAGCAGAACATGTTCGACCTCTCCTTGGACAGTAACAACACATACGTCACGATGCTCTTCATTGATTTCAGTTCCGCCTTCAATACTGTGATCCAATCCGAACTGATCTCCAAACCCCTCCCTCTGTAACCAGACCCTGGACTTTCTCACCAACAGACCACAGTCTATTAGAATCAGTAACCACACTTCCTCCATCCTCACTTTAAACACCGGTGTACCACAGGGCTCTGTGCTGAGCCCAATCCTCTTCTCCCTTTCCACCCACGACTGCATCCCTGTGCATGGCTTTAACTCCATAATCAAGTTAGCAGATGGTTACGCATCAAGCAGCGTGGTGTGCCAGATACAACCTTACACGCAACACCCAGAAGACCAAAGAGATGATTGTAAATCACCGGCAAACCAGGAAGAACCGTCTTCCCATCTACATTGATGGAGCTGAAGTGGAACATGTGGCTAGCTTCAAGCACCTTGGTGTCCATCTCTCTGAGGATCTTTCCTGGACCCTCAACACCTCTTTTACTTCTCTAGGAAACTAAGGGAAGCTCACGCACACACTCACATTAATCTAATCTGATATTTTCCTGGTTGTCTGAGGCGCTGGATTACAGGTAATAATGTTCAGTTTCTTGCACAGACTGATTGTTTCGCTTCATAAGACCTTATATTATTAGAGTCAATTTTTGTATTTGTGTTGCCTGTATATGCGTTTACAGCACCGGTAGCCATTAACTTGCATTTTATGAATCGCCAAGGATCATGGTTTCAGCTAAAAACCTTTACTGTTCTACTGAAGAAATACAGTCTCCTACATCTTGGATGGACTGAGACTTAAACAATTAGTTTTTTTTGATGCACTATTGCTTTGTTTTCCTCCTAAAACAGAAATACAAATAAATGGTGGTTTGCTGGTTTTGCGCGACTCACCGACGTGATCTTTGCCCATGGCGGCCAGCGTGAGGAAGAGCATCTCTCTGTACAGACTCCTGCAGATCCACACAAACACACGTTAGAGTCTGTGAGCCTCAGCATCACCTGAGCATCACCTGAGCATCCCCACACCTCACCTCTGTATCCGCGGCGTGCCGGGCTGCTTAGCAACCGCATCCAGGAAGAGCGTGATGGCCTTGTGTACCTCGTTCATGCCGATCCAGCGCAGCACTTCCTCCAGGAAGCTGAGGCTGAAGGGATGGTTGTGATGCCTCCAGCTGTAGCTGCGCATGGGGACGCCACCTGCAGGACGGGAGGAGAATCACATCAATCAGCAGATTATTAATAACGTAGGCGATTACATATACTCGCCAGTGTTTGCATTTGACACTTGACGAGTGTTACCCTCATTCATGTCTGTTTTGACCCGGAATAGATACATTAAAGTGCCCCTATTATGGATTATGAAAGATTCATATTTTGGTTTTGGAATAGGTTGACAAGCATGCAAGGTCAAAAAGCACTTTCATTGCCTTAAAATATTAATTTATTTTTACCTTACATGCTCAACGACTCTCAAACGATTCGCTCAACGATTGATTTTTCCAAACCCCTCCTTTGCGTGACGCTAATCTGCAGTGATTGGTCGGTTTAATTCGATTTAAGTGTGTGTGTGTGTGTGTGTGTGTGTGTGTGTCTTACTGTGAATCCTCCAGAGCATGTAGAGCGGCGGCCACTGCTCCGAATCCGGGGTCAGTGTGTCCCACAGCAGCCTCACACGCACCGCCGTGCCCTCTGACCCCTGACACACAAACACAGTCAGCTGAGCTCCTCTGTGTGTGTGTGTGTGTGTGTGTGTGTGTGTGTGTCTCTATGTGTGTGTGTGAGTGTGTGTGTGTCTCTATGTGTGTGTGTGAGTGTGTGTGTGTGTGTGTGTGTGTGTGTGTGTGTGAGTGAGTGAGTGTGAGTGTGAGTGAGTGTGAGTGTGTGTGAGTGTGTGTGTGTGTGTGTGTGTGTGTGTGTGTGTGTGTGTGTGTGAGTGTGTGTGTGTCTCTATGTGTGTGTGTGTGTGTGTGTGTGTGTGTGTGTGTGTGTGTGTGTGTGTGTGTGAGAGAGACCTGTGTGAGGCGTGCGGTCAGCGGAGACGTCCGCAGCAGCTGCAGTAGGTTACTGGGCAGGCCGAGGCGAGTGAAGTACCAAACCAGATTCCAGAAGAGGATGGAGTGACTGTCCAGCAGCTGGACCTGAGAGAGAACAGCCTCGCCCTCGTTCTCCAGCAGACTCTCCATCTCTTTACGCAGCACCAGCGGGCTCAGGTACGCCACCGTCACCTGCGGGGCTCCGCCCACCGACGGCACGCTGCTCTCTGATTGGCTGCTGGTCTCGGAGCTGGAGTCCGTCTCTCTGACGCCGTTACACAGATGCTGCAGTGTGTCGTCCGGAGCGGAGGGAGGACGCATGATATTATCCAGATTATCCTCCGTACTCAGGTGACTGCGCTCCACGCTGAACACACACACACACACACACACACACACACACACACACACACACACACACACACAGAGACAGAGACACACATAGACAGACAGACACACACACACACACACACACACACACACACAGAGACAGACAGGCACACACAGACAGACACACACACACACACACACACACACACACACACACACAGAGACACAGAGTCAGTACTGGACAAAAGCAAATTATATAAAATCATACGAAATCTTGTGTTGCAGAAACACTTACAAACTTCATATACAGTGTGTGCAGAATGATCACGTAAGTTTATATTCTGGTCATATTTCTTTCCCAAGAACATTTGACCACATCAATCTTAATAACTACTATTGATTTTGTATTGAATCATTTATACATGATATATGATTGTCCATGAAAGCTGTAAGTCAAAAACTCCTCAGGTGTGCAGAATTATTAAGCAGATTTTCTTTTACAGATAAAATGAGCCAAAAAAGAGATTGAACAAGAATAAAAGTAAAACAAATATTAAATCCCCATGAGAAGTATGTAATATTAATTCACACACTGTATTTGTTTAAATATGTTTTTGAGTTTGCGATTCATTCAGCGATTCTTTCACTGATCACAGAAATATCAAATTGACTGAATTTTTTTTTTTTTTTTAGGTTCTCAAAGCAAAGTAGAATTTTAAGCAAAAATTTAAATTATTAAAAATTGGAAGTAATTATTATAATCTACTCTAAAAAAAATTATGTTTCAAAATAATAATATGTCTATTAATTAATTTTTAGTTACTTTAGTACATAATATCTTATTAAATTAAATGAAAATGAGAAATGCAGATTTTTTAACTAAATGTAATTTTATTTCAGTTAATGTTTGTTTTATTAGAAGGAACGATGTTAAATGTGGTGTTAGTTGCAGTAGTCTGTGTTACCTGCAGACGGGCCCCAGGTCACGGATCTCTGCGTTCAGCAGCGGCACGAACGGCGCGGAGCAGAACGGACAGGTGGTGTTGAGATTAGAGTCATCAGACGACCAGCCGGCCATGATCTCCTCATCATACACCAGAGAATTACAGCTGCGGCACAGCGAGCAGCTCGACATCTGCACCTGACACAGAGATAAACGTAAACACACTCACAGAGACGGATTCACATCAGCATGATGACCGTCTGATCACCGCCGAGTCTCTTTTATTTCTATAGCTCTTTATTCCATGGTCTGCCTGGATACTCGATTCTGATTGGCTGGCAGGCTTGCATTGAAACTCTTTAACGCACAGGTAGTTTCGAGTTTTATATTTGATGCACACACATCATTTGCACACACATAACATTCTTTTGAATAGACTTGAAAACTTTGTTGGCATGTGGTACTTATCTGACCGCCAGCAATTCGTAGCAGCGAAAGAAGAGGCATCCTATCGATCACAGTATGGAGTACCTCAAGGCTCAGTACTAGGACCGATACTTTTCTCAGATAATTAGGGGCTCATCTAGATGTCCAGATCTCCGCAAAAGTGTTTACTATTGTCCTTTTGGATTATTGACACACTATTTTCCTATTTGATACTGTAAAGCTGCTTTGACACAATCTGTATTGTTAAAAGCGCTGTATAAATAAAGGTGACTTTACACACACACACAGAGAGAGAGAGAGTCGGAGATCGCAGATACACACACACACACACACACACACACACACACATGTAAACGCTTCCCAGCGACCTTTATTAATAAAATCGTCTAAATACTAAAAACGAGGTGTAAAATCGCTGTTTTTAAAGTAGCACAGCTTCATTGTTTGTAGAGAGATTCGCAGACAAAGACAACACACACAACTGTCATCTCTCTTGATCAATAATTAATTCAAATAAATGTGATCTTGCCGCACTATTTCATCTATGAGCAGAATGCTAACGAGCCGTAACGGACGAAAATAACCGGCTTTTTTGCGCTTGAAACATCATTAACAGCTTGTAAATGCTAGATTACAATGGTTTAAGTGGGATAATGCATGGCTAGCTGTGCATTAAACGATTTTAACGCACTTCACAGAGTGTCCATCATTTAATGCACAGCTAGCCATGCATTATCCCTTACTTAGAGTTTTAAACAGGAAAACACAGTGACGATAATGCAAGCAAAAACAGTAACAATCTTAAACAGTCAATATTTCATTCTTCCAATAGTGTCTGTGCAATCAAGTAAATTATATTGACAAATAAGTGACTCCTACAGACAGAGAGCTCTACACACATAGAGATACTCACAATTAATACCGTTAAATAAATCACAATTTATAAAACATAAATAAAATATTTGAAATTATTATAGTGATGAGCATAAATATTGCATAAACATTATTATAGTGATGAGCATTCAACATTCCATAAATAAATGATAATAAATAGGTATTAGGCCATTATTAATGAACGAGTCACTGAATCACTGACTCACTTGGTTCATTCAAACGGCTGATTCACTCGGAGATGAAGCAAATGACTGGCTTAATGAATGAGTCACTGAATCACTGACTCACTTGGTTCATTCAAATGACTGATTCACTCAGAGATGAAGCAAGTGACTGGCTTAATGAACGAGTCACTGAATCACTGACTCACTCGATTCATTCAAACGGCTGATTCACTCAGAGATGAAGCAAGTGACTGGCTTAATGAACGAGTCACTGAATCACTGATTCGCTCGATTCATTCAAACGACTGATTCACTCAGAGATGAAGCAAGTGACTGGCTTAATGAACGAGTCACTGAATCACTGATTCGCTCGATTCATTCAAACGGCTGATTCACTCAGAGATGAAGCAAGTGACTGGCTTAATGAACGAATCACTGAATCACTGACTCACTCCATTCATTCAAATGACTGATTCACTCAGAGATGAAGCAAATGACTGGCTTAATGAACGAATCACTGAATCACTGACTCGCTCGATTCATTCAAACGACTTATTCACTCAGAGATGAAGCAAGTGACAGGCTTAATGAACGTCACTGAATCACTGACTCACTCGATTCATTCAAACGACTGATTCACTCAGAGATGAAGCAAATGACTGGCTTAATGAACGAGTCACCGAATCACTAACTCGCTCGATTCATTCAAACGACTGATTCACTCAGAGATGAAGCAAGTGACTGGCTTAATGAACGAATCACTGAATCACTGACTCACTCGATTCATTCAAACGACTGATTCACTCAGAGATGAGGCAAGTGACTGGCTTAACGAACGAGTCACTGAATCACTGACTCACTCGATTCATTCAAATGACTGATTCACTCAGAGATGAAGCAAGTGACTGGCTTAATGAACGAGTCACTGAATCACTGACTCACTCGATTCATTAAAACGACTGATTCACTCAGAGATGAAGCAAGTGACTGGCTTAATGAACGAATCACTGAATCACTGACTCGCTCGATTCATTCAAACGACTGATTCACTCAGAGATGAAGCAAGTGACTGGCTTAATGAACGAATCACTGAATCACTGACTCACTCGATTCATTCAAACTGACTGATTCACTCAGAGATGAAGCAAGTGACTGGCTTAATGAACGAAGTCACTGAATCACTGACTCACTCGATTCATTCAAACGACTGATTCACTCAGAGATGAAGCAAGTTTTTAAATTAAAAAGTGCTCTGTTATTGGTTTTCGGTCCTATTATTATGTATGTATGTTTATTATGTATGTATTATTATTATGTATGTATGTATGCATGTATATTAAACTATACATGCATACATGATGCTTTTTGCTTCTAATTGTTTAAGCAACTTAGTTAAATAATATATGGTTTATAAACATTATGCCCTTGTGTTATTTTATTGATTTGTAGAAACGTGCATTAGTAATATTTCGCTCGATGTGCCCTCTTGTGGCCTCAGGAGAGAAGACAGAATCTTTTTTTTACCCTTAACAGAAATATGCCTTTTATATTTGAATATTGATCATATTTTAGTGCAAAATTCGAATTTAGTTTTTCAGCAATTTCAGACAACTTTGTGTCCAAAATGTAGCATGCAATATTAATTTGTGTATCGAACTGTTGTATAAACTGAGTCTTCGGCTCCTATAGCTGCATTCTAATAGTCCCCGTCGTTGTCCTGCATTATGTTCATTCATCATCAGTAGTTTTGAATCTATTTGACGTCAGCCCTAGCCGTAGTCACCTCAGACGTGGCGTTGTACAGCCGCTCCTTGGCCTTCAGCAGACTCTCGGTCATCTGGCTCTTGCGGGACGGTTTCTGCGAGTGTCCGTTCGCTCCCGGCCGCCGGTCGTCTACGCTAGCGGCTCGTCGCACTGATGTACGGATCCTCGTAGGCGTCAGCAGCTGCTGTAGTTTCCCGGCCAGACCGCGGCTCGGAGACAAAACGTTGTTGTAGTTTTCATCGACTGACTTCTTGTTCAGAGTCTCCCTCACTTCCAGCGACCTGCAGAGGGCGAGCGAAACCACACCTGTTAACCTGCCACCAATAACAACCACATGTGTGTGTGTGTGTGTGTGTGTGTGAGTGTGTGTGAGTGAGTGAGTGAGTACGTGTGTGTTGTGTGTGTGTGTATGTGAGTGAGTGTGTGGGTGTGTGTTGTGTGTGAGTGTGTGTTTGTGTGTGAGAGTGTGTGTGTGTGTGTGTGTGTGTGTGTGTGTGTTGTGTGTGTGTGTGTGTGTGTGTATGTGAGAGTGAGTGAGGAGTGAGTGAGTGTGTGAGTGTGTGAGTGTGTGTGAGTGTGAGTGAGTGTGTGTGAGTGAGGAGTGTGAGTGTGTGTGTGTGTGTGAGTGTGTGAGTGGAGTGAGTGAGTGAGTGAGTGAGTGAGTGAGAGGTGAGTGAGTGAGGAGTGAGTGAGTGAGTGAGTGAGGTGGAGTGTGAGTGAGTGTGAGAGTGAGTGAGTGAGTGTGAGTGTGTGTGTGAGTGAGTCAGAGTGCGCGGCACTGACGTTGACTCACTCTCGATTCAGGTTAAGTAACGAGTTTATAAATATATCTGTCAGTAATTAAGTGCCTAAGTAAAAAACAATAAATGTAATTCTCCATGCAGCTGTCTGTGAACTAAAGCAGCGGCTCAAGCGTTCTCCACAGCCACTCGTGATACATAACCAGGGGTGCACATAAGTGGTCCAAATAAAATAAACAAATGCGCTGTGTAAATAAGTTCTGACAGCGCGACAGCTGTTAATGCACAACTACCATTTTAGATCGACAAACTGTACTGTATAAGATTTCTATTCAAAAGCATAAATCTAGGCCACCTGCTTCTGTTTTCAAAGCACAGTACAAACCTGTGACGCTCTTCAATCGGCAGCTAAACCCGAAGCACACATACTTTCTTATATTCAATGCTAAATTATTCATTCATGAGCAAAAATGGCTTAAATCTCCTTTCTTTTCCCCCTTTTTCTTTCTGAATTTGACTCTAGTTTCATCTATAAGACTTACAAACAGTGAGAGTGCCAAATTTTTGATGCACTATGACAGTGTAATTACATTTTTGCACTTTACTGTACAGATAATTCCATACTTTGAGGTATGCAAATCCAGAATATTTATTTTTCTGTTTTTCTTTGTACGATTATAATCATGTCTTGTTTCCCTGTTTATGTATATTTCTAAAATTTTGCACCAAAAAGCACATATGCTTACGTGCTGGCAACCCGCCAAAATAAAAGCCTGCTGATTTTTAGGTTGAAAATTGTTTTTGTATTTAATACTCCATTTTTTAAATATTATTATCACACTTTATTATTTTATTTTTTGAATAAAGTGAATATTATCACTATAATTCATTTTTTTTAAGTTATATTTATTGCGTGAGGACCAACCCAAACCTCCAGGTTCTCTTATGTGCACCGCTGTCCATAACAATATTTATTCTGGTTCATCAGAATCATTTGAAATTAATGCAATTGCATTTATTTATTAAAAATTTTCATCTACAGACACTCCTAGTTTCTGTACAATACATTCTGGACTCCAGAAAAAAACTTGCTCGTAATTGTATTCTAAAATTATTTATATATCTATTTATATTTAATCAATTTTAGTCTATTTTTTATCCTAATTTCACAATTTTGATGTATTTAATTTTAGTACTTTTTTGTTGTTTTAAGTTATCTGTTTTTCAAAGAATTTAACTTTTATATTATAAAAAATGTAGCTTTTTTGATTGATCAGATAATCAGATAGAGGTCAATTAAAATAAGAAATGTTTTATTTTATTCGTTTAAACGTGTTTGATGTACTTTACAGCATGTTTTATATGATCTGAACTGATTTGAAGTCCTCTTGAGGTCCTGGTTATTTTTGCTCATCTTTTGCTCAAGCTGCTTTCCATGAAGAGATTAGTTACTGTCTAAGAGCAATAACTCACTAACAAATATAAGCGTTTTATCTGTTATTTATCTATTTTTGACTATTTATTGTACATTTTAATTATTTTGTTTAAAATTAAATAGAAAATTAAATATATATTTTTTATTCATTTTAAATGTGTTTTCATGATTTAATAAAAAAAAATCATATTGTTTTATATATATATTAAATGTTTATGATTTTGTATTTATTTTAAATGTGTTTTCATGATTTAATAATAATAAAAAATATATATATATATTTTAAATTTTTATGATTTTGTTAATGAAAAAAAAAAAAAAATTTTTACTAAAAAATTATTTTTCATAATTAATTTTGGTCATATAGTTGTTGAAGGGGTGAATGATATATTTAAGCTTGTTTGTGCACCTGCTGTCCCTCCCCGGCTGACACCTGCCGTCTGCGTCTGTGCTCTCCGCGCAGTCTCTGCTGAAGGTGGACAGGCAGACGTCGCTGCGCGCACAAGCACAGCCGCCGCTGGAGGACTCAGTGTTTGGCGGCGGCCGGCGGGAGGCTTGCGTGAGGCTGCGGATGCACCGTCTGCGGCCGTCTGCGCAGCTGCTTTCTTTGACAGCTTCAGCTCTGATAAACAAACACAGACTGAACTCAGACCCTGCAGCACAGACGCAGTCATAACAGCACAGCTATATTAGTAACAATAATACATCGTATGGGTCAAAATTATACATTTGTATTTTATGACAAAAATCATGTTACATGAAGATATTTTGTACAGTAAATATATCAAAACTTAATTATTGATTATTAATATGCATTGCTAAGAACTTAATTTGAACATTTTTAAAGATGATTTTCTCAATATTTAGATTTTTTTGCACCCTCAGATTCCATATTTCCAAATATTGTCCAAACCATACATCAATGGATAGATTATTTATTCAGCTTTCAGATGATGCATAAATCTTAATTTCAAAAAGTTGGCCCTTATGACTGTTTTTGGGGTCCAGGGTCACATATATGGCTGATAAAAATATTTGAAAATCTGGAATCTGAGGGTGCAAAACAATCTAAATTATTAATAATTAATAATCTAAGTTATTATCTGTCACTCACTGCTACCTGACGGCTGAACGCTGCTCAGACTGCTGCTCTTGGCCAGACTCGTCAGTGATTCGTGGCTCGAGCTCTCACTCAACCCGCTCCAGCTGGACTGACGAATCAGAGCCGAGTAGGGGCGGGGCTTGGACAGCGAGTCTCCTGTAAACAGGAGCAGAATGTGAGAATGTGAGGCTGCTGGCGGCTGTCAATCACGTGCCGGAGGCGGGGCCTCTCTGACCTGCGGGGGTGCTGAATGATGCGCTCCTCTGCTGCTGTTTGAT
>CM050424.1:17948148-17955648 GCA_027564155.1 Gymnocypris eckloni scoliostomus
AGCAAGCAGCTCATGAAGCGCAGGAACGCCTCCTGGATCTCCAGCTCCAGCTGCTTCTGACGGCCGTAGATCAGATCGTAGTCCGTCAGCAAGAACTCCAGCGTGGCCTCCTCCTGACCCGGAGTATAGACTGACCCACGGAGAGAGAGAGAGACACGTGAGGACAAGACGTGACATCATCATCATCATCAGTGTGTGTGTGTGTGTGTGTGTGTGTGTGTGTGTGTGTGTGTGTGTGTGTGAGTGTGTGTGTGTGCGTGAGTGTGTACGTGAATATTTGTGTGCATGAGTGCGTGTGTGTGTGTGTGTGTGTGTGTGTGTGTGTGTGTGTGTGTGTGTGTGTGTGTGTGTGTGTGTGTGAGAGAGTGTGTGTGCGTGAGTGTGTACGTGAGTGTTTGTGTGCATGAGTGTGTGTGTGTGTGTGTGTGTGTGTGTGTGTGTGTGTGTGTGTGTGTGTGTGTGTGTGTGTGTGTGAGTGTGTGTGAGTGTGAGTGTGTGTGTGTGTGTGTGTGTGTGTGTGTGTGTGTGTGTGTGTGTGTGTGGTGTGTGTGAGTGAGTGAGTGTGAGTTAGTGTGTGAGTGTGTGTGTGTGTGTGTGTGTGTGTGTGTGTGTGTGTGTGTGTGTGTGCGTGTGTGTGTGTGTGTATGAGTGCGTGTGTGAGGTGTATAGTGTGTGTGTGTGTGTGTGTGTGTGTGTGTGTGTGTGTGAGAGTGAGTTAGTGTATGTGTGTGTGTGTGTGTGTGTGTGTGTGTGTGTGTGTGTGTGTGAGTATGAGTGCGTGCGTGCGTGCGGTCAGACGCTCTCTCACTCTTCTCCAGGGTCTTGTGCAGGTTAGTCAGAGAGTTCAGCAGAATCTTCCCATGTTTCCTCGGCAGAGATCTCCAGGAGAGAGGCTTCTTATCTTCAGACCTGAGACACAAACAACACGATTCTTCTGCGTTCATTTGATCAAAAATACTCTAAAAATCTGAAATATTATTAGAATCTAAATATGAATATGTTAAAATATAATTGATTAAGAAAACATAAAAAATTATATTAGCTTCTTATTAATTTGCTCATTGTAAATAAAAATATAGATATTGTTTTTATTCTTATCTAGTAATCATGATCAACCTGACAAACATTCAGCTCCTGAAACTCTAGAATCACAAAGTAATTGTATTTATTTTAACCTACAGACCAAAGTTATTTCAGCATCACTGAGATACTATTATTATTAAAACATCAAATAATTATTTTGTCCTTTTTCAAATTTTAACTCTTGTTATTAATTGACTGTTAATTCTTAGTTTAATTTTAACAACTGTGTTTTTATTTAAACCTCGACTTTTTTTATATGTGATTTCTAAAATAATCAAATCAAATCACTTTTATTGTCACAATAATAAATAATAAATGTCAAAATAAACAAACTATTAGTCTCATAAATTTGCTTATTGTAAATAAAAAACATTCTAAATGTAATTGACTGCTGTGATCAAATCAGAATTTATCATCATCATTATTCCAGGCTTTTTGTTTTATTTTAATATTTTTAATATGATTTAATAATTTCTCAAATATCCAGTAAAATTCTAAAATATTATATTGATCTATAACAGCTGTTTTCTATGTGAATATGTGTTAAACTGTAATTTATTTCTGTGATCAAATCTGTATTTTCAGCATTATTACTCCAGTCTTCAGAGTCACATGATCTCCAATATGTATGATTTGTTGTCATTTCTGATTATCATCAATGTTGAATACAGTCGTGCCGCCCAATATTTTTATGTAAGCCGTGATGTATTTTATTTTCATGATTCCCAGATGAACAGAAAGCTCGTGTTTATTAGAGATGCGGTCAGCTGACAGGAACACTCACTGGAAGATGGTGTTGGTGTCCAGATCCACACACACCACGTCCGTCGGGGGGTCGTAGAGGTCGAAGTAGCTGGAGTGGACGCCCACGATGAAGGGCATGGGAGCGCACAGCACATCTGCCATCCGCAGCGGGCACAGCGGGATATACGGGCAGTGCCAGCGCAGAGGAAACGGCATCTGACACAGGAAGCCACCGTCACATGACCAGCAGAGACAGGAAGTCAGACCAAAACCTGATGCTCGGGATGCATGATAACGGTTCGGTGGCTAATCTCTAATCACTGACGAGCACGACGCTGCTGGTGTTTTCAGCTCATCACACTTTATGTATTATTATATATTTCTATTAGATCGGTGATTCTGAACCAGGGACCTCAAGACGAGAAAACCAGCTTCAAACATTAAACATGTCATTCATCTTATACATGCAATATCAATATAATCTTATTTTATTTATTTTGACGAATTCTTCTTTAGTTCAATTTCAACTCATTTTTAAAAACAAATGAGTGTGAGAGCGTGTGTGTGTGTGTGTGTGTGTGTGTGTGTGAGTGAAAGAGTAGGTGTGTGTGTGAGTGAGTGTGTGTGTGTGTGTGTGTGTGTGTGTGTGTGTGTGTGTGTGTGTGTGTGTGTGTGTGTGTGTGTGTGTGTGTGTGAGAGAGTGAAAGTGACACACACACACACACACACACAGACATATTAATATTGAGTCTCTATAGGGGTGTTTTTTTTAAATACTCGATGATGTCACACATCGTTAAACAACAATTACGATATAGTCCCAGACGATATGAATCAGTGTGTAGAGATGAGTGTGATGTGTGCTGGACTCACGGAGACGAGCGCTTCGCTGACGGACGTCAGAACATCGGGCCGCAGCGAGTGCAGCAGCAGCTTGTGTTCGGTCAGAACCGCCAGCAGCAGCAAACACGCGTTCTCCGGACCCAGATTCTGCAGCAGCTTCACAAAACTGGCCCCACTGAGAGCAGAGCATCAGCCAATCAGAACACAGATGCAGCAGCCAATCAGATAATCAGCAGAAGAACTCACCTGAGCGGCAGCGGAGACGAGACGGGCTGACAGAGCAGCAGGTTATCATACGGAGAGAGCTGAGGACACACAGACACACGGTTAATACACACACTCTCAACACTTTTATTCTCACACTCTTGCTCTCACACTTTCACACACCTTCATTCTCACTCTCACACTTTCATTCCACACTCTCACTCTAACACACTTTCATTCTCTCACTCTCACACACTTTTATTATCACACTCTTGCTCTCACACTTTCACACTCTCACACACTTTCATTCTCACTCTCAAACACTCACACACTCTCACACTTTCACTCACACACTCTCACTCTCACACTTTCATTCCACACTCTCACTCTCACACACTCTCACACACACACACACACACATGTTGTTTTTTATGGTTTACGGGGACTCTCCATAGGCGTAATGGTTTTTATACTGTACAAGCTGTATGTGCTATTGCCCTACACCTACCCTACACCTAAACTTAGCCCTCACAGGAGACGGTGCATTTCAACTTTCCCCCAAAAAAACGCACACTGTATGATTTATAAGCGTTTTAAATTATGGGGACACTGAAAATGTCCTCATAAATCACCTTCTCCTTGTAATACCTATGTCATACCCATGTTATTATACAAATTTGTGTCCTCATAAACATGCACACACACACACACACACACACACACACACACACACACACACACACACACACACACACACACACACACACACACACACACACACACACACACAGAGATTTCTCCTTCCACCTCATGCTGTGATTTCCCACCCAGCACCAGATTAACTCCTAATCAATCAATCAATCCCTGGATCAGTTTGATCTCAAGCGCTGGACTACTGATTGAGCTGATTTGCTCTGGATCTCTACGGTACGGTCAGAGAGGAGGATGATGATCGAGCGGCATCACCCGTTACCCACGTGTCTCTATCGCCTCGGGCCGCACCGGCAGGTCTAATCAGACATCAGCTCGTGCTGAGACACTCTGAGACTCATCTGAGATCAATCACCTGCACCAGGATCCGAGGACGCTGAGCGGACGGGAACGGCACGTTGTGCATGAAGCTCGAGATGTGCCTGCAGACAGACGGAGAGACGGATCGCGGTTAATACACAGAAAACTAATCTTTCAATAACACACAATCAACTCAATGCATCAAAATAAGTCAATATCCTGCATTACAGCAAATAAAATAGATGCACTGCCTTTAAAATCACGTTAAGTTACAAAGTTACAGTTCTGGCAAAAATGATCATTAGGAGACAAAAACATTGGACCCCATTGACTTTCATTATATGAACAAAATAGATGCCTGTTTCCGCCGCAGGTGAATTAATAAATAAATAAACATAATCATGACGTTTTTTCATGAAAAAAGCAACAATTGCTAGATGAAAGTTGGAGTTTTAATTATATTGTTTTCCTGTAAAAAAAAAAAAAAGAGTCAAAATTCGGTTTATTTCTCAGATTTGAAAGAAACAAAGTCACAATTACAGATAAAAGGTAACAATTCTTCTTTTGTATTTTTTATTTCATTGCGGGATTATCAAAATATCTTCTTTAGAGTACCAGTGTTATTTTCTGACATTTTTTAAATGTGGATTTTAGACCTAAACTATTAAATATCAAAATACATAATCTGTCAAAATGCAAAAAAAAATCTCATCTTGATCAAAAGAGCGAGAAACCTGAAGAACTTTCAGTTCTTGAGACGTCTAGAATCACAAATTAATTGTGTTTAAATAATTGGACGTACAGAAAGCCCCAGTTATAGGAAATTAAAAAATGTGATTTTTAAAGGTTAATAAGAAGACAAGTGCATTCCAAACGTTTAATGTTAGAAGTCAAACTTC
Organism: Gymnocypris eckloni scoliostomus; assembly: GCA_027564155.1. Taxonomy (NCBI): domain Eukaryota; kingdom Metazoa; phylum Chordata; class Actinopteri; order Cypriniformes; family Cyprinidae; genus Gymnocypris; species Gymnocypris eckloni. The sequence goes on from CM050424.1 coordinate 17,952,933, forward strand.
TTTTGATGTAGTTTTTCAGTAAGTGATGTTTAATCATGTTTTGTGTGAGCATCACTCACTTCTCCAGCGGCAGCACGTGCGGTCCAGAGATGGAGTATCTGTAGATGAAGGTGAGGAACTTCTGGAAGACGCTGAAGAAGGGCCATTGTGAGAGAACGCAGATGCTCTTCTTGACCTGGACGCTGCGGTTGGTGATGGGCCGCCGGTCCACGACGCTCAGCAGACCCAGACGCACACACTGACGCTCCGACAGAGACTCGCGCGGATACGCCTCGTAGAACTGGATCGCAGCGCCGTACACCTGAGACACACACGCGCACACACACACAGATGAGCGCACGCACACACATACACACGAGCACACACATACACAAGCACACACACACACACACACACACACACACACACACACACACACACACACACACACAAACACACACGCACGCACAAACACACCGACACACTCACACACACACGCACGAGCACACAAACACGAAGCGCATATACACACACACACACACACACACACACACACACCGACACACTCACACGCACACGAGCGCACACACACATTAGCGAGCAGACACACACACACACACACACACACACACACATATTAGCGAGGAGACACACACACACGCACACACACACACACACACCGCAAACACACACACACACACGGCGCACACACACACACACACACAAACACACGCACACGAGCGCGCACACACACACACACGAGCGCGCACACACATTAGCGAGTAGACACACACACACACACACACACAAGCGCGCAAACACACACACACACACACACACACACATACGAGCGCACACACACGAGCGCACGAGCACACACACACACACGAGCGCACACACACACGCGAGCGCGCAAACACACACGCACACACACACGCGAGCGAGCGCGCGCACACACACCAAATCATCAGCTGCAATCAATGCTACACTGAGCGAACCTTTGTTTGAAGGCTGGTGCTTTAGAGTTTGAATAAATGACTTCAAATGCAGTTTATTATTGTGCACAAATGCAGAAAGCACAAGCGGTTCTATCCGACAGAAGCAGCAAGTATAACAGCAGAAGATGAGAAAATAGTCAACTACAAGCGTTAAGAAGTCATACACTAGTGTTCAAGTCTCTTCTGCTCGTTGAGGCTGCATTTATATGATCAAATTCTGAAATATTATAATAACGTAAAACAGCTGTTTTCTATGTGAATATGTGTTGAGCTGTCATTTATTTCTGTATTATCAGCATCATTACTCCAGTCTTCAGAGTCACATGATATTCAGAAATCATAATAATATGCAAATATGTTGATATTTTTGATTATTATCAATGTTGAATACAGTCGTGCTGCACGGTACTTTAGTGTAACCGTGATGCATTTTATTTTCACAATTCACAGATTAATAGAAAGCTCAAAAGAAAAGCGTTTATGTGAAATATTAATATTTTATTATAAATGTCTTTATTGTCACTTTTGATCAATTGAATGCGTCTTTGATGAATAAAAGTCAGACAGTCGACGTGTATAAACACTGAGAACGAACAGCGCTATGGTTAGTTGTTATAGATGTGAAGGGTGTGAAGCGTCAGGTTTATGCGAGAGTAAGCGGAGGGACGGACCTTGTCTCCGGAGGCGCTGGTCAGGACGAAGGTGGAGAAGATGGGCAGCTGGTATTTAGTGTTGAGCGGCCAGCTCTCCACCGTCACTCCCATCGGCAGACAGAAGAGCGGAACAGAGTCCGGCAGCGGAAACGACTCCAGATCCTCCTCAGGATAGCGACCGATCAGACCTGAGCGCACACACAGAGACACACACACAGAGACACACACACACACACACACACACACACACAGACACACCCACATTCAGTCACACACAGAGAGAGACACACACACGTGCTTACAAACTCCAGATAGAGTGAGTTTGTCGCTGTGTCTGTGCTTGTGTGTGTCTGTGTACGTATGTGTGTGTGTGTGGGAGACTGAATTTGTGTGTGTGTGTCTCTGTGTGTGTGTGTGTGTGTGTGTGAGACTGAATGTGTGTGTGTGTGTGTGTGTGTGTGTGTGTGTGTGTGTGTGAGACTGAATGTGTGTGTGTATCTGTGTGTTTGTGTCTCTGTGTGTGTGTGTGTGTATATCTCTTTGTGTTTGTGTCTCTGTGTGTGTGTGTGTGTGTGTGTGTGTGTGTGTGTGTGTGTCTGTGTCTGTGTGTGTGTGTGTCTGTGTGTGTGTGTGTGTGTGTGTGTGTGTGTGTGCCTGTGTACGTATGTGTGTGTGTCTCTGTGTGTGTGTGTGTGTGTGTGTGTGTGTGTGTGTGTGTGTGTGTGTGTGTGTGTGTGTTTGTGACACTCACCTGCCTCATACAGCAGAGTGTTTGCTTTAGCCACTGAACGCTTGTAGCAGAGATACAGCGCCGGACCCCACTGAACACACACACACACAACACACACACAAAAGCAATCAAAACCAACAGAAAAGAAACCGAGATTTAAAGAGAGACAAATAAAGCAGAAGAGGAAGTTCACAAGTGATGGTATTTTCTGAAGTGTGTGTCAAGAGGAAGAAGAAGCAGATGTGAACATAATTACAAGCTCAGCACTCGTTTAACACACTGAGACACATTTAAACCCACTGCATACTAACATACAGCAGTGTTCAACGCTTGGGGTCGGAGAGATTTATTCATGT
>CM050424.1:17960648-17965648 GCA_027564155.1 Gymnocypris eckloni scoliostomus
CAGTAGTGTGTATGTGTGCAGTATAGTGTGAGTAGTGTGTGTATGTGTAGTAGTGTGTGAACAGTATAGTGTGTCGTATGTGTAGTGTGAACAGTATAGTGCCAGTAGTATGTGTAGTGTGAACAGTATAGTGCGAGTAGTGTGTAGTATGTGTAGTGTGAACAGTATAGTGCCAGTAGTGTGTGTAGTATGTGTAGTGTGAACAGTATAGTGCCAGTAGTGTGTGTAGTATGTGTAGTGTGAACAGTATAGTGTGTGTAGTATGTGTAGCGTGAGAAGTATAGTGTGAGTAGTGTGTAGTATGTGTAGCGTGAGCAGTATAGTGAGTAGTGTGTGTAGCATGAGCAGTTGAGTGTGAGTAGTGTGTATAGTATGTGTAGTGTGAACAGTATAGTGCCAGTAGTGTGTGTAGTATGTGTAGTGTGAACAGTATAGTACCAGTAGTGTGTGTAGCGTGAGCAGTATAGAGTGAGAAGTGTTTGTCGTATGTATTGTGTGAACAGTATAGTGTGTGTAGTGTGAGCAGTATAGTGCGAGTAGTGTGTGTAGCATGAGAAGTATAGTGTGAGAAGTGTTTGTAGTGTGTAGTGTGAGCAGTATATTGTGTGTAGTATGTGTATTGTGAGCAGTATAGTGCGTGTAGTATGTGTAGCGTGAGAAGTATAGTGTGAGAAGTGTTTGTAGTATGTGTAGTGTGAACAGTATAGTGTGAGTAGTGTTTGTAGTATGTGTAGTGTGAACAGTATAGTGTTTGTAGTATGTGTAGTGTGAGCAGTATAGTGTTTGTAGTATGTGTAGTGTGAGCAGTATAGTGTGTGTGTGTGTGTGTGTGTGTGTGTGTGTGTAGTGTGTTTGTGTGTGTAGTATGTGTAGCGTGAGCAGTATAGTGTGTGTAGTATGTGTAGTGTGAACAGTATAGTACCAGTAGTGTTTGTGGTGAGTATGTGTGAGTGAGCAGTGTTTGTCGAGTATAGTGTGAGTAGTGTGTAGTATGTGTAGTGTGAGCAGTAGTGTGAGCAGTATAGTGTGAGTAGTGTGTAGTATGTGTAGTGTGAGCAGTAGTAGTGAAGTGTGTGTGTGTGTAGTGTGAACAGTATAGTGTGTGTAGTATGTGTAGTGTGAACAGTATAGAGTGTGTAGTATGTGTAGTGTGAGCAGTATAGTGTGTGTAGTATGTGTAGTGTGAGCAGTATAGTGTGTGTAGTATGTGTAGTGTGAGCAGTATAGTGTGAGAAGTGTTTGTAGTATGTGTAGTGCAGTGGTGGTCAGTAGCGACGTGAAACAACTATGCGTACTGCAGCACATCAGCACTCAGTAAGTATCTGTATTTACTGGAGAATAGTATAGTTGGGTTGAGTAACTTTACTTTCAGTGTGCACACATTAGCATAAGATCGCAGTGTGTACTTCAACAGAAAACATATCGTTACTCACGTGTGTTCAGCTCATCTTTGAGCAGAAGCGTGTGTGATTCATGTCCAACTGATTAGCTCTTTCAATGAACCTGTTCAATCGGTTCGCAAATCCCAACAAACGCGTGTGATTCAGTACACAATGATCCGATTCAGTCTGGGTTCATCTGAGTAGCTGTGTGAATATCAAATGATCCGTAGAGCTGGAGTCTTCTTCAGTGAACAGAACTCACAAGTAAAGAACACAGATCTTGTGAGCACACACGCATGCTGTGAAAAGTACACTAATGTCGAATTTAGAATTAATTAACACATGTAACGCAAAAGTATTTGCACACACACACACACACACACTGCTGTAAAGGGTGATCTATTTAAGCCCACTGAAATGCTGAGCAGACAGATCAACATCAGTGTCTCTAAAGTATGTTTTGTCAAAAACAAACATTAAAATGAACTCATGCACGCTGTTTTCAGAGCTGCTGTATTTTGACTAGTTCAAATGGTATGTATTTAGACCTGTATGTGATTTCAGTTATATTGTTTATCAACAGTATACATTTCATTATTAGATCAACTTGTATAGTAGATTTCTGAGTTTATTCATAACCATACCAAATAAATAAGTAAATATTGTTAGCTAAATTAATATCACAAGACAAAATGCAGGCATAAGTTGAGGAAATGTTTAGATATAAAGTCCAAATATCTTTATGGCCACCTGAAAAAAATCATTGTAAAATTAAATTAGATTTTCCTTAAAATCACCAAGCACAACTTCAGCCATCATCATAATCACTTGTGTTTGAAACATTAATGAGAAAGTACGACTGATATTGTCTTTCTGAAGCTGATGATATCTATGGTGAATATATGTTTTATGTCATACATGGCAGTGTCAAGCTTTTATGAAATTGAACATTTAGCATCATCTGAAACGTATCCATATCAACAAAATATTTCCTTGACTCTATGGTTAGTTATGATTGGGAAAATATATTAATAATCAGGATTATAAAAAAATCTAAAATTAAATAAATCATCTATATAAATTGTTTAAATAAATCTGTCTAGCATCATATTACTTAATCAAAAATTTAGTACTTTTGTATATTTCACCGAGTAAAATTGAAAAGCAGTATCTTTTACATGATCTTTATATATAATAATTTTTGTCATAAAATAAAAATGATCATTTTGACCCATACGATGTATTATAAATATAGCTGTGCTGCTTATGACTGTGTTTGTGTTCCAGGGACACAAATATTATCAATATCAGATATCAACTGACATGTATTACTGAGATCTACAATACTTTAATCAAAACAAATGAGATCTATTAAATATGTTGTAAATTATTGCCATGTTTCCGATTCAGTCATAAGAATAATCTAGCATATTTGGGGGCAATATTAAATGAAGAAACGCAAATATGTCATGATCGAAGAGTAAGTCTGGTTCTGTGTTGTTATGCTAATGTTTCTGAAGCAGAACCGCTTCAGAACCGACTACCGGTCCATAATAACACTGACACACACACACACACCTGTCTCGGCTGATCTCTTCATGTTTAAATCACACGCGTCTGTTACAGCTGTCATTATTAATAAAGCGATTTGTCGGTTCGGCTCGGTTCGGGACTCACCTCAGCAGCAGCTCAGCTCGGCTCGGCTCAGTTCGGCTCTCGTCACATCCCGAAGCTTCGGGTCATACCGTCGTTTGGTCCGGCCGGTACCGGGGCTCGTTAGTGCTCTAGCTCGACTGCGCGGAACGACCGTCGCCGCTGTGCTCCGCCATCACGGACAGAACGCAAGCTCGAGACTCCGCGCAGCTGCAGACGCGACGTGCCGACTGACGCCTAGCGGCGCGGAGCCGCATTACAACAACCGCACTCACCGAGACAGGAACGCGCGGCAGCGGCTTCTGATCGCTCTGATGATCAATATGATCATTTTAATCGTCTTATTAATCAGTAACTTAACTCTATCCGCGTCGTTATTGAGATTCTCGCGCGCTTCAGAAGTGACGCATGAAGCCGTCACGTGACACTTCTCTCAGCGCGCCTGAAGGCGCATCAGTCTTAGTTGTTTATGATTATTAACAAGGATTTAAAATTAATTTTATATATTTGTCCAAACGCCAATCTTCCATTAGCATGTCAGGAACGGATTTTTGGCGTTATAATATATTTAAATCATATCACAAATCTCTAATAAGTCAAAAACGTCAATATTGTGAAATATACTCATTTTAAACCGCCGTTTTCTGTATGAATATCTGTTCAATTATTTATTTATGTGATAAAAGCTGAATTTTCAGCTCATTTGAACTGTCTATTTATCAAAGATTACCGAAAACGTCTAGACAAAATATTAAACTGCAAAAAACGGATAATAATTGAGCAGCAAATAAGCATATTACGATTTCTGAAGATCACGTGACACTTAAGACTGCAGTAATGATTCTGAAAATACAGCTTTGATCACCGAAATAAATTACAGTTTAACACATTCGCATAGAAAAAAACGATTTACATTGAAATAATATTTAGCTATTTTTACTGTATTTGTACATTAAATAACTGCTGCAGTGATGTACAGAAAATACTTAAAAAATCATAATATTTCCAAACTTTTGACTAGTACTCTCATGTGTAAAATGAAGAAATGACGTCACAGAGTCCGATGCATATTTTCACTTAAACTCTTTATTTTTCTGTAAAATAAGGTGAAGATACAAAAAACGTTCAGGACATTATTTACAACATACACGGTTTCCCTGCTTATCAAAACAACAAAAATGAAGAGCAACAGTCATAAAAGTACATCTTAAAATAGAATGCGCATATTTCGTTTCTTTTCATACCTAGACAAAAGCTAGGCTTATATAACACAGTGAAGAGCTCAAAGCATGAATAAATAATATTTCCATTGATGTATTTGTTATGATTGGACAATATTTCAAACAAATCACTTTTCTGAACAGATTCATGTCTAATGTGTATAAAAACAGGTGTACTGTTCATCACAGATTGAATTATTAATTGATTCTGCTCCAGCATGTGGTTTAATTAACACTGCTTATGGTACACAGTAACCGGAACATGATCTTTATAATGAGTCATAACATCAAGCGCTCGCTGAGACCCAGAGCCCAGAAAATCACAGCAAGACTAACCAGAAATCATCTTTTGTTTGTGATTAACACCAGCTTCTATGGAAGCCCGTTTCCACCACAGGATAAAACTATTATTCACTTGAGTTTATATCAAAACAAATGAGTTTATTAAATATACAATTCTGCCATGTTTATATCATAAGAATAATCTAGCATATTTGGGGCAATATTAAAACAAGAAACTGAGTTTATGATCGAAGAGTAATTCTGAGTTTATATCGCAATTTGTGTTTATACCAAACAATTCTGAGTTTATATCGCAATTTGTTTATATAACACCGACACACACACACACTCGTCAATTCTGATCTCTTATATTAAATTCTGCGTTTATATCGCAATTCATTGAGTTTATATCGCAATTCTGTGTTTATATCGCAATTCTGAGTTTATATCAGCAATTCTGTTT
>CM050424.1:17970648-17975648 GCA_027564155.1 Gymnocypris eckloni scoliostomus
ACTGGTGTGTTATTGCTGGTAGATTACTGTAATGTACTATATTATGTAATAAGAACAACTAGATTAGACGAGAAGCACAAGCACAGCTGCGACTGAATTATGTAACGCCTTCATGAACACAATCGTCTTTCTTTTCTTCGCATATCTGAGTTAAACCGCTTCTCAAACAAGAAAAAACTCAAACAATGATGTGTGTGCACAAATCATTTATAATAAACACTGCAATGTTTAATTTAACCCTTGTGAGTCAATTAACATAGCGTTACACACAGGTCCAGAGTGGACAGATTATTGTTGAAGTAAAATAAGTTTAAAACATCCATACCAACACACACACACACACACACACACTCTGACATCCATACCAACACACACACACACACACACACACTCTGACATCCATACCAACACACACACACACACACACACACACACTGACATCCATACCACACACACACACACACAGTACATACATACCAACACACACACACACACACAGTAACATCCATACAAACACACACACACACACACTTGACATCGATACCAACACACACACACACACAGTAACATCCATAAAACACACACACACACACACACACAGTAACACACATACCAACACACACACACACACACACACACACACAGTAACATACATACCAACACACACATACACACAGTAACATCCATACAAACACACACACAGTAACATCCATAAAACACACACATACACACACACACACACACACACACACACACACAGTAACATACATTCCAACACACACACACACACACACACACAGTAACATCCATACAAACACACACACACAGACACACACACACAGTAACATCCATACAAACACACACACACACACACACACACACACACAGTAACATCCGTACAACACACACACACACACACACACACTAACAGCTGCATTATTTATCCAGTTGTCTCTATAATTTTACAGAAGCAGAAAACGGGAATAAAGCCAGTATTTTCTTTATCGGCCAAACCAGAAAAAAATGGCACCATCTGGTAAAAAATATTTAAATATTTATTTTTGAAAGCCTATTAATAAAAATTGCATCATTTACAGTTAAACGGCACCACGATTAAAAATAGCAGTTTTAATGGGTTTCAATGAAGACATTTATGTCCAAACGGTGCTGAGACGAACTATTTTGTGTATCTAGTGCAAAACAGATATCTGTAATATAACATATTACTAATCAAAAACTAAGTTATGATATCTATATGGACCCCTTTGTGTTCTCTGAAGTATCCTGTAAAAGGATCACTCACGTTGTACAGGTCCAGATCTGCGCTGAGAGCCGCACTGATCTGGTTCTGCGGCTCGGACCGGGTCTGCGAGGCGTCTGCAGACCTGTAACTCCGGGTTCTGGTTCTGGTTCTGGTTCTGTCCGGGGCTCGGCTGCATCTGGAAGGTCTTCTGCAGGTTCTGCATGTTGTGCAGGTGAAGACCCAGACCCTGCTGCTGCTGCTGGACAAACGAACACGCAGACGCCCGCTGATCCGCCTGCAGCCTGCTGGTGTCCAAAGCCACACCCTGAGACACAGACAGACGGAGAAGAAGCACCTGAAGTCTGGAGCAATATCCAGTGAGAGAGTGTGTGTGTGTGTGTGTGTGTGTGTGTGTGAGAGAGAGAGAGCATGTGCTTACCTGTGTGATGGAGGTGAGGGTGGAGGATGTGTGTGTGTGTGTGTGTGTGTGTGTGAGAGAGAGCATGTGTTTACCTGTGCGATGGAGCTGAGGGTGGAGGAGGTGTGTGAGTGTGTGTGTGTGTGTGTGTTTGTGATGGAGCTGAGGGTGGAGGAGGTGTGTGTGTGTGTGTGTGTGTGTGTGTGAGAGAGAGCATGTGTTTACCTGTGTGATGGAGCTGAGGGTGGAGGAGGTGTGGAGTGTGTGTGTGTGTTTACATGTGTGGAGCTGAGGTGTGGAGGAGCTGAGGTGTGGAGTGAGTGTGAGTGTGTGTGTGTGTGTGTGTGTGTGTGTGTGTGTGTGTGTGTGTGAGCATTTACCTGTGGATGGAGCTGAGGTGGAGGAGGTGTGAGTTTGTGTGTGTTTACCTGTGTGATGGAGCTGAGGGTGGAGGAGGTGTGTGAGTGTGAGTGAGTGTGTGTGTGTGTGTGTGTGTGTGTGTGTGAGTATTTACCTGTGTGATGGAGCTGAGGGTGGAGGAGGTGTGTGAGTGTGTGTGTGTGTTTACCTGTGTGATGGAGCTGAGGGTGGAGGAGGTGGGGGAGAACTGCTTGGGGTGATGCCTGCGTGTGTCTGCAGGAAGGGTCACCGGGGTCAGCTGCGCTCGTCTGCGCGGGGATGAGTTCGTCTGCGGCTGCAGCGCAGAGAAGGAGCCGCTGAGGGAGGAGTTACTGTGTGACGACTGCAGTGACTGGCTGCTGAGCGATGACCTCAGCGAGGGGGAGGAGCTCAACGACGACCGAAGGGAGGGGTTACTCAGAGACGAGTGCAGGGAGGCGGAGCTCAGCGAGTTGAGGAACGAGTGAGCGCTGAGAGACGATTGGATGTTGGGGTTGCTAAGCGACGACTGGAGGGAGGGGTTACTGGACGTGCCCTGCAGAGACTGCAGCAGACCTGCAGAAACACAAACACATCCAAAAATCACCATATCTGAAAATAACAACGTCTTCTGTTTCATAAAACGAGTGAACCGACTCGTCTTCCTCACCACACCCATCTCAGATCATGTGACACGACTTACTGGATTGTGATTGGTCTACGGCAGCAGTCTGATAGTTTTGCATAATCAAGTCAAATTTAAATATTCACATCGTGTTAAAGCAGCTTTGGAGAAATCATAATGCTAACTAAATTTAATCTGATTAATTACATGATGTGTTGATTAATCAATCGCACATCAGAATCGATATCGTTCCATAAAAATGCGAATCAATTTTTTTTTACCCAGCCCTAATTATTTATGCAACATTGAATCAACATGTTTTTCTCATCACAACTCAATAATGACTAATATTTAGTGCCGTCTATCGATTAATCGCATCCAAAATACAAGTTTGTTTACATAAGATACGTGTATATATATATATATATATATATATATATACACACATGCATGTATATATTTCAGAAAAGTGTATTAATTCATCCCACTCGCAAAAAACAGATTCAGTATTCATCAAAATAAATTCAAATAGTGAAATGCAAACTCAGAATATCAATATCAGAATACATTTTATTAACGATGTGTTTGCTGCTGACCTTTGATGATCCAGTTCAACCATACTAATAAGCAAAAATGACTTTACATAAACTAACAATTGCTTTTTAATTGCTGAAGAGTGTTCTGTACAACTTCTTCTGTACAGACGTGATTTACTCGTCCTTCAGTCTGAGGTTTATTCATTACACTTTTTGATGTGAAAGGCTTTTATATTTGCTATAAATATAACTTATTGTATTAAAAACTAACAATCAAGCCCTGCTCATATTTTAAAAGTAATGCGAAAGTAACGCAAAAGTAACGTAACGCATTACTTTCCATGAAAAGTAACTAAGTATCGTAATTAGTTACTTTTTTAAGGAGTAACGCAATATTGTAACGCATTACTTTCCATGAAAAGTAACTAAGTATCGTAATTAGTTACTTTTTTAAGGAGTAACGCAATATTGTAACGCATTACTTTCCATGAAAAGTAACTAAGTATCGTAATTAGTTACTTTTTTAAGGAGTAACGCAATATTGTAACGCATTACTTTCCATGAAAAGTAACTAAGTATCGTAATTAGTTACTTTAAGGAGTAACGCAATATTGTAACGCATTACTTTCCATGAAAAGTAACTAAGTATCATAATTAGTTACTTTTTTAGGGAGTAACGCAATATTGTAATGCATTACTTTCCATAAAACGTAACTAAGTAACATAGTTACTTTTTTAGGGAGTAACGCAATATTGTAACGCATTACTTTCCATGAAAAGTAACTAAGTATCGTAATTAGTTACTTTAAGGAGTAACGTAATATTGTAACGCATTACTTTCCATGAAAAGTAACTAAGTATCGTAATTAGTTTCTTTTTTAAGGAGTAACGCAATATTGTAATGCATTACTTTCCATAAAAAGTAACTAAGTAACATAGTTACTTTTTTAGGGAGTAACGCAATATTGTAACGCATTACTTTCCATAAAAAGTAACTAAGTATCGTAATTAGTTACTTTTATAGGGAGTAACGCAATATTGTAACGCATTACTTTCCATAAAACGTAACTAAGTATCGTAAATAGTTACTTTTTTAAGGAGTAACGCAATATTGTAACGCATTACTTTACATAAAAAGTAACTAAGTATCGTAATTAGTTACTTTTATAGGGAGTAACGCAATATTGTAACGCATTACTTTCCATAAAAAGTAACTAAGTATCGTAATTAGTTTCTTTTTTACAGAGTAACGCAATATTGTAATGTATTACTTTCCATAAAAAGTAACTAAGTATCGTAATTAGTTACTTTTTTAGGTAGTAACGCAATATTGTAATGCATTACTTTCCATAAAAAGTAACTTTCCCCAACACTGACCGCTGGCGCCGTGGATGCCGAGCTGCGTGAGAGTACAGGTCAGGTTCCCCGTGCTGCCGCCGCCGCTCAGAGACGGGTATCCCGGCTCATCCGGGTCCAGCGGGGTCGGCAGCGGAGACGGGAAGTGCAGGCTGGACAGATCCGGCAGAGAGCCGCCCGTGTTCATCAGCATCGAGCCGTGAGGAGCGCCACCCTGCTGGTCCGGAGACGGAAACACACTGAACACACACATCACCGAGTTAGGACAAGCCACACATTCAGATTACAAATAGTGCGGTCTCATTATTAATCGCCAAAATAAAAGTTTTGTTTACATGATATATGTAGGTGTGCTTTGTATATTTATTATGTGTATATAAATACAAACACATGCATGTATATATTTATGAAAAATATGTTATGATTGTTAAATATATTTATATA
>CM050424.1:17990648-17993148 GCA_027564155.1 Gymnocypris eckloni scoliostomus
AATGATCAATCTCATAAATCTTTATAAAATTATTACAGATTATCACAAACGAATGTGATTGGTCCGTTCTTAGTAGCGCAGTTGTAACGTGTGTGTGTGTGTGTGTGTGTGTGTGTGTGTGTGTGTTTCGTCTGAAACATAATTTACACTTGAAAAGCGGTACTGAGAAACTTTAATAAACGTTTAATTGCAAACGAACAATCAAGATTTAACAGCGAATAATTATGTTCACGCGGGCTTTATTCTTTTCATACCTGACGCGCTATTGGTCAGCGTCTCTCCAGAGCCCCGCCCACACGCTCAACACGCGGAAGTGAGTTACTCCGAATCAAATGAACCAGAAGATCCGGATCAACACGGAGAAATATCCGTGTTTGCTCGCAGAATAAACCGAACACGCGTGTGTGAAGGATGCGAGAAGCAGATACCGTGTCCGGGGACGTTATATCCACCGAGCGAGTGAGTAAAACGTGCAGTAAAACACCGTGAACCCGGTTTGTTTACAATGATTGACAGCTGATATACAGACGCATACTCGGTCTGTCAGCTGTTATTAATGCTGCTTCTGTGGCTATAATCTGATCTAATCTTCATATGTGTGCTCCACCTGTTTAATAACGCATGCTGGTATTCTGTAACGCGAAAATATGCGATTATGACTCATTTTAAAACAAGTTCAGTGAGCGACAACAAGTCCAGAGCCTTACCAGGATCTTCACATCCCTAACCAGGGGAGGGAGGGAGAGGGAGGGAGAGAGAGACATAGAGAGATAGCTAGAGAGAGAGAGACCGGTAGAGTTCATTGTTGAAGGATCAGAGCTCCTCCTCGTCACGTGTCACTGAACCTGAGACAGAAGCATGTTTGTCATCTTGATAGAAGACTACTGTAAAAATAGCTGCACAATGTAAACAAAACCATTGTTTTTCATGCACTGGTTAGATTTTGCTTTTTCAGACTAGTGGAAAGAAAACATACAAAATACACATTCAAGTGTTTATTGTTTACATCTGTAAATATCAATTCCAGTCCATATCATCAAAGACTGGGTTTTTCTCCACATGAGCACCAAGCTTTCTGTGTTGTTGAACGTGTGCTGTAGGATGCTGAGGAGGTTCTGGAGAGCGGTCTGCTCCTGGACGAGTCCGGAGGAATACTGTACGCTGAGCTGGAGCCGCACACGGAGGACTGGAGCGTCGAGCCGCGCTGTGTGAGTCCATACACGAGTAATCCAACCAGAGATGAACATATCCTCACGCTCGGTCCTTCATCAGGTGTCGAGGAGTGTGTCTCTGCAATGGATGCTCTGCTGGGAATGGGTGCCGTCAGAATGAGAGTCAATGGATGCTCTGTGGTGAATGGGTGCCGTCAGAATGAATCAGTGTGTTTGAATGAATCTCTTGAATGAATGATTCAATGACTCACTCAAGATTCACTCGTTTCATTACTGAATGAATCAGTGTTTTTGAATGAATGATTCAATGACTCACTCAAGATTCACTCGTTTCATTACTGAATGAATCAGTGTTTTTGAATGAATGATTCAATGACTCACTCAAGATTTACTCGTTTCATTACTGGATGAATCAGTGTTTTTGAATGAATCTCTTGAATGAATGATTCAATGACTCACTCAAGAGTGACTCGTTTCATTACTGAATGAATCAGTGTTTTTGAATGATTCTCTTGAATGAATGATTCAATGACTCACTCAAGATTGACTCGTTTCATTACTAGATGAATCAGTGTTTTTGAATGATTCTCTTGAATGAATGATTCAATGACTCGTTTCGTTTCATTACTGGATGATTCAGTGTTTTTGAATGAATGATTCAATGACGAATTCATTAACAGCTCATTTTGGAGTGCTGTGGATTATTGAGGTGTTTTATCAGATGTTTTGGGTCTCTCTCTTGTGTTCCAGAGTTTGAAGGACAGTGAATCTGAGGAGGTTCTGAACGCTATAAACCCGAACGAGATGTACACGTCGGGGGTGTGCGAGAGCGACAGCAGTCTGTCTGAAGATCAGTCCTCCGACGGAGCCCACGAGCAGAGCGCCGTCTATCAGGTGGTGTATGACATCAGCGGTGTGGGCGGAGCCTCGGAGCAGGAAACACCACATATGGACGTGATCTCCATCGAGCTGGGTGAGCAGCATCATGGGAAATGTAGTCTCCCCCACACAGTCTGCTATTAAACATGATTATTTCCAAATTGTTTGAATTTATATGAACAGATGGGAGTGTATTTGTCTCTGTTCAGACGACTGGAGCTCTCAGATGCTGCTGGCCGACTCGTGTGTGGTCAACGAGCTGGTGTCATCGTGAAAATGGAGAATGTTTCTGCTCACGATGTGCAACACATTCAGAACCCCGATGGTTTCTTGGTACGTTTGTTGTGATGGAGTTCAGGAGAATGGAGAGGGTTTAGCTGCTGGTGCTGATGATTTAACTCTCCTCAGGTTTATCCTGATCTCCGGCTCACAGACGAGGAGCAGAAGCT
>CM050424.1:18008148-18015648 GCA_027564155.1 Gymnocypris eckloni scoliostomus
TGAGAGAGAGAGAGAGTGTGTGTGAAAGAGAGAGTGTGTGAGAGAGAGTGTGTGTGTGAGAGAGAGAGAGAGTATGTGTGTGTGTGTGTTTGTGTCAGATTTATCTATATGTCTGCTCTTACTCCCACATATTGACAGTTGAACGTTTTATGCAGCGTGCATCTTCATCTAACTGAATGAATCTCTTCCCAAATCCTCCCTCACTAACATTTTCATCTCTTTTTATTCATTGATTAAAATGATGACGAAACACTGATCCATACGTGTTCTTGCTGACGTGTGTGTGTGTGTGTGTGTGTGTGTGTGTGTGTGTGTGTTTTAGACTCATGATAACAGGGAGCATCTGGCCATGATGGAGCGAGTACATGGACCCGTTCCTTCCAGGATGATCCGGAAAACCAGGTCAGTAAACACTCTGACCGTTGATTGAGTGATTGATTAATTAATTGATGCTGTCAGTGTGAGAAGGACTTGACCTCTGCCCTCAGGAAGCAGAAGTACTTTCACCGAGGCCGTCTGGACTGGGACGAGAGCACGTCTGCGGGACGATACGTCCGAGAGAACTGCAGACCTCTGAGAGTGAGTGACGCATCGCTGTCTCTGACCACCATGTAACAACTGAACTCTATATACATTATCTCTCTCTCTCTCGTGCTGTGGAGGCATCATCTCAGTGTGCTCTGATTTGTTGGAGGGCTTGTTGGAATATGATCCGGATCGGCGCTTGTCTCTCTCCGCTGCTCTGCGTCATCCCTTCTTCAGTCCCCTCCGAGACGCTGAACACTTCAGTGGACCCCGTGACATCAGCCGGTGACCTCTGACCTCTCCTTTAGCCTGTGCTTCCACTAGAGTCTCAGAGCGGGACATCCCGGTTCTGATCCACATGAGCAGGTTGGTCATTCAGTCAGGCTGCTAACGGATTGGCTGAGGTCTCTGCTCGCTGCTGATTGGTGGAGTTCAGCACAGAGAGACGTGACAGCCAATAGAATTAAACTGACACCTTCATGTGCTCCCTGATTGGTCAGCCTTCGTTTGACGGACAGCTTCAGGGGGCGGGACGTCTTAAGGTTGTTTTGGGATCATCACAGGATTTTGCACATGATGAACACTTATTCAGTATTTATTTTAGTTGTTTTGTATGAGATGAATATCCTTGTTTCTATAGTACATGTGGTCCGTAATAAAGACACGTGCTTCGTATCAGTGTTGAGTGTTGTCTTGTCATGGACTTGTGTGCATTTTGACTCGTACTAATATTAGGTTTCCTATTAACAAGAAGTGGACGGTATCTATAATCCGGTCCTCGGTGCGTTAGTGCCGGCGACGAAACGGGACTAATGCATCTGCTTCAAAAAACACGGTGGTGTGTAATTTAGCGATCACTTTACACCGGAAGATTATCATCCCGGTGATATGATGCAGATCAACATGGGATAGTGAAGCAAGAAGCGACACGATCACATTCACATTCATGTGTCATGTGGGATTGCTCAACTTTATGCAAATGAACTGCGAGCGACAACCAATAGGAGCGAAGAATCTGTACACGTCACCTTCTCGAGTGCACGCAAGACCAGACGCGATCTCACCGTTTTAAACGATTTGACTCTAACGACATAAAAATGACGAAAAGTGTGCAGTCTAAAGTAAGTTTGAGTCACACATTGAAGGTTCGTGTTGTTAATTATACGAGATATATCCAGCCATGCGGTCGACCAATAACATTAGAGCGTCAGCAGTAGACACGCCCACACAGCTCAGCCACTAATTAACAGTATTAACAGTGTTTGTTATGATAAACGTTCATATATAGCTCGGAGTAATATACGAGAATTACTCAAGAATTAGCAGCTCGGAGTAATTAATGATTGTGTATATATACATGCACGTATATAGCTCAGAGTAATTAATGATTGTGTATATATACATGCACGTATATAGCTCAGAGTAATTAATTATTGTGTATATATACATGCACGTATATAGCTCAGAGTAATTAATTCTTGTGTATATATACATGCACGTATATAGCTCAGAGTAATTAATTCTTGTGTATATATACATGCACGTATATAGCTCAGAGTAATTAATTATTATGTATATATACATGCACGTATATAGCTCAGAGTAATTAATTATTGTGTATTTATACATGCACGTATATAGCTCAGAGTAATTAATTATTGTGTATTTATACATGCACGTATATAGCTCAGAGTAATTAATTCTTGTGTATATATACATGCACGATATATAGCTCAGAGTAATTAATTCTTGTGTATTTATACATGCACGTATATAGCTCAGCGTAATTAATTATTGTGTATTTATACATGCACGTATATAGCTCAGCGTAATTAATTATTGTGTATTTATACATGCACGTATATAGCTCAGAGTAATTAATTATTGTGTATTTATACATGCACGTATATAGCTCAGAGTAATTAATTATTGTGTATTTATACATGCACGTATATAGCGAGTCTAGAGAACAGTACTGCATTGATTTGACTGATTTTGAGTTGTTTCACAAAAGTATATATTTTTAAATAATCTCAGATTTGATTGACAGCAGCGATCCTGCAGGCAAAGTTGTTCCGAATGAGAAAATCTATCATATGATATGAAGATATAGTGTATAAGTGAAAATTTTATTGCAATTTGAGGTCATTTACTAAAGAAATAGTGTTTTTAAGGCCCTTTTCACTGTTATAGCGCCACCTATGGTAACTTTGGATGCTTATTAAGGGTCATCTGACACATATTTTCACCCAGTTTTGTAAACCTTTGAGTTTTTGTTTAGGTTTAATAGGCTTCTGGGTATATGTAGCCACTCCTCTTTTCTAAATGACCTCGTTATAGCTAAACAAAGAACAAAATTCAACCTTATTTTGATAATTATTGATCTAGAGATTATTACTACAGCGTCGGATATTAACGAGTGTGACACGCCTGATCAACACTTATTCAGTTCTGTATCAATACTCATAGATGAGCAATACTAGCTTTGCTATAGCCTGATTATATATCGTCAAAGACTGAATACCTAAGACGTGTCACTCGTGTAGTTTTTAAAGGGGAACAATGCAACGCCGCTTGAAGCCCCGCCTTCTGAATGAAAGAGCCAATCGGTGAACTAGCTGACACTGGCCTCTCACCAAGACACCTGGTCAACCCTCACATCAACTCGATTAGTCTCTGACCGTTGTTCGGTCTAATCCTGCTCTCTTTCTGAACTGCCCCCCCGATCGTTGTGTTCCTATGGTTAACATGGACCGCTCTTCCTCTCGTGGCGTCGGTTTCGGGTTCGGCGGTTTTCAGATGCGGACGTTAAAGACTCAAGGAGCCTCAATAGCGTGTTTTAAAGATAATCGATATGTTATTTTTCTATACAGCGACTCACTGGAGTCTCTAACGTGGAATAAGGTTTAAAGATACCGAGTTGAACATATGCAGGTATAGTTATACAGTAATGTTATGTGAATAGTAGCACTGAATATTGACAAGTAACAAGTCATATTTGTAATAAAATTCGACCGATATGTATTTTTTATAACCGATACCAATTATTTGCATGTTTATGTTCCCGATAACCGATATTTATTTACTGTTATAAAGAGTGAAGTAAGTCCATTCTTCGCTTTCAGTCTCTTAACAACAACAAAAACTGTTGAAAATGAACATGTAAAATTTAATCTTCAAAATACAACAATAACAACATTTTTTTATAAAAAGCATCATCAGCAACACTGATATTAACAATAAGCAAAATAATGTTTTCAAATGGAGAAAATAAAGTCATATAAATTCATTTTAATCTACAGTTTTAGGTTTAAACGCTGTTTAATAGACTAATGAGTGAAGAATAATTCACTGAATAATATTCTCTGGAATATTGTAATAAGCTATAACAAACAAAACATCGTATTTTATTGCATTTCTTAACTTTTATCAGAATTATTAAAATGTTTTTATCATTCTAAATTATGAAAACTGCTGACAGCACGGTTTATCTATTTTTGTTTTTTTTACAAAACCGATATCCGATTATGGTAAAATGCTTAAATATCGGTAAACCGATATATCGGTCGATCTCTAATAATGACCTTTACTATGTGGCCTTTTTACCCTTAACTGATAACAGTTATAATAAGTAAATAATATACAGTGTGCATGCCATGGTATATTTGATGTACTGTTTGAGTATGGAGCAGATTGTATTGTTTCCATCAAGCATTGACGCTTTCTTTAGGTCTGGTCTTAGACCCAGCCTTATGTGTTCTCGGACTCGAATGAGCTGGACTCGACGGCAGCACTGCTTCGTATCATTTGAGCGAGTGGAAGTGTGTGTGTTTATTAGGAATCTTTTGTAATGTTTCTATCCATACAGCTTCTGAGGAACTACTAGTCACCGCATTTTACAAAGTTAGCAGGTTAGTGGCTCCAATATTCAGAGATTTGACATTTAACAACTATAGTAAACTGCATATTCTCTCTCTGTGTGTGTGTGTGCGTGCGTGTGTGCGTGTGTGCGACCGTCTGCCTGCTTCACGTGTGGCCACTGATCTCCTCTCAATCTTTTAAGCTACTCAGATGCTCAACCACACACAGATACTCACACACACACACTCTCTGTCTCTCTCTCTCACACACACACACACACACTGTCTCTCTCACACACACACACACACACACACTCTCTCTCACACACACACACACTCTCTCTCACACACTCACACACACACACTCTCTCTCTCACACACACACACTCTCACTCACTCACACACTCACACTCACACACACACACACACACTCTCTGCGGTCTGTAATGGATTGTGTCCTCACCTGTCAGCTCCTCAAGGCCTCCTCAGGGTCACTGATAACACTGCAGATGGTCCGTTGGTCTTCATGATGACCTTCCTCTCGTTCTTCTGTCCTGTCATTCTGTTAAATGTTTTCTCTGTGTGATGATTGGTCACTGTTGAGTTTCTCTCGTCCTCAGAAGAGATGCGTGATTCATCATCTGGAGACACAGATGAGTGTCTGTCTGTCCTCGTTGATTTGCTTCACATTAATTATGAATTTGTTCATTTATTTTAAGTATCAGCACAGCCAGAAATGTTGTTATAATATGTTGTGTTATAGTAACGAGATTTTGGATTAGTCATGCGCTCGTTTATAATGTCATCATGATACTTTTATTGCCCAAAATTCCACAAAGCTGGAGTTAGAAATATTGCTAAATTATGGTAATTACATATATTTTGACTATAACCGTTTACAAAGCAAATAAGTCACTCGCATATGCAACTAAATATTAAAACGAATTAAATCATAAGCCATTGGCTAACAATTGTTTTTGTTTTACAGAAAGAGCAAACATTATTATTTTATTCTTACTATTATATTTACAGGCATAACAAGCACTTTATCATTATTTAAAGTGTATTATTATTATTCACAGGTAGAATATTATTATTTATTTTTTATTTACAGATAGAACAAACAATTATTGTTTAATATTTTATTATTAGAACAAAACAAAAACACTATTATTATCAGTTATTTATTCCAATTGTATTTACAGATAGAACAAACATTATCTGTTCTTATAAATCTGTATTATTTTGGTTTGTTTTTGTTTTTTCTGGCTCTCTGAACCTGCTGCATCATTCTCGTGTGTGTGTCTCTGTGTGTGCGTGTGTGTGTGTCTCTGTGTGTGCGTGTGTGTGTGTCTCTGTGTGTGTGTGTGTGTGTGTCTCTGTGTGTGTGTCTGTGTGTGCGTGTGTGTGTGTGTGTGTGTGTGTGTGTGTGTGTGTGTGTGTGTGTCTCTGTGTGTGTGTGTACTCGTGTGTGCGTGACTGTGTGTGTGTGTGACTGTGCGTGTGTGTGTGTGTGTGTGTGTGTGTGTCTCTCTCTCTGTGTGTGTGTGTGTGTGTGCATGACTGTGTGTGTGTGTGTGTGTGTGACTGTGTGTGTGTGTGTGTGTGTCTGTGTGTGTGTGTGCGTGAGTGAGTGAGTGAGTGAGTGTGCATGCTTCTGCTCCTGTGGCATCTAATGAGATTCCCCTCGTTAAAGTCTTAGTGTAGTAATCTGCACCTGAACACAAGCGAGCTGAGATCTGTCCAGAAGCGGAGCAGCAGGTCCGTCCAGAGGAACAGAGTATTCTGATTGTGTTGCTGTCCGAGAGGAAACACCGCAATCCTGGAGTTTTATCAGCCCTGAGTGAGTGGAGCGACGCATTACTGGATAGAGATGAGGAACACCTGTCTGTCTGTCTCTCTGTCTGTCTGTCTGTCTGTCTCTCTGTCTGTCTGTATTTCTGTCTCTCTGTCTCTCTGTCTGTCTTTCTGTCTGTCTGTCTGTCTGTCTGTCCGTCCGTATTTCTTTCTGTCTCTCTGTCTGTCTCTCGTCAGTCTGTCTCTCTGTCTCTCTGTCTGTGTGCAGGTAGACAGGTGATCAGCTGCAGTTTGAGTTTGTTGAACAATAGAGTCTAAAATAAAAAACGTTCAAAAAATAATGTTTTTTATTATGTCATCATGTTTTATTGTGATAGCTGTTTTTGCAAATAAACTAATATCTGTCAATTGGGTCATAAAAACGCTGCTTTTCCCTTTAAATTAAGCAGATTTTTCTGAGTGTGTGAGCTGATATTTGGGACACTGTATAGACCGATCGCTGCATGTGAGCACATCTAATATAATCAATGTTTTCTCACTGTTTGTGTGTCCTTATCCCTACAGGTCTGTGTCTGTCCACGTCTGTGCGTGTGATTAAAGCTCTGACCGTGAACACTGATGATGATCCGTCCGGAGCGCTTCCACACACACAGATAGATCTGATCATCATGGAGTCGGCGCTGAAGAAGTCTCTGCTGGCGCCCGTAAAGACACTGAAGTTCTGCGTGAGCGGAGAGAAGCTGCCGTCCGGCGGGGCCCGGAGAGGCTCCAAACGCCAGGGGTCAAAGGGCAGGAGCTGCACACCTGCCCCCCCTCTACTGCGATGCTATCAGACCGAGCTGGAGAGAGAGAGGTGAGACGGGTCACATGATCACCGGAGATGGCACAATATCAATGCAAGGGTCATTTAATGGGAGAAACTCAAGTCACGTTATTATTTATATAGTGCGTTTACAGTGCAGATCGTGTCAAAGCAGCTTTACTGGATTACACATTAGAACAATTGATAGACATGATCTAATACAAATCATGAGGTTTTAAGTGTGATCAATGCTTTTATTACTACTACTGCACATCCAGATGTTGGTGTGAAGATGTACGGTCTGTTATGCTGTTATTTTTTTATTTTAATTTTAGTTATTTTTTTGTTGTTATATTAATTGTGTGGTTTTGTCATTAATATGTCATGTTTATGTATTTGTTAGTTTTGTTTGTTTGTTGAATACTATTAATTGATTTAATTGTTTAGTTAATTAATTAATTTAATTACTATTTAGGTTTAACTGTCATTTCCGTTTTTTGTGGGTTTTTACTATTT
>CM050424.1:18020648-18023148 GCA_027564155.1 Gymnocypris eckloni scoliostomus
ATTTTGATGCTGGATTTATATCATGATACAACATGAGTCTTATTTTAATTTAGATAAACCAGATTAAAAAGCTAAAAATAAAATTTCATTGATGTATGGTTTGGAAAATATTAGAAAATCTGGTGCAAAAAATCTAAATAATAGAAAATCATCTTTAAAGTTGTTCAAATTAAGTTTTTAGCAATGCATAACACTTAAGTTTTGAAACCCTTATATCTTCATGGAACATGATCTTAATATCTAATGGTTACATAACAGAAAAATGATAATTTTGAGCCATACAATATGTATTGTTTACCTGTTTATTTATGTTCTATGTAAGTCACTGTGAAGTCAAAATCATGATTGAGAATGAATCCAGATGAACGGCCTGATGCCTGCAGCTGATCTTTGTGTTTATTATGACGTATATCCGAGAGAACATGGACCATCAGAACAGAAAATGTAGGAGCTGTGTGTGTGTTCTCTGTGTGTGTGTGTGTGTGTGTGTGTGTGTGTGTGTGTGTGTCTCTGTGTGTGTGTGTGTGTGAGTGTGTGTGTGTGTGTGTGAGAGAAAGTGTGTGTGTGTGTGTGTGTGTGTGTGTGTGTGTGTGTGTGAGAGAGAGTGTGTGTGTGTGTGTGTGTGTCCATCTGTGTGTGTGTCAGTGATGTAGTGATGTTCAGACGTGTAAGTGTTGTGTGTCTGCAGGAACGGGACAGAGTGGCGCGCCGACAGGCTGCTGTTAAACAGGGAGGTGATGGTCATGTCAGCCGTACGCCGCTTCCTTCCGCTGCTGGACGACGTCGCGCAGGATTTCTGCCGTTCGCTGCGACACCGGGTGGAGACTGAGGGCGTGGGAGAGACGGGTCAGCGCAGTATGACTCTTGACCCCAGTCCTGACCTCTTCCGCTTTGCCCTGGAAGGTCAGTGTTCGATTGAGAGTTGATGATAATAAACCACACCTCTCAAAAGCCCCACCCTCTGTCGCTCCACCCTCTGTCCAAACCCATCTCAAAATTCCAACCCTCTGTCCAAACTCTGCCTCCTCTCAAAAGCCACACCTTCTTTTTAAAATCCTGCTCCTTCTCAAATGCCCCACCATCTGTCCAAACCACGCCCCCTCTCAAAAGCCACACCCTCTCTTTAAAATCCTGCTCCTTCTCAAATACCCCACCATCTGTCCAAACCCCGCCCCCTCTCAAAAGTCACACCTTCTTTTTAAAATCCTGCTCCTTCTCAAAAGCCCCACCATCTGTCCAAACCCCGCCCCTCTGAAAAGCCACACCTTCTTTTTAAAATCCTGCTCCTTCTCAAATGCCCCACCCTCTGTCCAAACCCCGCCATCCTCTTTAAAACCCCACCCCCTCTCAAAACCCACGCCTTCCAAAGGCATAAAGCCCCGATTGGCAAAAGCTGACTGGACACTACTTGAAATAAAATAAACTTAAACTGAACAATTAAAAATATATATTTTATTCTCAGCCCCAACCTCTATCAAACCCCATGTCTTATTTTAAAGATTAACCCTCTCTTTAAAACCCGCATCTAATTTAAAATATTAACCAGACAAACCTCTGTCCAAATCTCAAAATAATAACAAGAGCCCCACCCTCTCTCTAAAAAACAGGTTACAGTATTACAGATTTTTACATTAATATATATGTTTACCTTATTTATGTTCTATTAAGTCACTTGGAAGTTATGCTAAAGAAATGGAAGTAGTGACAGATCTTTTCTTTCTTATTATGACGTACATCCAAGAGAAATGGACTATCAGAACAGAAAAATGTAGGGCTGGACTTGGTTCTGTGTGACGGTTGTGATTGGATGTTGAGATGTGGGCGTGGCTCTTAAGAATAGAGGTGGATATGAATGGGAGTTTGCAGTGGATTGTAAATAATAGGTGGAGTTTAATAAGAGCACTTCGTGATCGGAGAAATCCAGCAAACGTCCAGTTATGATATTCTGAATATACAATACCAGCTCAAAAAAACACGGATGATTGGTTCACACAATAAGATAAATAACGTGTGTATTTATTTGCTGTGTGTCTGTCTGCAGCGAGCTGCCACGTTCTGTACGGCGAGCGCATCGGTCTGTTCTCGTCATCTCCGTCTGAAGAGTCTGAGCGCTTCATCTGGGCCGTCGAGCGCATGTTAGCCACGACACCACCGCTGCTGTACCTGCCTCCACGCCTGCTGCGGCTCCTCCACGCCCCCCTCTGGACACAACACGCCACTGCATGGGACCACATCTTCAGCCACGGTGTGACACGCGCACAGACACACACACACACACATCACACATGCACACACACACACACACACACACTCTCTCACACACTCTCTCACACACTCTCTCACACACACACACACACACACTCTCTCTCACACACTCTCACTCTCTCTCTCACACACACACACACACACACACACACTCATTCACTCACTCACTCACTCTCTCACACACACACACACACACACACTCACTCACTCACTCACACACTCACACTCTCTCTCA
>CM050424.1:18028148-18030648 GCA_027564155.1 Gymnocypris eckloni scoliostomus
ACACATACAGCTTGTACAGTATAAAAACCATTACGCCTATGGAGAGTCCCGTAAACCATAAAAACCAACATGTGTGTGTGTGTGTGTCTGTCTGTCTGTGTGTGTGTGTGTGTGTGTGTGTGTGTGTGTGTGTGTGTGTGTGTGTGTGTGTCTGTCTCTGTGTGTGTGTGTGTGTGTGTGTGTGTGTGTGTGTGTGTGTGTGTGTGTGTGTGTGTGTGTGTCTGTGTGTCTGTGTCTGTGTCTGTGTGTGTGTGTGTGTGTGTGTGTGTGTGTGTGTGTGTGTCTGTGTCTCTGTGTGTGTGTGTCTGTCTCTGTGTGTGTGTGTGTGTGTGTGTGTGTGTGTGTGTGTGTGTGTGTGTGTCTCTGCAGATTCTGAGGAACTTCAGACTGACGGTGTCATCCACAGAAGATCTGAACACTAAATACACTCTCATTCTGCAGCCGCAGTCTCCTCCCAGAATCACCTTCACCACACACTCGCTTTAAACACACTCTTATGTGTTTATGAAACATCACACTGTTTACTATCAATTATTTATCTGTGCTTATCAATATTTTTAAGGCAAGACACTACACTACTCCCCCTATTAATTTTTTAATTCAGACAAGTTTTATGAAATGTTATGTTTAAATATGCTAACGAAGCATTGTCTAAATAAACGTGCACTAATTTGCATACATTTCCAGATCAATTTTCCAGAATTTCATAAATCATTGTATAAAACCAGGTTCATAATTCGTGTTTGATTTTGTTGTCTTATTAAATTCAAGTTTTTTTTCCAGAGGTGATTTTTGGATTTCTCTTTTTATCACAAATAAATCATAATCAGAAAATACAGTCAACAGACAGACAGTTGTGGAGTTGTAAGTTGGTGGAAATTTTAGACGAGCACTCGAAATTAATGTGGCGTATAATTGTGTGAAATGTATGATGAAAATTAGCCATGCAAATACCAAGAATTGGGTTGCTGCTGTTTGTCTTTCGACTACACATCCGAGATGGGACTGAGCTCGAATAGCTTCAGCGACTTTTTATAGTAAAAATCGCTGTCAATCAAAAGGAGATGCAGTCTTTCGACAGACCCTCCAATCATCACGCAGAAGCCCGGATTCTAGGCCACGCCTCCATTCACGCTGAGCGTCTGTGGGCGGGGCATAATCACAGCACTTATCCAATGACGTCTAGTTTCGAAGCAGCCCCATTGAAGTCAATAGACGCTAGGCTTCAACAGTTAAATGCATTGTGATGCTATGGTAATATATGAGTCAGCCGATCTGATTCTGAACCGACTCGTCTTCCAAATCAACGTGTTCGAATGCATTTTTAGTCAATAAAATGTTAACACAATACTACATATCTGAGCATTCATTTTTTGTCATTATAGGGTGAGCCGAGCTTCCCTTGCAGTTTTAAAGAAATCCCCACTGCTATAACTATTATTTATTATAATTATTACCCCATCACAACTTAAATAGCCTAAATAATTAGTCAACCTGATGCTATTATAGAGCCATATTAAGTTACCTTAGTTTTTTTTGGATCACAAAAGACATTATATAAAAAAATGCTTGCACTTGTCCATTTAATGAATTGTAAATCTTTTTACAAAAAGGATTAAAATGCCATAAAAATTATCGCATGCAACTCGTTCCGTATTCCATGTGTTCTTAAGGCATACGACAGGGTTTGCCGAAAAAACTAATCGAAAATGTAATCTATTAAGCAGCAATCTCCAGTCATTGCATTCATGCATTGATACGAGTTTTTAGTTTAGTTTATTTGCATTTATAGTTCGCGCTGGCGCGCCTTGGAAAAGCATACAAGAGAGTCATTTTGAAATATTAAGACAAATAAAATTATGACTTGAAACCATAGACTGTAAAAAAAAAAAATGGGCGTGACGTCACCCGTCGGTTTATGAAGAGCTCAAAGTGCCTCGGCTTTGCTGCTCCTCCTGGATAATCAAAATGGAGGTGGGTGGAGCTGGTTGCTGAAACCAAGCCCACCAACCACGACAGTGGTGATGGCAGCGGCAATCCACCTGTCACTCAAGTAGCCACGCCCTTAATTATGCAGAACTTTGCTTAATATAATTTAAACGGATCAGTAATACCCCAATATAGACCAAAACCACTTTTGTACCAGACTGTAAACATACGTGTTTCTGCTGTAAAGTTGGGCGTTTTAGCATGGGGGTTATGGGACTGACTCCCTTTTGTAGCCCGCCTCTAGCGGCCAGTCGATGAATTAGTTTTAGTCACGTCCGTGTTGGTTTAACATCTGTTATGAATACATCTGTTCTGAGACCGTCAAAACAGCTTATAATACTCTGTGATTTCAACTAGACAGCTAGATAAAGATGGTGGTGGAAAAGAACCATGAAGTTGAGTGTCATCCGCATAACAATGAAAATTAACACCATGTTTCCTCAAAATGTAACTAAGAGGAAGTCTATAAATAATGAAACGAAGCGGGCCCATAACAGAACCCTGGGGGACT
>CM050424.1:18050648-18053148 GCA_027564155.1 Gymnocypris eckloni scoliostomus
TGCGTGCGTGTGTGTGTGACGTGCTCAGCTGGACTCCTGCATTACTGTGTTATCACTCCATGCAGCTCTGAATCTCTCATTGGGAGAAGATCAATAATATTGACGTCATAACCGCAGACAGAGATGATCAGACTCTTACAGACAGCGACTGAAGCATGAACGGAGACAGAACATCAGCGTCATGTGACTACATCTCAGTCGAGTCGCTTCGCTGTCTGCTGGGATGGTGAAACTTCCTTTAATTTTCTGACAAGCGCTGCACAACACGGAACAAACGGAAGAAATATTGTGATTTAAATACTTTTCTATTAGTGTGTTACTATTGCTTTGAGAAGTATCTATAGATGTTTGTAACAGTTTGTTCAAGTTAAACCGAGCTTTTATTTTGGCGGGTTGCAGCGCAGGTGTTTAAGTTCTGTGTGCATCTCTTGATGAACTGCTGCTGAGGCTCAGATGCTGACGTGTTTCAGTGTGTAGTAAAGCTAAACACAACTAGACCTGTCGCTGTAATCAATATATCGACTTATCGCACAATATATGTACATGACCTCAAGCATTATTGGTGACGCAATATATTGAGTATCATGTTCAGATTTAAAGAATGCTTCGACAAACAAAGTTTAATCTGCAGATATGGCCTTGTTTAGAGATCTGACAGACATCGTAAGTAGATCGTGTGCACCCTTAATTTACAGAGAAAAGAAGCTCGGGGGAAATATGTAGATGGAAAAATCAAGGTCTTTGTGCGTTTTTCTTATTTCTGCATGTTACTTTGCACTTTTTGTTAGAAAATATTTATTTGCTATTGCAAGTTTAAGGTGTCTAATATTTTGATACTTCATTTCCATGATCTAAATATTCTTAAGAATTAAAAGTCTGGAGGCCTTCTTGCATTATTATGCATGTTCAGTGGCATAAAATGGTCTTAAAATGACAACTAAATCCCTTATCACAATTATTTCAAGGTTCTTTTATTCATCACATACTCAATTATACTGAATATAATCAGTAGTGAAATGTGAATCAGGACAGGTCCGCTCAATGGACAGTGCAAAAAATTAAAAATAACAAATGAAACATAACACAAGAGAATATATATAAATATAGGTAAGAATAAAATAAAAATAAGAAAAAAATAAGGGGTAAAATGTGCAATGAAATAAAATATGCAATTTAGGAAGAAGCTTCTCCTCAGTCTCTCAGTTTTTGCCATCATGCTCCTGAAGCGCTTGCCAGATGGCAGTAGAATGAAGAGATGGTTACCGGGGTGATTTGAGTCCTTGATGATTTTAGCAGCTCTGCTTTTGTAGCGTATGAGGTAGATGTCCTGCAGAGAGGGGAGAGCAGACCCTGAGATGCGTTCAGCCAAGCGCACAACTCTCTGCAGAGCTTTGCAGTCCTGGTTTGAGGAATTACCATACCACACTGAGATGCACTGAGTCAGTACACTTTCTATGGCCCCTGAATAGAAAGTTTCTGGGGCAATATATCGCTCAACGAAAAGTTGTTATCGTGACCTAAACACAACAACATGCAGATTCACACACACATACTCCTACATACACACACACACACACACACACACACACACACACACACACACACACACACACACACACACACACACACACACACACACACACACACACACACACACACACACACACACACACATTACACACACACACACACACACACACACACACACACACACACACACACACACACACACACACAACACACACACACACACACACACACACACACACACACACACACACACAGTGTGCAGCTACTTTTGATTCATTCATCCAGTGTTCCATGACATTCCTCGTTAGATATGTCATGGAACACTGTTTGACTCTGTTTGTTTTATAAACACTATGAGTTCAGAAAGCGCGTTTCCGTTAACGGAGATGCTCCAGCTCTCTGTCTCCGGGCAGGTTTTGCTGGGATCTCCTCATGCTGATGCTGATGGTGGGAAACCTCATCGTCCTCCCGGTGGGCATCACCTTCTTCAAGGACGAGAACACTCCTCCGTGGATCATCTTTAACGTGGTGTCGGACACGCTCTTCCTGGTGGATCTGGTGCTGAACTTCCGGACCGGGATCGTGAAAGAGGACAGTACGGAGATCCTGCTGGACCCCAAGGCCATCCGCCAGCGCTACCTGAAGAGCTGGTTCCTCGTGGACTTCTTGTCCTCGATCCCGGTGGACTACATCTTCCTGATGGTGGACCTGGAAGCTCACCTGGACTCAGAGGTCAGTTTCTGTCCACTGTAGTCTTCTCGATGTAACACACTAAGGGGTTTGCTTTTGAGACGTGTTTATGAGCTTTTGAATGCATGAGATGCGAGGCGTTTTGCATTTTGTGTGTGCAATATTCTTGGATTTGTGTGTAAAGTAAAAAAAAAAAGGCAAAGTTATATTTTTAAAGACAGTGAGGTAATGAAGATTGAGAATGGGAGCTCTGTGTGTGCTGTCAAAATAAAAGACCAGA
>CM050424.1:18058148-18070648 GCA_027564155.1 Gymnocypris eckloni scoliostomus
TAAAATATCTAAAAATGGAATAAAACGTAATAACAACTCTATAGACATACTTAAAAACAAAAAATAATAATACAAATGACAAAAACACCCCAAAAATACTACAACTTTCAAATTAACATTAAAGCAGAAAATATAAAAACAAAATCTCGAAATTTGAAATATTAATAAATACTATAAAAAACAGTGCCTTAATGATACTAAAATATCCCTGATTGGATCTTGTTCAAATTTAGTATTAATTATAAATGTATTTTTTTAAGAATGGAATTGAAGGAAATTTAATTATTGTTTGGAATCTTATGGAAATTGGTGCTTTAATAATAATTATAATAATAATGTTTGTTTGATTTATTTATGCATGTATGTGTGTATGTACAATCTGAACAGGAGAAAAGAGATAAAAGGATATAACATATTAAGAACAAAAAGAGTTGCTCATATTTCCAGTGCCAGTAAATGAAGGTGTATGGATCATCTTTAGATAAGCATTTTTTCCCAAACGCTAAACTGACCCCAGTGTTAGTGATCCGTCCGAGATCAATCATTATGGCGTGGATGTTGTCGTTACTGTCCGTTGTGTGATCTGTGTTTCAGAATGACACGTGGCCCATCCAATACACGTTCGCACTGTTTAAGTCCATGAGCCACATGCTGTGCATCGGTTACGGCGCTCACGCTCCAGAAGGAATGACGGACGTCTGGCTCACGATGCTCAGCATGATCGTGGGTGCAACCTGCTATGCCATGTTCATCGGTCACGCCACGGCCCTCATCCAGTCCCTAGACTCCTCACGCCGACAGTACCAGGAGAAGGTAAAGCCCTGGACGATGTTGCTCTCTGGTGACTTCATGAATACATTGTCATTAAGGTTGTGTTCACACTTGTCATGTTTGGTTCGATTAAAACGAACTCTGGTGCGGTGCGATTAAAACGAACTCTGGTGCGATTGATTGCTCTGTTAGTGCAGTTCAGTTCGGTTGAGTAAGTATGAATGCTGCCATCCGGACCCTGGTGCGCACCAAAGAAGCGAACCGAGGCTGCTGAAAAGATGGGTCTCGGTCCGCTTCCAAACGAACTCTGGTGCAGTTCGAATGAAACGAACTCTGGTGAGATTGCTCTGTTAGTGCGTTGCAGTTCGGTTGAGTAAGTATGAATGCTGCCATCCGGACCCTGGTGCGCACCAAAGAAGCGAACTGAGGCTGCTGAAAAGATGGGTCTTGGTCCGCTTCCAAACTAACTCTGGTGCGGTTCGAATGAAACGAACTCTGGTGCGATTGCTCTGTATGTGTGGTTCAGTTCGGTTGAGTAAGTGTGAACGCTGCCATCCGGACCCTGGTGCGCACCAAAGAAGCGAACCTGGTGCGGTTCGAATTAAATATGAACGCAACACGAACCAAATACTTCTAAACGAACCAAAAACAGGACGTAATGACAAGATGCAACGTTATGCAGCATGATTTGAAGGTGCGGAACGAGCCGTGTGTATCCAAAACAAAATTAGCAGAGCGCAAACGTGGAGCAACGAGGAGGTAAAGTGCCTTTTATGTGCTCGCAGGTGGTAAAAATAGGATCGTATGTACACGCATCAATGAGCGCGCTTAGTCCAGCAGACGGCATTAGGTCATACACCGATTAGTCTGCATAGCACCAAGTCAAACACAACTATTGTTTGGGGTGCTCGGTTAGTTCCGTTATGAATTATACATCATACATCCCAACCAATCAGGTTGTGAACGTATGACTATACCTTTAGGTATGGTATCTTTAGTTTCGCTCTCACTTGTGAATGCTAAGCAGACCAGGATCAAGTGTATTTTTTTCTTTTTTGGTCCGGACCAAAGGAACCAAGACAATCGAAATGTGAACGCAATCTATTTCATAATTCCCATTCAGTCGTTCTGACTAACGGAGAGCATCTGATGTCCAGTATAAGCAGGTGGAGCAGTACATGTCGTTCCATAAGCTTCCAGCAGATGTCAGGCAGAAGATCCACGAGTATTATGAACATCGATACCAGGGCAAGATGTTTGATGAGGACAACATTCTGGGAGAGCTGAGCGACCCCTTAAAGGAGGTTTGTACTAAACTCATGACTTCCTGAAGTTTACTATTCAGCTCTTTTCATGCATGCAATTTGTTGACACAATCAGATATCGCAGGATTGTTTTAATTTAAATCTGAAGCTAATGAAAACATCAGCGTTATTGTGGTAGTAACTGTGTGATTGTTGTTGCATAGTGCAAGCGTTAACCAGCTAATTAATGTCTACTTTTGCACTGCGTTCCCAAAAGGAAATTGTTAGCTTCAACTGCCGAAGCTTGGTGGCTACCATGCCACTCTTCGCTAACGCCGACCCAAACTTCGTAACGGCAGTCCTGACGAAGCTGAAGTTTGAGGTGTTCCAGCCCAATGACTTCATCATTCGCGAGGGAACTATCGGTCGTAAAATGTATTTCATCCAGCATGGACGGGTCAGCGTACTAACTCGTGGCACCAAGGAGACCAAGCTCAGCGATGGGTCATACTTTGGAGGTGAGTTTACGGACTGATATTCAGGTTTATTGCCTTGGTCTCGTTGTTTAAGTATGTTAATTGTCCTAAAGAGTCCTTTCTAACCTCCTCGTGGTGTTTCTCCACCCCTCAGAGATCTGTCTGTTGACCCGTGGCAGGAGGACAGCTAGTGTCCGAGCAGATACATACTGTAGACTTTACTCCCTCAGTGTGGACAGTTTCAATGAGGTTCTAGAAGAGCATCCCATGATGAGACGGGCCTTCGAGACGGTGGCAGCGGACAGACTCGATCGCATCGGTAAAACCATGCTCCAACTTTATAGCTGCTTTTGAAATTGAAAACATTTATCATAATTTACTCACCTTCATGTCATTCTAAATCCATATCCCAGATCTTTACATTACAAAGAATGGAACTGACAAAAATGCCAAGTCCATACATGACAAGCACATTACTGGATTAGTTTACATCCCGAATAAAAACGTATCTCATAATTTACACACCCCCATGTAATCGAAAAGAAGGTTTTTGAGGAAAACATTCCAGGATTTGTATCCATATAGTGGACTTCAATGGTGGGCAACGGATTGAAGGAACAAATTGTAGTTTCAATGCAGCTTCAAAGTTCTCTAAATGATCCCAGGCGAGGAATAGGGTCTGATCTAACAGTCATTGAAGTCCACTAAATGTAGAAAAAAACTGAAATGTTTGGGAACACTTAATTTCGATACTTTAGACCAGGGGTAGGCAATGCCAGTCCTGGTGTGCCAATGTCCTGCAGAGTTTATCTCCAACCCTGAAGTAAACCTCACCTGCCTGTAGCCCTAGTAATCGTGAAGACCTTGATTAGCTTGTTCAGGTGTGTTTGATTAGGGTTGGAGCTAAACTCTACAGCGGCACTCCAGGACCGACGTTGCCTACCCCTGCTTTAGACATTCTACTAACAGTAAGTAACATTGCAACTACATGTCACCTAGCAGTCAGTAGAGTATTAGTAGATTGTCTGCTTAATATCTTCTAACACTTTATTTTGATGGGTCCACAACATACTGACTATGAGAAACTTTGCAAGTATATGTCTATACTTAAACTTGTATATATATACTTTCTATTAACTATATATATTCTATATATATACTTTCTATTAACCCTAAACCTACCCTACTGAGAGTTAGTAGACATGTAGTTGCTAATTAATGAGAATTAGTTGACATGTAGTTACAAAGTTACTTATAGTTAATAGAATGTCTAAAGTGGACAATGTAACCAAAACTTACATTTATTTTCGATTGAAGAAAGAAAAACATCTTGAATGACATGGGGGGGGGGACATGGGGGAGTAAATTATCAGGACATTTTTAATCTGGAAGTGAACTAATCCTTTAATAATTTATCCTAAACCTATTCTGAATTCCTTTTTCTCACAGGTAAGAAGAACTCAATTTTGCTGCGCAAGACCTCACAGGGAGGATCTATAGCAGGCAGCAGTTTGGGACGGGGTGGAGGGAGCCGCAGAGGAGGAGCCGGAGGCACCGGTCTGGGTTCTTGTGACAGTGTTCTGGTCCAGCAGATCGTGAAGCATGATAGCATGCCTACCATGCAGGACATCGCCGCAAGCACCCGAGGCAGCACGGGAGGCACGGTCTCACCCCGACCTCATCCGGTGATCTGGGCACCGCTGGTCCACGCTCCCCTGCAGACGGCCGCTGCCACCACCAACGTGGCCATTGCCTTGATGCATCAGCAGCAGCAGCAGCAACAATTGCAGCAGCAGCTACAACAGCAACATGCCCTTGGAGCTGCCATCTTCCTTCCCATCTCGCCATCACCCTCGTCCTGCCCGCTTTCTCCTCCCCGTCCGCCCATACTACACTCTCGGCAGTCGCTCAGCTCTCTCATCGGCGTAATGGGCGGGATGCCCCCCCGAGGACTCCCGTCTTCTGTAACTCCTATACCCTCGCCCTCCACTATTGGGCCGACCGCTCTGGGCATAGCTCCTTCAAGGGGTGGAGTTACAAAAACTCCTCCTACGCCTGCCTCGTCAGTGCCCACCCCCCTGCAGGCTGGAAGAACACTTCATTACAGTCTCCGCCTCCACACAGAGCCCACAGCATCACCTGTCCATAAATTCCCTCCTCTCTCTTCAGCAGTGGCGGCGATGTCCGCTGAAGGGCGCAATGTTAGCTCCGCTCCGCAGGGGGCCAAAGAGGCTTTACTACGTCATGTTGGAGGAGGCAGCACCCAGGGTCTCCCCATGATTGGTCGGCTTACCCAGGAGGCCAGACTGCTCTCCGCCTCCCAGCCGACTCTCCCCTACCGCAGCTGGGCGAGCGTGCAACCTCACCCACCTCTCTATCGTAAAGCATCCGGAGGAAACCTGCTTCCGGCACCCTTCGCTTTGTCGTCAGGACTTGCTAGAGGAGGAAGCGCAGGTGTTTTGAGCTCAAACGTGCCTGGTGCCACACAAATACCCCTGCTGTTGGCACACACACCTCCGGTATCAGCTCTTGCCCCCTTCTCGTTCTCCCCGAAGCAAACCCCTTTTTGTTCCACCAACCCTCCTTTATCCCTCGCAGCCACATATTCTGGTCAAGGGGTTCCTCAAACCCAGCGAGCCAAACCAGGCACTGCTATACCTACTCCTCCTTCATCCTCTCCTCCTCCTTTCCTACGCCCTCCTTCTCCCTCTCAGTCCACCTCCACCTCTCCAACTTCATCTTCCGGGATCTCTTTGGCTCAGAACTCCCGTACCAAACGCTCTCAGACGCCTCCTCCACCGTCCCCATTATCCTGCACCCCCAACTCAACGCCCACTATCACTCCTTCTCAAACCCCCACCCCAACTCGAACCCCAACCCCTGTTCAAACCCCTATTCAGACCCCCACCCAATCTAGAACACCAGTGGTCCTCCAAACACAATCCCAGAGTCGGTGTCCAACTCCCGTCCAGATCCCAGCAGCTGCACAAATTCCGACCTCATCCTCTGTTCAGAGTCCGGTTCCCGCCCAGACTCCAAGTAAACCTCTGAGTTCCACCCTGAGCCAGAGCGCTGTTGTCCAGATGCCAGCCTCCGTCCGTGTTTTTGCTCCTCCTTCGACTTATTATGTAGTCTCCAGTCAAACCCAAACCTCAACTACCATACAGACTCCGAGCTCTTCCTGGACCCCAGGCTCTCCCATCAATACCCCTGCCCAAAGTAGACCGTCAACCCCTGTTCTGACCCAATCC
This sequence comes from Gymnocypris eckloni scoliostomus, assembly GCA_027564155.1. Taxonomy (NCBI): domain Eukaryota; kingdom Metazoa; phylum Chordata; class Actinopteri; order Cypriniformes; family Cyprinidae; genus Gymnocypris; species Gymnocypris eckloni. The sequence continues at coordinate 18,063,891 of CM050424.1, forward strand.
CCGGCACAAGCTCCACCTGCTAAAGCCCCTGCTGCTGCATCATCACCTTCTCCCTCATCAACTCCATCTCCAGCAGCTTCACAGCCACAGAACCCCGCTACTAGCCAGACTCAGACCTTAAACGTTCTGTCCACTCCAACCTTAAGCCCATCTTCCATGACTGCCTCCTCATCTACAGTCCACCAGTCCATCTCCACTTCAACAAAAGAGGCAAATAAAGAGCAGGACTTGCCTCAGATGCACAGAGATTCACAGACAAAGAGACAGAACATATGAGGTAGGAGGTGGTCGCTGGACAGAGGCTCATAGTTTATCCGTAGTGAGTTTAGGAGATGAGATATCACGTGTCCGCTGTATCAGTTCAGGCTCTGTGTGCATTCGTCCCTCTCTAGTCCTGACCATGAGAAGGTCTAACATCCCTGACTTTACATCTGATCAAGGTAAAAACAAAAGAGCAGAACATAATTGGCTCAAAAGTAGAAGTAGAGTCTCTGTGTTGTCTGGGAACGTCAGGTAGAGTATTTTTGTAGTCCTGCTGAAAAGGCCAGATTGACTTGCAGCGGTCTGATTGGTCAACCAATGTATTCATGTTGATCACCAGCAAAACATATGAGATACAGTGGTTTCCAACCCTGCTTGTTGAGCCCCAAACACTGCACATGTTTCACAGGTCATCAGCTCTTTAGCAGAAATGGTGTATACCACTGTGCTATAAAACAAGCATGATCTTTCCACAGAGGTCCCTTGAGTAAAACGCTGGCCTTTTCAACAGGGAGCTGGTAAATTAATGCTTTCACAGAATAGATGCACATTCTGTCATTTGCCAAAAATGTCTTAAAGGGAATGTAAGAACTGCAAAACTGCCACTACTTTTAAGATGCATTTGCACAGCCTTGTAAAGATTTAAAAAAATATCATAACACCAGAGACCGTTTTATACCCATTCTAGACATATAACATCACCTCTATCTCGCTAGGGAATTACCATCACACCTTATATCATTGAATATTAGTGGCTATGCTTTTCTCACAGGTTTAGAAATATGTGTTGCACTTATGAGTGGGCACCACACTGGAATAATACCTTTTGAGTCTGGAATTTTTTGTGTAAACTATAAATGGCGCATAGTGTGTTAAGCAGAAAAATTATTTCTATGTGAAAAACAGAAACTAGGATTTTAGCCAGTTTTGTGTGCTTGTGTTTTGTCGTCAAACCGTTAGCCAGTGATTACCTGATCAGTATGCAAATCAAAATAATTAAAATTTCACAGCCTTGAGATGCGAGTGAAAGTCACTAAAGGACATACACTATATTGCCAAAAGTATTGACTCATGACAATCATTCTCATGACAGGTTTGACTATTTTAGTAATTTCCATGAGTGCAAATCTTAATGTTTAAGCATGTAATGATATTCTAGGAATCTAATTTTATAGCAACAGTTTGGACAGAACTCTTTTCTATCCTAACATGACAGTGTCTCTGTGTATAAGACAAGGATCAAAGAGAAATGATGATTCAGTCAGTGTGGAAGAACTTGACTGGTCTGCAGAAACATCTACTGTGACTTTAAGAGACAAAAACTCATCACCAAGTACAATGACTTGTACATACACTATATGGACAGTGTACCCATATGTACACGTCATTGGTGTTTGGTGATGAGTTTTTGGCTCATTTAAAGTCACACCAGAGGTGCAGACAAGCACACAATTCCCTAGAATATCAGACACACACTCACTCACACACTCAAACACACGCACACTCAAACACATGTACACGCACACACTCAAACACACACACACACACACACACACACACACACACACACACACACACACACACACACACACACACACACACATACACACACACACACACACACACACACACACACACTCAAACACACACACACACACACACACACACACCTCTGCCAGTATGAATCTGTCATGTTGTGCCCAGTGCTGTTTCTTATGAATCTTGAATATCATTATATGCTTAAACATTAAGATTTGTACTCATGGAAATTACTAAAGTCATCAAACCTCGCATTAGAAGGGGTGCCAATACTTTTGGCAATATAGTGTATTTGGGAAATCAAACGATTGAGGCAATGCTACAGGATTTTTAGTGTGAATTGATTTAGGCTTTATATTCTCATAGGAAAATAGGACTTTTGTTGCTATGGCTAGTTTCCATTTGGTGCTTCCATCGATGCAAGAATACATACGTGGAGTCCCTAAAGGGACACTGTGATGGAACAAAATAGTGCTTTTGCATTCTCTCCCAAAATAATGTTGTTGAGCTCATTGTGAGGCTTATGTGTGGTTAAAGCGTGTAATGTTATTTTACTGACGGCCATGCTCAGAAACATCTGCATAAACTGACTGATGTTTAATATCTGAAAATATCCACCTTGATTTCCAGCTGCTCCCCTCTCGTCTTTTTTAATCACCAAAGTGTAACATTTGCCCAATTATATAATTTATAATTAGCATCACAGATGTGATGATACTTGTTTAAATAGCTAAGGAATATATATATTCTTTTGATAAAAGACAGAAGAAACCGTTAGTAGTTTGTCGTCTCAGGTGTTTGATGTTAGTTTTGGACTATATGACTATAACGTTCATATTCTCACGCTACTGTAACTGAACTAGTGTTTTGTTTTGATTGTGTGTTGCACTGAACATCGAGCGCACAGCAGCGCTTTATATATCTGCCTCTCTCTGTCACATCCGACGCTTCGTGATCTTTCTCTTGCTCTTGCTCTTGTACTCTAGCCGCTTCCCTTCGGTCTCTCTCACACACACACACACACACACACACAGAGACACACACACACACACACACACACACACACACACACACACACACACAGAGAGAGACACACACACACACACACACACACACACACACACACACACACACACACACACACACACACAGAGAGACACACACACACACACACACACACACACACACACAGAGAGAGAGAGACACACACCCACGCTTGCACACACACACACATGCACACACACACACACACACACAGACTCATGCACACGCACTCAAACACACACACACACACACACACACACACACACACACACACTCACACACACTCAACACACACACACACACACACACACACACACACACACACGGAGAGAGAGAGAGAGACACACACACACACACACACACACACACACACACACACACACACACACACACTTGCGCACACACACACACACACAGAGTGTCTTGTTGTGCCCAGTGCTGTTTCTTAGTGTTTTGTGCCGATAGAAATACCATGATGCCTAGATCGCACATTTAAGGACCAAATGTTTATTTTTATTTGTTCTCACAGCTTTAGCTTTTGAGAAATAGGAAATAATAGTCTGTAATGATAAATACATTGATATATAAAGGCCAGTTCACACTGACAGAACGCTACACACTCGGGTGTGTTGTTATCGTCTGGTGCTGTTGGTGGCGCTTGTGTTTGTAGGGTTTGGAGAGTGTGTGAATGATGAACTGTAAGAGAAATAATGAAGGACATGTGAAAAATGATTTTTGCCAAATCAGAATAAAGTGAATTTAGAATCAGTTGTCTGTATCTGTTTGTTAATACACACACACAACACACACACACACACACACACACACACACACACAGACTGGTATTCCTGTCATTATGAGTTCATTCCATAGGCGTAATGGTTTTTCTATCCTCTTACCCTAAACCTACAAACTACAGGCATTTCTAGATTCTCAAAACACTTCATTCTGTGTGATTTATAATGTACCATTTTCAGCATACAGGTTATGGTGCTGGTGTGTGTGTGTGTGTGCGTGCGTGTTTGCGCATGTGTGTGTGCGTGTGTGTTTGCGCGCGTGCGTGTGCGTGCGTGCGCATGTGTTTGAGTGTGCGTGTGTGGAGTGTGTGCGCGTGTGTGTTTGAGTGTGTGTGTGTGTGTGCGTGTGTTTGAGTGCGTGTGTGTATGTGTTTGCGCGCGCGCGTGTGTGTGTGCGCGTGCGCTCTGTGTGTTTGTGTGTGCGCGTGCGTGCGTGCGTGCGTGTGTGTGTGTGTGCGTGCGTGCGTGCGTGCGTGCGTGCGTGCGTGTGTGTGTGTGTGGTGCAGCTGCTTCTCATCAGGGGCTGGTAATGAAGCTGTGTTCTCTCATATCTCCAGCAGAGCAGCGCACTGTTCGTCTTCAAGCATGTTTACAGATATCCATGTGTCAGATGTGTGTTCCTCAGAAGAAAGACAGTCGTGGAGGTTTGGAGCCACATGAGGGAGACTTCAGATCATGTTTGGATGAACTGTCACTTTAACAGTCATGACTGATATTTCTATATTTTCAGTCTCTTTGGATAAATGTGTAAATGTAAATATTCCAGACAATCAGGCTAGTGTTTCTCAAACTATGGTTCAATAGTAAATCAATAGTAAAATTTACTACAAATACATAATTTCGAATAAGAATTAATATTGTCAAAATAAATTTCAAAATTAAAAAACTCTTTCTGAAAAGGGTGAAATAATGCACGTGTCTGCTGCATCAGAGAACATGCGAATGTGTTGTAATTATTGAAATGTTCAGTTAATCTCGCAGAAGTTAATATTTCTAATATTTAGAGTTTGTGAACGTCAGTGTCCAATAATGTCCACTAGATGGAGCCCAAAACTGGTTTACTGACAGCATCACGCGCACTTAAACAATAATATTTCCATTGATGTGTGGTTTGAACAATATTTGAAAATCTGGTGCAAAACAATCTAAATATTGAGAAAATCATCTTTAAAGTTGTTCAAATGAAGTTGTTAGCAATGCATATTAATAATCAAAAAATACGTTTTGATATATTACGGTACAAATATCTTCATGGAACATGATCTTAATATCTAATGATTTTTGGCATTAAATAAAAATGTATAATTTTGACCCATACAATGTATTGTTGGTTATTGCTACAAATATACCCGTGCTGCTTATGACTTATTTTTATTCAGAAAATACGCTGTTTTCTGCAGATTCTGATAGTTATGGACAACAAGTCAAGGAGAGAGACTCTGTGAGGAGATATGAAGGTGTGTGATCACACACACATCTCTGAATGTTCTGCTGTGATCCCCTCAGTGCCCCCCACACACACACACACAGACACACACACACACACACACACACACACACACACACTAAAGCAGAAGTCAGTGAATATAAGTGTGTGAGTAAGCTGTTAAACACTAACCTCATCCTAACACACTCCTTCATTACTCAGTATTCTCTCCTCTCACAAACACTGCAAACAAAATCATCTTTAAAGTTGTTCAAATGAAGTTCTTAGCCATGCATATTAATAATCAATTATTAAGTTATGATATATTTACGGTACAAAATATCTTCATGGAACATGATCTTAATATCTAATGATTTTTGTCATAAAAGAAAAATGTATCATTTTGACTCATACAATGTATTGTTGTCTTTTGCTACAAATATAGCTGTGCTGCTTATGACTCTCGTGCACGAGACATGATTTATAATAACTGCATGATTACAGTAGCAGCACATCCAGGTGAGAAATTAAAAAGTAGACTACATAATGTACGTAAAGTGATGCTTTAGTGCACTCAGCTGTGCTATTTAGAGACACCGTGAATATGAATCAAAACGCGCTTTTAACATAATATCTGTGCATTAAAACCATGCATTTAGTCAGCACGTGCAGTAGTGTACTGGAGTATGAACGACGGGTTCAAGTGCACTATAAGAGGCGTTATTAATGCACAGATAGTATGTTAATAGTTCATATTCAATGGTGTCCCTAAATAGCACAGCTGAGTGCACTTAGGAAGCACTAAAGCATCACTTGTAGTATACAGACTATATAGAGCACTCGCGCACTTTCAGAATTAATAAGTGCGTAATATTGCTCGCCGGAGCGGCTCCTGAATTTACCAAACCGCTTTCATGTGCGTCCGCGCGCGTGCGTGTTTATGACTGAATATTATTTGACATGCAGATTATGAGTTTGTCACTTGACTCATTGTCAGAAGCAGAAGTGGAAACGGAAGCGCGCTAACGTGATCGCGCCCCCGTCGCGCGCGGGGGGCTCGGGAGCGCGCGTAGAGTTTCCTTAAACGGGTTTAAGGAGGAGCCGCGGAGTCCGTCAGGAGCGGGTCAGAACCGGCGACGAGATACGGGACGCTACCGGAGACCGGTGCGCGCGCACGCATGCCTGCGTCAGATTGAGGAAGTGAGCGAGCGAGCGCGCGGTCGGTCGGTCAGGTGGGACGCGGCGGGGGAACTCAGGTGACACCGGCTCAGGTAAAGCGTTTCTCTTCCGCGTTAATCGCCGTTTTCTTCAGCTTCGCTCGCTTTATTTGATTGATCCTCATCGCCGGGGTCACGGGAGGACGCGCACGTCATGGGTTCTCGATAACTCCCGTGTGACGCGGGTGTCTCCCGTTTCTGTCAAACGACCACCGTTCTGTCTCCGCTGCCGTTCTCATTCATTCGGTGTTTAACGCGCGGTGTTTACCTGACAGGTGAGTCCGCGCGCAGAACCCGAGCTGGCTTTGATAAGAGTTGGTTTTAATAGCGTTTAGATGCACGTTTGAGGCGGATTCGTGCACGCGCGGACGGACCGGTTGAACCGGATCCGCCTTTAACCGGGAAACACACCTGAAGCCGCCGCTGTTCGTGTGTTTGAGCGTCTGTTGTTTTTTGTTTTAATTAGAATCTCAC
>CM050424.1:18075648-18088148 GCA_027564155.1 Gymnocypris eckloni scoliostomus
CAAATACAACAGATAAAAAAATCAATAAGTGACTGACTGTTAGAAATCTTATAATGGGCCGTGTTTGGATCAAACACAGACCTCGAAAACAACACAAACATGTACACTAACTAGGGCTGTAACGATACGCGATATGAAACCGAAATCGCGACACTCAGATCCACGATCCTGTGTCGCGGTGTGATAAGAGAGAATCGCGACACACCCCGTGACTACGTTACCTTTCCAATCATGTGACGCCTGCCTGCAAAAGTTGAGCTAGTTAACGTTACACACAGATTTTCCCCTCAAGGACATCGCGTGCGTGCTCCTTGCCCAAACAAAAGACGCAAAGATTGTGTGTGTCATCGCAAATAACGAGGACACGGATCCACACACTTATTGAACGCCTTGCTAGTGCTCGCCATGATAATAAAGGAAAACTGTATTCCTACCAGAATGCACGTTTCTTCAAACAGACCAGTCAGTGAAGACGAAGAAGAGGATGATGTATTCTCCCGGCGGTCCTTATATCATGGTCGCGCCGGCCAACGGATGGTGTTTTACATATGTATCTTCAGACACGAGTCACGCTGAAGGCGTTCCCCATAGCGACCCCTAGGGGCGCGGTTCAAGATTCCCATGAAGAACTTGATTGAAGAAGAATTTTAACATGCTCGAATCATCTCACGATGGAGTTTAGTTCTGTTTGTTTTTCAACAGTATTTTGTTACAAAGAAAACAGAAGTGTTATAGCTTTGGCTATTTATTTATTTTATATATGGCTATTTATATTGTTAATAATTTGCATAGTTAATCTTGTTCTTTGGTGTTCAATTCATAAAGATTTTTCAAATGTTATTTAATAAAAAATATTGTTTTAAAAATCTTTTCTTTTTTTTTTTACCCCCCACGAAAAAATCGTGATACGAACCGAATCGTGGGTCAAAAATCGTGATACGAACCGAATCGTGGGTTTGGTGTATCGTTACAGCCCTAACACTAACACACACACTACACACAGACACACGCGCACACAAGTATACACATGCTCACTCTCACACACACACTGCACACACACACACACACACACACAATATTAATATTAAAGTCAATGGGGTTGTGTATTTCAGTTGCCAGTGCTCTTAAAATAGCATCTTATGCAGAAGTCAGTCAGGTTTGAAAGACACGACGTAAATAATGATTTCTGGATAAACGGTCACTTTTAATAATCAGATGATCTCATTCACAGACATAGAGTCAGTCAGTGTTTACTAAAGAATCAAGCCATGGTGATTTCACATATTAGTCACACATATGATGATTTATGATCTCAGTGAGCCGTTTCTCATCTGGCGTTCGTTAGTTTAAACCCGTTAACTTCACGGACCCGCGGTGGGTCCACTTGCCATTATATGATTTAAACAGTTATATCTTAGTCTGAGCCTTAAGAAATCTTGACAAACTACATATTGTTTGAAAGCTTAAAGACTATAGTTTTCATATTTGGTGACTGCTTCTTAGAATATTTTACAGAGCAACTGTAATTTATTAATTTGTGAGAACTCATCAGAGTCGGAGAGCGAGTTCTGAGCTTTACTTTATATAAAATCTGTAAAAATCTCCGTTCATGTGGCGTTCTTTTTTTTTTTTTTTTTTTTAAACAAATGTCTAAAAGTATTTTGAATATTTAGAAAACTATAGATTCTCAATTTTTTATGCATTGTGAACTATAACGCAAGTCTAAGGTTCTCGTAACATGTCTTTTATGTGTTTTTTGAGGTTGAAATGAAATCAAATACTGCGCTTAATACTTTTGAATGTGATGTCTACGTCATAAATATTGACAAAAGTTTGGAAAAACGTGTTTCAGATCACTCAAACCTTATATTGAAATGTAAGTGCCCTTATATGGTCACTAATGGGGTTTGATGGTCATCTAGTGGAGACGATTGGTACTGCACCCAAACAAAAGCTCACCAAAAGCTCATTTTTTGAGATATCAACCTCAAATTTGGAACACAACTTGTTCAGAATTTAGATTTTATAGCAGTTTTTGAGTAAAACATGTTTTGTAAAATGTATATTTTACATAAAATATAATTTTCTTTATTTGATATTTTCATTAACTTTTAAAGTTTTAGAGTAAAGCATGTTTTGTAAAATATATGTTTTACATAAAATATAATTTTTAAATTTTTCCATTTTATATTTTCATTAACTTTAATGTTTTAGTGTAAAACATGTTTTGTAAAATGTATATTTTAAATAAAATATAATTTTTGTAATTTTTCGATTTTATATTTTCATTAACTTTACATTTTTATAGTAAAACATGTTTTGTAAAATGTATATTTTAAATAAAATATTAGTTTTTAATTTGATAGTTTCATTAACTTTAAAGTTTTAGAGTAAAGCATGTTTTGTAAAATGTATATTTTACATAAAATATATATTTTTATATTTTCATTAAGTTTAAACTTCCATAACTTGTTTAGTTATATAATTGTTATAACTTTTGTCCAAGTGTTTTCTTTAAGAAGAGACCAGTCTTAAGCCCGAGGCCCAAAGCATTCAAAATTGAGTTGAACAAATAACTTTCAGGTGTTTGTCAGATAACGAAGCGGTTGGGTTCTGGATCGCTCTCGCTCGTTAAGTCATTAGATTCGGGTGTTTTTGGAGGGAGATTTTCACTCTGAGTGACTCATCAACTATCAGTTTGTTATGTGACTGATTTAGAAATGCTTAAAGTCTCGAAAGTGTTGCCCTTTTGACATTTAGAGTTTGTAGGATGTTTTCTGTAATGTGTGTTTTCGAAGTGTTTGCCGACCGAGTTTCATTTGAGGCCTCTGAGAATACAGTGAATATGAAGAGTTCATTAAAACTAATTGCTGAACGGACCGAAGCTGTTGTCTTCTACGGAGGGAACACATTTAGGTTATGTCTCTGAAACCCAAATGTACAGTTTTCCAACGTTTCTCACAATGTTTATTTTTTACTCAAAACAATGTTATTTGAGCATCTGCTTTCATCATTGAGACGTTCATCTCAGGAACAAATAACATTTTAATTATATCGCAGAGAACATTTTCTCGGGAGAGCCATAAGCAAGAATGCTGAATGTTATGAGAACATACATTAAAGATGTTTATGTATTAAAAATTATAATATGTGACCCTGGAGCACAAAAACAGTAAAATTTAAATTTATGCATAATCTGAAAGGTGCATAAATAATATTTCCATTGATGTATGGTTTGGACAATATTTGAAAATCTGGCGCAAAAAAAATCTTTAAAGTTGTTCAAATTAAGTTCTCAGCAATGCATATTAATAATCATTAATTAAGTTTATCTTTTATTATCTGCCTTAGGATAAATCTGTCAAACATACAGCAATATACTTATTTAATAACAGCAAAAAAATACAGCAAAGTTTGCTGTATTCTTTTGCTGTTATTGAAGCAATGAAGTTAATGAAAATATAAAATTGAAAAATTACCAAAATATTTTATTTAAAATATACATTTTACAAAACATGTTTTACTCTAAAACTTTTATGTTAATGAAAACATAAAATTATTTTATTTAAAATATACATTTTACAAAACAGAGCAAATGTTACAATAATGACTATTGTAACATTTGCTCTGTAACCTAGTTCATGTAACGTTTTTTAAATGTTGCTACTTGATTGTTTAATTATCAAATTAAATGTTCCCTTAACTTTCACATATCCAGGAAAAATGTTTTTAAAACATGCAAAACATATATATAAATATTTCAGAAATATGTTTTTAATGACAATATAAATATTAGATATTTTTGTTGGGAGTATTTGTTAACGTTTTCTTAAGCCTTTATGTGAAATGCATTATAAAGTTATTCATAATATAAACTGTAATGCATTATATATTTAATAAATGTATAAAATGCATTATAATATTTGGGTAACACTTTACTAAAAGCCTTTATGTAGAATGCATTATAAAAGTAGTTTAATACATTAATTATTCCATTGTATAATCTTATGAATAACTGTAAGTACAGTTAATATTCTTACTGTTCATTTTAAATTTGATTATGATGATTTACAACAATTAGATATAATGTATTGCAATGCAGATTATGAATAATTATAGCCTTTAATAACCCTTTATAATGCGTTAAAAATAAGTGTTACCCAACAAATATATTGTATTTTATGCAATTATTAAAGATATAATGCATTACAGTTTATATTATGAATAGCTTTATAATGCATTTTACATAAAGGCTTAAGTAACTTGAGAATCAATAGATAAGTGTTATAATGTATCACAAGTGTGCTTATAGTTATTAATGAGATCAGCTTTATTAATGCATTATTGATGCATTAAAACTACTTTTATAATGGGTTATATACATGGGCTTTAAGTGATATGTTAGGAATATTTCTTGCTTTAGGGTGTGTTTGCATGTGTGTGAGGGTGCGAGTGTGTGAGTGTGTGTGCGTGCGTGCGTGTGTGTGTGTGTGTGAGGTGTGTGCGGGTGTGTGTGTGTGTGTGTGTGTGTGTGTGTGTGTGTGTGTGTGTGTGAGGTGTGCGTGCGTGTGCATGCGTGCAGTGTGAGCGTGCGTGCGTGCGTGCGTGCGTGCGTGCGTGCGTGCGTGTGTGTGTGTGTGCGTGCATGCGTGTGTGGTCTCAGCACTCTGAATGCAGCTTAATTCAGAATAAAATGACCTCAGGGTACTCTGAACATGAAGATCAGACGGGTTCATCACGGGTGGAGAGAGAGTTGGGCCTCAGACAGATCTAGAATCAGCTGTGCGTTGACTTGAAGAATAACGAGATGTTCAAGAGTTCTTAACGGAGTCAGGGAGTTAACTGGTAGCATTTACTAACACTGTACTGCAGGCAGATGATGAAACCTGTCTGCATTTTAAAGTCATTTTCTGCTGAATAGACAACAAGCCCACACATACACATGTACACACTCTTTCTCACGCACGCACGCACACACACTGAGACACACACACACACACACACACACACACACACACACACACACACACACACACACACACACACACACACACACACACACACACATGTGTGCACTCACTGCAAAGGCGGCTTCCTGTGTCTTTATCTCTCTCCCACTCTCACCCCGTTTCTGCTTCTGTTTACCCCAGCCTCCTTCTCTTCCTCTTCTCTTCTTTCGTTCTGCATCTCGTCCTCAGGTTTGCTCTCTATGACACATCACTCCCCCTCCTCACTCAATCCACAACTCTGATTTTCTGCTTTTATTTGGTTTTTGCTGTTGTCGCGCTCCTTTAATCTACCTCTGGATCTCCACACACACACACACACACACACACACACACACTCTCAGCGTCTCTTGTGTGTTTTCCAAGAACACGTCTTTATTTAGACAGAGGAAAGAGGCCTGCTTTCTTTTTTTAGATTGTGGGATTTTTCCTCAAATCTCAGACCCCAGATTCGTTCCTCTCCGCCTCGTTTTATCACACACACACACACACACACACACACACACACACACACACACACACACACACACTCTCGTCTCTTGCTCTGCTGTTGGATCCGATCGGTGTTTTTGGCCTGTTTAAAACTAGTAACACAAAAAAGCACAAAAGCTATCATTGGGGCGATATACCCTTTCAGAAGATACTAATATGCACCATTTAGGGTTAAATAATCTACAAGATAAGCCTTCTGAGATGTTTGGTAGCAATAATGCATTAGAGAAGTGTTATTAAATGCATTAGAATTATTCATAATGTGCATTATATCTTGCTGTAAATATATAGTGTAGCAATTAATTGATAAATGTTATTAACTGTGTTTACAACTACTTTTATGATGCATTATACATAAAGCGTTACTGAATCTAAATATAATATAATGCATTAACCACACGTATAATAACCGTTCATTACACCTTGTGCATTAAATGTGCTTCACATATTATAATGCATGCATTGCATTTAATTATTAAAGATGTTATGTATTACGGTGTACCATATGAATACCTTTATAATGCATGATGCATAAAATCCTAAGCAAAGATTAAACATGATTGATGAAGAGGATGGAGTAAATAGACTGTTGTTTGAGCTTGGTTGTGTGTCAGTAACGAGCCACATCTTGTTGATGTGTGTTCGGTCCGGTTTATGTGAGCTCCACATTATTAATAATCAGCGTTCAGAAAGTCCTCTTGCAGCCGCTCCGTGGCCTAGTTTCAGTCACCGCAGAGAAGCGTCTCCTCATGTGAGAACAGACCCAGATCATAAATACGAGAAAAAAATAACATACTATGAATGCCCATTTCCCAAAAAAAAAAATTATTTATATATTTCATAATTCTGATGTAGATTCTCTTATAAAGCCAGAATTGCATGATATAAACTCGCAATTCTGACTTCTTAACATGCAAGTTTATATCTCACAATTATGACATAATAACTCATCTTGCAGTTTTGAGGGAAAGGTCAGAACTGAGATGTAAACTTGCAATTGCTGGAAAAAAGTAAGAATTGTGCGATTAAAAATTGCAATTAATTTTTTATTTGATGTCAAAAACATGCTTCTATTACATACTGTTAAAATATTGTATCAAAAAAAAAAAATTTACACCTAAAACTAGCTTTTTAAAAATATAATCTAATAAAACAAAAATGTGTGTATCTAAATCTGTATCTATACATTATATATATATTTAGAGTAGTTATACAGTATCTACATAACCCTGAAATGCTGATATTCTGATAAAAATTTAAGAAGTTTCATTTTTTTAAATAATTTTGTTACACGTCAAAAAGTGAAACAATGTATCAAAGGAAGCTCTGTTAACCGCGTCATACGTACTGCACTGAAACCACGTTCTGTATAGAGACAGCTGTGCAGTATTATATTATCATATATATTCATCATTTTAAACTGAGCAATACAGACTTAGAAAAGGTTGTTTCTCAGATGTTGTGTGTGTGTGTGTGTGAGAGAGAGAGTGTGAGTGTGTGTGTGTGTGTGTGTGTGTGAGAGAGAGAGTGTGTGTGTGTGTGCATGTTTTCATACTTTTATTATTTTCAACTTGTATTCAACAATAAAGGAGATCAAATCAAAGCAGTGATAAATGTAGACACGTTTCCTATAGAATATGAAGTGTGTGTGAATGAGAGGAGCATATGCTTTCTGAATACACACACACACACACACAGTCTCTCACACACACACACACACACACACACACACACACACACACACACACACGTACGTGTGGTTTACAGGGGTTCTCTATAGGTGTAATTGTTTGTGAGCTGCTCTTATTTTCTATCCCCTCCCTCAACTAAACCCCAGAAAGCTGTTTTTGCCGTTCACTAACACATGTTCATCTCCCAGAACCAGAGCACACCAACGGTACGAGAACACACTCTCACTCTCACTCTTGCGCTTGTGTGTGTACGTGTTCGTGAGCGTGTGTGTGTGTGTGTGTGTGTGTGTGTGTGTGTGTGTGTGTGTGAGAGAGAGTGTCTGTGTGAGTGTGTGTGTCTGTGTTTAAAATGTGATTTGTTGTGGTTTGTGGTTAATTTTTATTAGAACTGTTATAGGTTTTCTCTCAGTTGTGTTTTGTCAGTATTCTGACTGAAGCTGTTTTATAAGATGAAGTTGAGATCTTGATTGTGTTGTTAAGTGTGACATTTTCCCATCCGCTAATGTCGTGTGTGTTCTGATGGAAAACTACACACAGACACAGACACAGACACACACACACACACACACACAGAGACACAGACACACACACACACACAGACACACACACACACACACACACACACACACACACACACACACACACACACACACACACACACACACACACACACACACACACACACACACACACACAGAGACACAGAAACACACAAGCGCAGGGTGTGTGTGTGTGTGTTTATCCGGCCTTGCTGTAGCGTGAGCTTGAGGAAACCATATTGTCGTATTGTGAGCGGGGAAGAACACTAGTGAGCTGTCAGAGCAGCCGTGGGACGTGAGAATCCGCTCTGACACAAACAGAAACACTCGATGACAGACAGATTTTATTTCCACACGGCCGTCTCCTTCACAGAATCTGGCCGAGACTGGGCCGCTTCTCTCAAACGAGCCCAAAACCAGCTCTTAAAGGGACGGTTCACCCTAAAATCATGTACTTAGCCTCGAGTAGGTCCAAACCTGTTTGTTCTGAAGATATTCTGAAGAACCATGTGTCCCAAAACCCCTGATGACAAACTTTCTTCAGAAGTATCTTCCTTTGTGTTCAGAACAAACACACTCGAGGCTGAGTACATGATTTTAGGGTGAACCGTCCCTTTAAGAGTTTGGAGCTAATGCAGAGTTTAAGCTGTGAACGCTTCGATGTTAGAGAGCGTTTTCTGAAAGCGTGATGGAGGACTTGAGAAAAGAAGACGGTGGATGCGTGTGGGTGATTCTTGTCAGATGAGCGTGTCTTTACTGTATGTGTTTGTCACTGGGCAGAGGGGGGGGGTTCTCTATCATTGCTGTAGGTGTGTGTCTGTGTGTGAGAAGCTGATTCACGGCGTTTCGTGTCTTTGAGTGATTCAGGAGTTGTCTGGAGCTCGTCCCATAATCACACTCTCACAGATGAGACGTGATAAAGCAGACTGAGATCGAACCGAGGCCTTGAGCGGCCATCAGGGGCATTTAGGGCCACGGTGACCTTTGATCTGAAACGGCATTGGAGCATATGCATATTTTAATTTCTTTGTTTTAACACTTTTTATGTTTTTGCATTAAAATTTTGAGAATGTACTGGAAGTTAATTTAATTTATATATTTAGATATATGTCTCTGGAGCATAGACGCAGTCATAAGCAGCACAGCTATATTTTTTTATTTGTAGCAATAGACAACAATACACTGTATGGTTCAAAATTATCATTTTTCTGTTATGCCAAAAATATTTGAATATTAAGATCATGTTACATGAAGATATTTGTACCATAAATATATCAAAACTTAATTATTGATTAGTAATATGCATGGCTAAGAACTTCATTTGAACAACTTTAAAGATGATTTTCTTAATATTTAGACTTTTTTGCACCAGATTTTCAAATATTGTCCAAACCATACATCAATAGAAATATTATTTATTCAGCTTTCAGATGATGCATGCATCTCAATTTCAACTCTTATGACTGGTTTTGTGCTCCAGGGTCACATTTAATGCAGCATTTACTTCTGGCCCTCAGTCAAGTTTGATTTTTGGTTTATTGTTTATATTTTAAATGCATCTGATTCAATGTATGATGGTCTGGACTCTCCATATTGCACTGTTTGGACCAAAAGTTGAATAAGTCTTGCTAACATAAGTTCAAGCATTAGTTCAGTCAGAAATCATCATTTAATCTCTCTCGTGTCATTTAAACCTGTTTGACTTTTTTCATAATATGGACAAAAACACGTGAGACATTTCTCAAAATATCTTCTTTTGTGTTTCACTGAAGAAGGAAAGAAGGTCAAACAGGTTTGAATGACACGAGGAAGAGTTAATGAAGAAATAATTATGATTTCTTTAACCAAGTGTAAAAAAAAAAAATACAAATTTAATAATGTTTAAATAATATTTCCGATTTTAAACTTGCCATATACACAAAAACATGATTTATTCTCTTTAAAAAAAGAGTTTTATTCACATAAATTCTAAATTCGTTAAAAATATCTTTTAGTTTTAAGTTATGTCAAAAAGTATCATAATTTCCCTGATTTTAACACTTTGTATAAATGTATCTTTAATGTTAAGAGGCAGATTTAAAATTTAAATGTAAACATTTTTATTATTAGAAATGAATGAAAAAGTAGAGGCACAATAATGAAGTATAAAGCTATTATTATCTGTCCTCTAAGCAAGCATTTTTCATCCTGAGACGTGTGTGTGTGTGTGTGTGTGTGTGGAGTTATGTGTGTGTGTAAAGTTATATGTGTGGAGTTATGTGTGTAGAGTTATGTGTGAGTTATATGAAGTTATATGTGTAGAGTTGTGTGTGTGTGTGTGTGTGTGTGTGTGTGTGTAGAGTTGTGTGTGTAGAGTTATATGTGTGTAGAGTTATGTGTGTGTGTGTGTGTGTGTGTGTGTAGTGTGTGTGTGTGTGTGTGTGTGTGTGTAGAGTTATGTTTGTGTAGAGTTATATGT
This sequence comes from Gymnocypris eckloni scoliostomus, assembly GCA_027564155.1. Lineage (NCBI taxonomy): Eukaryota > Metazoa > Chordata > Actinopteri > Cypriniformes > Cyprinidae > Gymnocypris > Gymnocypris eckloni. The sequence goes on from CM050424.1 coordinate 18,085,835, forward strand.
TTGTGGAGTTATATGTGTGTAGAGTTATGTGTGTCTGTGGAGTTATGTGTGTGGAGTTTTGTGTGTAGAGTTATATGTGTGTGGAGTTTTGTGTGTAGAGTTATATGTGTGTGGAGTTATGCGGGTGATAATTGAGGACAGATTTTCCAGGTTTAAGTGCATCTGCTCTGTTTCTACAGTTACAGTTTAAATTCAGAACTGATTCCATTTAAATTCAGAACTGATCCAGTTTAAATTCAGAACTGATTCCATTTAAATTCAGAACTGATACAGATTAAATTCAGAACTGATACAGTTTAAATTCAGAACTGATTCCATTTAAATTCAGAACTGATCCAGTTTAAATTCAGAACTGATACAGATTAAATTCAGAACTGATTCCATTTAAATTCAGAACTGATTCCATTTAAATTCAGAACTGATCCAGTTTAAATTCAGAACTGATACAGATTAAATTCAGAACTTATACAGATTAAATTCAGAACTGATACAGTTTAAATTCAGAACTGATTCAGATTAAATTCAGAACTGATTCCATTTAAATTCAGAACTGATTCCATTTAAATTCAGAACTGATTCCATTTAAATTCAGAACTGATCCAGTTTAAATTCAGAACTGATACAGATTAAATTCAGAACTGATTCCATTTAAATTCAGAACTGATACAGTTTAAATTCAGAACTGATTCCATTTAAATTCAGAACTGATACAGTTTAAATTTAGAACTTATACAGATTAAATTCAGAACTGATCCAGTTTAAATTCAGAACTGATACAGTTTAAATTCAGAACTGATACAGTTTAAATTCAGAACTGATTCCATTTAAATTCAGAACTGATTCCATTTAAATTCAGAACTGATACAGTTTAAATTTAGAACTTATACAGATTAAATTCAGAACTGATACAGTTTAAATTCAGAACTGATTCCATTTAAATTCAGAACTGATCCAGTTTAAATTTAGAACTGATACAGATTAAATTCAGAACTGATACAGTTTAAATTCAGAACGGATTCAGATTAAATTCAGAACTGATCCAGTTTAAATTCAGAACTGATAAAGTTTAAATTCAGACCAGATCCAATTTAAATTCAGATTATAAATAGTTTCAGAGCAGATCTGATTTAAATGCATCATTCATTCAAACGGCGAACAGGAGCGGTTCAGATTCAGAGCGTGTGGTTGAGGACGAGGACGTGATCCAACAGACATCATAAAGTTCTTGAGCTCTTTGATGCAGTTTTCAGACATCAGTAGAAGTGATTGTCTCCAGAAAGAACAGATGAAACAGAAGCTCTGCGGCTCGTTACAGAGTTCCTGTGACGCTCTTCAGCTCCTGTCTCTTGTTCCTCTGAGCTGCAGATTTCAACGCTTTCTCTGTACTGCTCTGTTTTCACAGCTTTCCTCTAAAATACATTCGCTTCTTAATGTCAAGCACAGCTGTGTTTGGTGAGTGTCTCTGAAGAACTTTGAATATTACCAAGGTCTTTAGTGATTCTTCATTACTACTACTTTATTTTTATTTATTTAAAATATATGTATCTATGTATCTGTGGTTGTTAAGATGCTGTGTGTGTTGTGATTGTGAATCGCATGGGGTTGGTGTGTGTGTGTCTGTGTCTGTGTCTGTGTGTGTGTGTGTGTGTGTTGTGAATCTCACGGGGTTGTGTGTGTGTGTGTGTGTGTGTGTGTGTGTGTGTGTGTGTTGTGAATCTAATGGGGTGTGTGTGTGTGTGTGTATGTTGTGAATCTCATGGGGTTAGTGTGTGTGTGTGTGTGTGTGTGTGTGTGTGTGTGTGTGTGTGTGTGTGTGTGTGTGTGTGTGTGTGTGTGTGTGTGTGTGTGTGTGTGTGTGTGTGTGTGTGTGTGTTGTGAATCTCACGGGGTTGGTGTGTGTGTGTGTGTGTGTGTGTGTGTGTGTGTGTGTGTGTGTGTGTGTGTGTGTGTTGTGAATCTCACGGGGTTGGTGTGTGTGTGTGTGTGTGTGTGTGTGTGTGTGTGTGTATGTTGTGAATCTCATGGGGTTGGTGTGTGTGTGTGTGTGTGTGTGTGTGTGTGTGTGTGTGTCTGTTGTGAATCTGGGGTTGGTGTGTGTGTGTGTGTGTGTGTATGTTGTGAATCTCATGGGGTTGGTGTGTGTCTGTGTCTGTGTCTGTGTGTGTGTGTGTGTGTGTGTGTGTCTTGTGAATCTCACGGGGTTGGTGTGTGTGTGTGTGTGTGTGTGTGAGAGAGAGCCTCATCTGGTGTCGGGCTGATTGTGTTTGATTCTTCACACCTTTGCTAGTTAACATGACTCTGAAAGCATTGAAGT
>CM050424.1:18093148-18098148 GCA_027564155.1 Gymnocypris eckloni scoliostomus
TACCCAACGCACCGCTCCGTCATGGCCGCGGTCAGCCTGTACTTCCGGCGTCTGTTCGGGGCGGAGGAGGGCGAGGAGGATCGGCGAGGGCGTGGGCGACAGCTGCAGCGTCTGCCAGCTGGACTGTGTGTCGCCCGACGCTCTGGCCGCGCTGCTGGAGTTCGCCTACACCGCCACGCTGACCATCCGCAGCTCGGGGATGCGCGAGGTCCTGAAGGGCGCACAGCTGCTGGGCATCCAGTGCGTGGCGGACGCATGTCGAGACATCCTGGGCGAGACGGGTAGGGATGGAACCATTACTGGTTTGACGATAAATCATGATAAAATTCCCCACGGTTAGTATTACCGTTTCATATGTTAATTAGCATTAAAACTAGGGGTGTGCGATATATATCGCCTAAGATAATATTGTAATTGTTGTTTTAACGATGTCAAGGATTACTGGTTTGACGATAAATCATGATAAAATTCCCCACGGTTAGTATTACCGTTTCATATGTTAATTAGCATTAAAACTAGGGGTGTGCGATATATATCGCCTAAGATAATATTGTAATTGTTGTTTTAACGATGGCAATGATTACTGGTTTGACGATAAATCATGATAAAATTCCCCACAGTTAGTATTACGCATTCTGCAAGAGGTTCCCAAACTTTCACATGCCACTGTATATAATAATCGTCTGCGATTAATATCATAATTGTTATTTTAACAATGTGTGATTTGACATTATCGAGTATATCGCAAAAACCAAACAAAACATGCACGCGTACACGACACTAGTGTGCATGCGCATTTAGAGTGCGTTCTTTCACTGCATGACTCTGTCTATTGTTATTATGCTAATGTAATTAATACACTGATTGCCATGATAAGAAATATTCACACCGTTACATCTCTAGAGACGGGCGACGATCCGATAGAGGAGGCTGAGCGGCCGCCGTCCCGACGCAAGCAGAACCAATGCTTCGTGGCCCGAGCCGTGTCTCCCGTGAGGCTGGTGTGGAAGAGTCCCTCGGGACCGGATACGCTCGAATGCGGGCCGCTTCCCGCACAAGGACACCCGGGGATGCTGGTGAACGGAGGCTCGCACTGGCCGGAGTTCACACACAGACCCGAAGACACGCCCTCGGAGGAGGAGGAGTCTGGAGCCCAGGGGCGGGCCACGCCCCAGCTCGGCCAATCACAGGCCGACGGAGCAGGGGGCGGAGCAACGCCAGGAAACGTCAGGAAGAGGAAGTCTCAGACGCCTCAGCAGTGTCCCGTCTGTCAGAAGATCATCCACGGGGCGGGAAAGCTGCCGCGGCACATGAGAACACACACCGGAGAGAAACCGTTCCAGTGCTCGGCCTGCGGCGTCCGCTTCACACGGTACGGTCCGGGCTAGAGAGGTCTATTACATTTATGACCTGTGCTGACATCTGAGAGCTCTTTCCATTGATGTATGGTTTGGACAATATATGAAAATCTCAATATTTAAAAAAATCTAAATATTGAGAAAATATTTTTTTATGTTGTTCTTAGCAATGCATATTACTAATCAAAAATTTAGTTTTGATATATTTACAGTACAAATATCTTCATGGAACATGATCTTAATATCTAATGATTTTTGGCATAAAATAAAAATTAAATAAATAAAAAAATAATAATAATATTTTTGAGCCATACAACTGTTGGTCGTGTGGGGTCCAAAGTGGTTTTAGAGGTTAGGCAGAGGGGCACCAATTATTCCTTAATGTGATAAAAGGTATATTTTCCACATTAATTTGGTGTTTTGAATGTCTCCTCCCAGGAATGACAAGCTGAAGATCCACATGCGTAAGCACACGGGCGAGCGGCCGTACCCATGTCCCAGCTGCCCCGCGCGGTTCCTGCACTCCTACGATCTGAAGAACCATCTCTCACTGCACAGCGGGGACCGGCCCTTCGAGTGCCCGCTGTGCCACAAGGCCTTCGCCCGGGAGGATCATCTGCAGCGCCACCGGAAGGGCCACAGCTGCCTGGAGCTCCGGACGCGCCGCCCGCGCCGCCTCGAGCACGAATCCTTCGGCCAGATCCTGGAGGGCCACCGAAGCCCCATCCCTCTGCTGACAGGGGCCCGCATGCCCTATCCGGAGCTGCTGTGGCGGGCGGTCGCGGCTCCGGCCGGGGAAGCCCTGGATCAAGCCGAAGGAAGCTCGTCTCCGCATGGAAGCGCTTCGGTCACGCATCGGACCTGGGAGGAGGAAGAGGAGGAGCATGAAGCTGCTGGGGAGGAGGAAGAGTGACCACGCCATATGTGTGTGTGTATGTGTGAGAGAGAGAGAGAGAGTGTGTGTGTGTGTGTATGTGAGAGAGAGAGAGAGAGAGAGAGAGTGTGTGTGTGAGAGAGAGAGAGTATGTGTGTGTGTCCAGGTGAAAAAAAGTGCACTTCCATAAGTGCTCTAGTTCCACGCACTAATGTCTCTTTAGTACTTCTTAAAGGGACAGTACACCCAAAAAATTTAAATTCTGTCATTAATTACCCTCATGTCGTTCCAAACCCGTTCATCTTCAGAACACAAATTAAGATATTTCTGATTAAATCCGAGAGCTTTCTGGTCCTTTATAGACAGCAAGGGAACTACCACGATCAAGCTCAGAAACGTAGCACGGACATCGTTAAAATAATCCACGTGACATCACATCATTTTACGAAGCTATGTTTTTGTGCGCAAAGAAAACAAAAATAGCGGCTTTATTCAACAATTTGTCTATTCTGTGTCACACTATAGCGCCAATTTGTAGAGTATCACATACAGCGGATGCCGTTAATATCACATGGATTATTTTAACGATGTCCTTGCTATGTTTCTGAGCTTGATCGTGGTAGTTCCCTTGCTGTCTATAAAGGGTCATAAAGCTCTCGGATTTCATCAGAAATATCTTAATTTGTGTTCTGAAGACGAAAGAAGGTATGAGGGTAATTAAAGACAGAATGTCCATTTTTGGGTGTACTGTCCCTTTAAGATCATCCAAGTGTCCTCAAGTGTGCTATTTTGCAACCATATGAACTAAAATGTGCTTTTAACATACTATCTCTGAATTCAAAAATACACTAGTATTGTACACTCAAGTGGTATTTTATTAATTCAGAGATGGTGTTAAAACCACATTTTAGTTCATATGGTCACAAAATAGCACAGTTGACTACACTTAGATGATCTTAAAGGGACAGTACACACACTATTAGTGTATTAATTACATAGAGCACTTCTGAAAGAGCACTCGGGTATTCTGTTTCTGGTGCTGGTGTCGTTTGCTCGCTCGATCCGATTCGTGTCTGTGGTTTACGTACGAATCCAAATCGACTGCTTTAAGAGCTCTGTCTCGTTTTGTGCATCCGATGATGTTCACGCTATATGCAAAAAAAAATGAACACCTTAACGAGTGCTCGAACAAACCCGAGTTAAAACATACAGCTGAAATGAGAACGGTACATCGCCACCTACAGGCGAGAATCATGAATCTGCTGTAGCTGCTCTTAAAGGGACAGTACACCCTAAAATCATTCAATCAGCCTAGAGTAGGTCCAAACATGTGTGAATGTGTCCCAAAACACCTGCTTACAAACGTTCTTCAGAAATATCCAGAACAAACACATACGTACAGGTTTGGACCTACTCGAGGATGAGTGAATTATTTTAGGGTGTACTGTCTCTTTAAATGTAGCATTTTTGGAATGATATGAGTTTTGGATTAATTTCAAATGATTGTTTATCCTTTTAGCCTTTAAATGTTTTTGTCTCATTATGATAAAGGGCTTAATCGGAGATGTTTTGGTTTACGCTCGAGAATTCAGATTTAGAACAATACAAAATAAAAGCATGGCAGGATTGAGAGTTCTTCTGTATGATATTCTATTTATTTATTTGTGGGTTTGATATTTATTGTGACTTTTTTTTTCCTGGTTTGAGGCGCTTGGGTTTGCTCTGCATTTTTTCGAAGCTTTACGAAGCCTGGTCTGGGATCAGTTTTGCCTTTATTTGCATAAATCGCTCAGGTGCGTCCTCTTTGCACATGAATTTCTGAATCAATCAGATGCCTTTTTTGAAGCAAAAATACATATATTTTTGAAAATATGCATTATATGTAAAATGAGTCAGTAATGACATTATAGCTTTAGCCGCTGCAGGAGCTTTGGGCAATCTATAACCTACACAAAGCACTCGATTATGGGATGCATTCTGGGTTCTGTATGTTACTGTACTTCTACCCAAAGAGGTTAATTTGCACTAAAATGAGATTGTTAATTAGTGACCAATTAATTTCTTTCTGTCTTGAATATTGAGTACTTTGTGTTTTGTTTTGTTTTGTTTTATTGTGAAAAGGTCAAGCTGCCTTTGTTTTATTTCTATTTTGCAATTATTCTCAGGAAATCTTGCACTAAGTGGATATGCAAATTTAATTTATTGTATATATTTGTGCTTGGAAATATGAACGCCTTGTTATCAAGTAAAGCGTCTTTGCATCTGTCTCTTTAAATGAGTCGGTTATTGATTGTTGTGAGATGTTTTGATATCAAAAAGCAAAGTTTTGATTGTGTTTTGGGATGAGGCTCTTTAATCAGGGATATGTTTCTGTTCATCATATTGTATAAATAATGAGCAAATAAACAAAGATTTATGTATGAATAGACTGTGCTGCCTCCTGCTGGTCCTTCATTTGTGAGGTAAATGATGGAGCGATGACGTCACTGCGTCTTCACGAATATTCATTAGAATTCGAATCCCGCTGAAAAATTCAAATCTTTGTATAATTTTCGATTATGCCGTGTAAAATTATTTTTGTCAGTCAAAAATAGAGCTTAATGTTCCGTAATCGCTTACAAGACATTAATGCCGCTTGCTAAAACATTAAATGATTAATAAACTGTTTTAAAACGATCTCGTTAGCAATGCCTAAATATTTATTGTGTGTGATTTTAGCTCCATCTGCTGGAGAAATGAGATCAAGAAAACAACACAGAGATATGTTT
>CM050424.1:18103148-18105648 GCA_027564155.1 Gymnocypris eckloni scoliostomus
CTCATTCTATAGCAGATGAAGCTGATATGGCGATACGTGTAAAGGGGTCATGACATGAAAAATCTAATTTGCTTTGATCTTTCAGCATATACATATATGTAGCTTTAAAACATCCTGCAAGATTCATAGCTTAAAACTCCTCCTCATTATAAACAAAGCATTTATTTAATCAAGCAAAAACGGATCGTTTTGGATCCGAGGGACGAAGTGATGTCACGGGTACATTTGCATAAACACGCCTCCAGAGCAGGATATTGACATAGGCTCCGCCCACTGGCGTTCAACTGTTAAGACTTAATGCGTGAAAGCTAATATAAATCACAATCACTGCGCTATCTTGTCTACATAGTACACAGAGTCTGTCGTCAGGACAAATGAGTGAAAGATCGTTAGCTTTGACGCGTTTGGTTTAAATAAAGTACATGATTTAATAACGCTTTGTCTGGAAATGATCGTTTAATTTCCAAACACTTGCATGCAATAGTGAGAGGTGTTGATGCTGTTTCCTATGCAGTGATGTTAGCCAATCACAACAGCGGCTGATTACTGACACGCCCCTTAAAGGACACGCCCCTTAAAACAGATCGTTTCAGACAGAGGGAAGATTTATTTGCTTTTTAGTGCCAAAAACTGTATTAACATTATAAGTAAACCTCAGAGCCTAACTCCCACTGGCAACGCTGTAAAGGTGGGCGGAGACAGAGAGGAGGAGCCGAACTCGTCTAGGGGCGTGGTTAGTAAGTGCCATCCAAGTGCAACGTCCAATAGGAAAATTCAACCGCATTCAACCTGAAGAGGGCAGCACTCAGACGTTTTTACACCATATATTGTAGAATTAAAACACTTTATAATCAAAACATTTACTCGAATCAATGCACAGCTCTAATAAAGACACAGTCTTACAGATTATTAAGTTGTTTTAGGGTTTCGTTACCCTTTAAGGAACATCCAAAAATTCCATGTCATGACCCTTTTAAATGGACAAACCTTAGTTTCTGAGATGTCATATATTTTCTACATTTGGGATCTGTTGTTAATCATTGTACGGTACATTTCTGTAGAACAAAATGGTTGGTTCTGGGTTTTTTAGCAAACCTCGTCACACAGCAGCTTTTAGACATTGCTCTGTTTTTTGTTGTAAGTCAATGGAGAGCGCTGGATTGTGTGGGCGTGGCCTAAATGTGCTCCGTCTCTATTGGTCGTCGTGTGTGTGTGTGTGTGTGTGTGTGTCAGCAGGATTCATTCAGCCTCCAGCCGTTAACGGGATCCCGCCGCAGGCTCCGTATTACCCCCCCGCGGGCTTCCATCCGTCCTACCCCGCCCCGGTGCCTCCGCCTCCACCCATCGCTCCTCAGTATCCGCCAGGCCCCGTCCCCCGCACAGTATCCCACCCCCCCCGCGCCCGCCAGCGTCCCAGCGCAGGTACGGCACATCCGCTTAGTTTATCATTAATTACGATCCCAAAGAGATATGACCGTCAGTCAGCATCCACTCGTCAACACTGGACTCAGTCTTCCAAACTCAATTAACACATCCATGTTTTTTCCACATTTAATTGAAGGTCTTCTACTACAGGACTCACTATCACAGAGTCATCTGCATATTTAATAATATACCGATCTTCATCATTTGTGTACATGATATATAACAACAGTGACAGACAGCGACTTGAACGTGAACAATACAACTGTTTAGTTAAACTAGTCTCATATCATATACACACAGAACTATTCACAGCAACCCGTCAAAATAAAAGTCTAAACTAGTCTCATATCATATACACACAGAACTATTCACAGCAACCCGTCAAAATAAAAGTCTAAACTAGTCTCATATCATATACACACAGAACTATTCACAGCAACCCGTCAAAATAAAAGTCTAAACTAGTCTCGTATCATATACACACAGAACTATTCACGGAAACCCGTCAAAATAAAAGTCTAAACTAGCTTCATATCATATACACACAGAACTATTCACGGCAACCCGTCAAAATAAGTCTAAACTAGTCTCATATCATATACACACAGAACTATTCACGGCCACCCGTCAAAATAAAAGTCTAAACTAGCCTCATATCATATACACACAGAACTATTCACGACAACCCGTCAAAATAGAAGTCTAAACTAGTCTCATATCATATACACACAGAACTATTCACGACAACCCGTCAAAATAAAAGTCTAAACTAGCCTCGTATCATATACACACAGAACTATTCACGGCCACCCGTCAAAATAAAAGTCTAAACTAGCCTCATATCATCTACACACAGAACTATTCACGACAACCCGTCAAAATAAAAGTCTAAACTAGCCTCGTATCATATACACACAGAACTATTCACGGCAACCCATCAAAATAAAAGTCTAAACTAGCCTCGTATCATATACACACAGAACTATTCACAGCAACCCGTCAAAATAAAAGTCTAAACTAGCCTCGTATCATATACACACAGAACTATTCACGGAAACCCGTCAAAATAAAAGTC